>OY757926.1:10073219-10673219 GCA_963585895.1 Sepioteuthis lessoniana
AATTGTTTTTCTTTCCCAAGGTGGAATTGATAAGACGAAAAGTTCATTTAATTTCTTAATCACCTCGTCTAGTTCTTTCTTCTTTTTTTTTTTTTATTGTAATCATTATCAAATTGTTGTAACCGGCCTCAATGTCAAAACCTTCCTGACCAAGAAAAACAGATGTTTGATATTCTGTATGAAGTTCCTTTGAGAATCGACTAACAACTGAGTAGTTTGAAATATATCGTTTGATTTTTCGCCAGTTGTTTGCAATATTCCCTGATTAAAAAATCTTCTTAGAAGGCGGAATATTTACAGAAAAATGTCCCATATCGATTTGTTGCTGAGGCGATAAGTACATCGACCTAGCAAATGATTTATTAGGTGCGAGTAATGACAGCCAAAAGACAATGAAGGAGATAAAGGTGAGATAACAATATAACAAAGATGACAATTTATTTGTTTACAAGGGCGTAAGTTCGTGATAGTTGTTGGTGTCTTCAGCTAGTTGCTTGGTGCCGGTAGCTGGCATGGTCGAAGTCGTAGAGAGGTAGCTAGAGGATCGAAGCGATTAGCTGGTGTTGGTCGAAGTCGTAGAGAGGCAGCTAGATGATCGAAGCGAGTAGCTGGTGTTGGTCAAAGTCGTAGAGAGGCAGCTAGATGATCGAAGCGAGTAGCTGGTGTTGGTCGAAGTCGTAGAGAGGTAGCTAGATGATCGAAGCGATTAGCTGGTGTTGGTCGAAGTCGTAGAGAGGCAGCTAGATGATCGAAGCGAGTAGCTGGTGTTGGTCGAAGTCGTAGGGAGGTAGCTAGATGATCGAAGCGAGTAGCTGGTGTTGGTCGAAGTCGTAGAGAGGCAGCTAGATGATCGAAGCGAGTAGCTGGTGTTGGTCGAAGTCGTAGAGAGGCAGCTAGATGATCGAAGCGATTAGCTGGTGTTGGTCGAAGTCGAAGAGAGGCAGCTAGATGATCGAAGTGAGTTGCTGGTGTTAGTCGAAGTCGAAGAGAGGCAGCTAGATGATTGAAGCGATTAGCTGGTGTTAGTCGAAGTCGTAGAGAAGCAGCTAGATGATCGAAGCGATTAGCTGGTGTTGGTCGAAGTCGTAGAGAGGCAGCTAGATGATCGAAACGATTAGCTGGTGTTGGTCGAAGTCGTAGAGAGGCAGCTAGATGATCGAAACGATTAGCTGGTGTTGGTCGAAGTCGTAGAGAGGCAGCTAGATGATCGAAACGATTAGCTGGTGTTGGTCGAAGTCGTAGAGAGGCAGCTAGATGATCGAAGCGAGTAGCTGGTATTGGTCGAAGTCGTAGAGAGGCAGCTAAATGATCGAAGCGATTAGCTGGCGTTGGTCGAAGTCGTAGAGAGGCAGCTAGATGATCGAAACGATTAGCTGGTGTTGGTCGAAGTCGAAGAGAGGCAGCTAGATGATCGAAGCGAGTAGCTGGTGTTGGTCGAAGTCGTAGAGAGGCAGCTAGATGATCGAAGCGAGTAGCTGGTGTTGGTCAAAGTCGAAGAGAGGCAGCTAGATGATCGAAGCGAGTAGCTGGTGTTGGTCGAAGTCGAAGAGAGGCAGCTAGATGATCGAAGTGAGTTGCTGGTGTTGGTCAAAGTCGTAGTTGATAGTACCAAAATGGTCGTGTCTTTGCTGTGTTAAGGCACTCAAACGGACGTGGCCGGGTGTAATGTTTAAGGTTTGAGTGATCCGGTTTCTTTACGTTTTTAGGCTGGTCACGACAGATTTGTTTAAATAAAATGAGAAAAATAAACTTACAATTCTATGAAGAATTCTTTCTATTTTAAATTATAAAAGATCTTTCGCGTTTTTCCAAATACATATGTGTAGGGCGATGGCTGTTGTCTCTTCCAAGAGTGAAAAAAAGTCCGTTTTTTTTTCTTTTTCCCCTGAAATCTTCTTTTCGAGTTCGTTCGAAACTTTCCTGTAACTACATCTGACAGAATTCAATATGATCAGTTTTGTCGGTATAGGAATAATAAAGAATGATGATCCCGTATTAGCTTTTAGTGTTGGTTTATTAGCAAATAAATACATAAAGTGTGTGTTTGTGTTTGTCTGATGTTTTTACATGTGTAGGACAGAAACATATATAATAAAACAGGATAATTTAGATTTTAATAGTCTATTATCTAAGGGAGGTAACTTTAAATTATCCTACGCCAATAACCCATAAATGTTTTGTTCGTTTGTTTTTTTTATTGTGGTTGGGTGGGCAGTTGCAAGACAATTTCTTTTCAAGGGACAGCTGATTATCTTGCGCGATTATCACCATGGAGTGAGAGGTCAGAGGAAGATGGAAGTCTTTTTGTTTAAGGTACTTTATTAAGGATCAGCAGTTTCGTCTCTTACCTTTATATTGTAATTTCTAATCGACTCTTTTAAATTCCTCTCACTTTCACTTGACTGTCTTCACATTGACTATCTGAATCAATAGAGCTTGATAACGAGAGAACAACAAAAAATACATTGATAAATAGAATAAACAAACTATAAGTATGTTATTCATTATTAGGGCATAAAATAAAAAACAAAACAAAACAAAGAAACAATTAAAACAATATCTATGTATCAAAGAAAAATATCTATTTCATAAAGTAAATGTCAAGAAATATATACAGCAAGTTATTTAGTCAAACTTTAATATTGAAAAGTACAAAAATTCCGGTAACAAGCAAAAGAAAGAAATAAGATTTGAACAATAAAAATCAAACATTTTTTCTCTTCATATTATTTGTGTTTGTCAAACATAATTCATTTCCTTTTTAGCGTTTTTCTTTCACTTTTTTTATAAGAACTTTCAAAATTTTATTTATTTATTGTAAGTGTCTATGATGTGAGGTAAGAAAAGTAGGGTAAATATGTAAATGTGAAAATACCTGAAATACAATTGGGATTTTAAAATTCAATTTTAAAAATCAATTCATTTTTATCAATTATTATTAATAAAAATAAAATAATTTCGATGTCTTAATTGGATATTAAAATTAGTCCAAACTTTGAAAGCATTTCTTTTTTAGGTCATCCTATTTTTATACATTTAAAATGGAAAATCCACTTGATAATTAACAAAAAATAATTGAAATCGTTCACGTAAGAGTTTTAAAATGACCGTTTAGAGCAGCAGACAGAATTCAATGTTTTAATCTATTTTTATTTACTTAGTTATTTTATTTACTTTTAGTGGACTAAACTGTTTAAAATGTACTGGGCTAGAATTAAGGGTTTATTACAATATCACTGTGCATATTTGAACGAAAAGAAAGCAATGAAAAATGGAAATATAATGCGAATAGTGTAGGGAATTAATTTTTGAAAATAATTTTTTTAATTTCAATTAATTACACCGAATCGTTTATTTATTTATTTATTTCTTGTCTTTAAGGATTAAAAAAAAATCTCAACAGACAGGAAGAGAAAAAAGAATTAACACATTAAATATGATCATAAAAATAAAATAAATGAGTCATTTTTTTTATATTAACATTTTCCCATAACTTTAAAAACGGACGATTTCCTTGATTTTCATGTGTTTCTGAATTAATTTAGATTTTTTATAATTAAAAAATATTCAGATCTCCCACCAAAAACATTTTAGATAAAAATTTTTTTACTGTATCCTTCCATAAAAGCTTGTGATATAAATGATTTAAAAAACTTGTAAAGTAAATAAAAAAATTTAAAAAATGGGGGTTGGGAAAAAATAAATAATCTGTTCAATTCGAAATCAGATTAAAATTTAACGCATTTTTAATTTTCCTGGAAAGACGTAAATAAATTCACGTAAGAAGGACAGTTGTGTCTATCCATGTGTGTAAGAAGGTAGAATAGGGGCCTCAGGTAGTAAAATAATAAGCAAACCTGACTGGTTGACCAGTTATAGTGAGTTCGAGTCTTACTGGGTGGCCCATGTATCCGACCTTATACTACATCTAAATTAAGTTTAATAACTATACAAGGGCAGAATGTGATACAAGCAACAGTCGGGTGTATCAGTCCCGAGACGACGATGAAAATACAATTCATTTCTTTTTTTCTTTCTTTCTGATACTGAACATTCAGAAGTTTTTCTTCCTCTTTTCAATGAATTTATCAGCTTCGAAAATTACTGATTTGTTTTTGGCTTCGTAGACGAGACGACGATATTTACACTAAAAATACAATAAAATCAAAACAATTTCCACACAATAGTTTTTCTAGAAAAAAGATCAAAACTTATTTTTCAATAAAGAATTCATTTTTGAAATTTATGGGATTCTAAACGGTACAGAATATAAAATAAAATTTATTTTAGATAACAATGCACCGAAACTCTTACCTTTGTCATTTTTTTGCCGTTGATTTATTATTTTGGAAAGATTTTCAAAACTTATGGAACTTAACCACTAAAACTTATTTAACTCTTTTAAAAATTCTTTCTTTCTTTGGGAGTGGGGGCTTGATATTTTTTAACAATCACTTTTTTTTAGCCTTTTTTTTCCTTTTATAGCGTTTCGGGAAATTGTTAATTTCTCTAACACTATATTTTTTAGGCAACACAAATGAATAACAAAACTTCTTTTAACAACACAACAAAGTAAGGTTTATTACAGTAGCAGGAGTGAGAGTGAGAAAGTGTCTCTTGCGTCGCTGGTCTGTACGTTGGTCCTTGGTTCGTAGGAAGCGTGTTTAAAGCTAGCAGTGAGCGAAGTGTTCCAAGTGGAATCAGTGCAGTCATGTGAGAGAGATATGTTCCTTCGCTAGCTCCAGACTCTCTCTGACGTTGTCCGTTCTACAGAAAAGGGACCAGAAAAAATACTTCCCGAAAGGGAGAAGGAATTAATGCGCTCTGCCAGTTGATTGGTTAGTAAGTGACCGATTCTCTTAACAGGGGCATTGATTCGCGAAAGGAAATAAATCTGTGGCTGCTACACTTTCTAAAAATCCAATATAAGCTTATTTTGGAAGATACAATAAAAATGTCTTTGGAGGGGACCAGGAAACTAAAATGAAATGTCCAAAAGTTTGTTTTTCTTTTTCTTCCTCTTGGTTTTTTTTTCTCGGCTTCATCGTGTTACTCTGAAATTGCTAATTACTTTGGAGAGAATTTTAATTCCTTAGTCAACATCGAAGCAACATAAGGAATTTGTTTCATACCGTTCCATTGATCAACCTTTGATTTCGATTCATATTCATAGGCAACCCGATAATTCACTTTTGTCATTATTTGGTGTATTTCCAGTTCGCTTCCCTCTTTTTCTAGTATATCACATAGACTTTGAATAAACCAGGAACCATTCATGTCATTTCTCCAAGAATAATGTCCTGGAACTGAAGAATAAGCAATTAATACATCAGCCCACAAGGGAATTTTCTGGACTGGTGTAACATGGGCACCGAATGAACCTATAGCATCTTTCATTTCAGTTCCTTCGTCAAACTTTGTCCCACGACAGGCCTGAACAAAAAAAAGTTTAGGTTTTCCAGTCAAACTGGTGCATTTGTTGGGCAAAATATAAGAAAAAAGATCGTTTAAAGCAACACTATCATCTGTACCATAAATTATGCCTCCATCCTCGCCGTGGCTAAGTATTACACAAAGGAAACAATCGTTTGGGGTGTGATCAGTCAAGGACATTTCTTCAAAAAGGTTTTTCATCTGTTTAACAGTCTTGTTGTTACGGATGATGACATTAAACTGCAACTTGTCCTCAAGTACTTTTTTCAATCGTTTGACATCGCGGGTAGAACCGTCGCGGTCAGGCAACTCTGTACTACGGTCAAACTTCTCATTGTTTATGATCAAAGCAATTCCTCGCTTGGGATGTGTCATAGAATACTCAGAAGAAAACTTGTCAATGTCCATTTCCATCGCTTTTTCTTGCGTAGACATGATTTTTTAAAAAACTTTTGGAGAAATAAAATACAATGTTGTAAACACTTACGACAACAAACTGAAATGATTTTTCTATTCAACTTAAACGAATACTTTCACTTTTAATAAATTCTCGGAAATCGTCTTAAAAGTGACGTATGATTGTAAAAACCAGATTCACCGCTAACAGGAAATGTTGTACACTGTTAAATTTAGCGTATGGTAGCAAGAAAAAGACAAACACCGGTTGAAAGTTTTTAAACAATTATATTAACAAAAAGGAAAAACAAGGCGATAAAGCGAAGAATCTGTAGGGGTGGTGTCCTGTATTTAGTATTTAAGTTCCCCACAATTTTCTGTTGAAGTTTGATATTTAGTGTTTTGGAAAAGATATAGAATAGGCATAATATAGGCACATGGATAAAAGTAATAAATGAAGCAAATGAATGAAGATAATGAATGAGTAAAAGATATGAAAAGGCGCGGACAAAAGGAATATTTAAAACAAGGCGACGAACAAAACAAATTTATATATTATAATAAAATTTACATTGATACATCAAAAATATCGCTAATTCTATTAATAAAATAATCGTGTGTGTATATGTGCGAGTGTGTGTGTGTGTGTGTGCGTGTGACTAACACAACTGATCTACAAAAGGATTACATATTTAAATGTCTTTCTTTTTGTGATTGGAAACAGTCGGTTTCTCTGAGACTGGAAAAAAGTCTCATAGTCATTGTATATTTTGAATGTCTGCGAGGCCCATCCCTGTTGTTGCTATTTGACGTCTGTTGAGTCACAATGGAGGGAGTGTGTTGCCGCTGCGACGAAATTGGGTAAAAGAGAAAGAGTGTTTGAAGACGACGTATTTATAGAAAATACGTGTCTTGGAAGTGGCTCCAAACGCAGGACGAAATTTACGTAGTTTTACGCAGGTCACGTGGTTCTCCTGGTCAATGGTTTCCTTAGACTGAATATGTGTGCGTCCGCCATCTTTGTCGTGGGAACAAGTGGCATACAGCCCAAATTAAATTATAGGACTGTAAAGTCCTATAAATTAACTGTACAAATTTGTAGCGTACAATATCAAGTGAAAGAGTGAACGAGGTGTGTGTGTGAAGCCAGAGTTCATTGACAGTCATGTATGTTATAAGTTAAGAAACTCAGTTGGTGGTAAGGGTATCAGATGATCTTGGTGGTAGTAGTAGTCGTAGACGAAGTGGCGTTGTAGCTAAGTCAGCAGTTGTTCACAGCAGGTGGTGTGTCAAAAATCCGTCAGAGTCCAGATGTGTTCTTAATGGCGTAGCACGTTCTTCCCTTCAACCCTCGATAAGCCAGTCTGACGCCTTTGAAGATTTTCGCTGCTTAAATAGCTACCCCTTGGATCGAGTCGGTTCTGGGAAATCTTTTAGAGTGATTTGCTGATTTAGGGTATTTTGTTAATGTGAATTAATTTTTTGCATTCTCGCCCGGAATCCTTGCATGGAGCCTCTTGCGCAAAGACACATTTTATTTATTGTTTCGACAGCAGCCGTCAGGCTAACATCCGGTCGAATGCTACCCTTCTCCAACCACGTGTGTATGTTTTTTGAATGACATCGTTAATCGGGAGAGATCTGAATCCTGCTATATAACAACACCAAGTCTGGGGCTTCATTCTACTCAGATTTTGTACTTTATTTTTGTACTTTTCTGGAAATAAAGGGTTATAGATGCCTCTTAATCAATCACTACTTTAGGAGCCCAGTCAGCCAGGCCTGTAGAATACACCGACTGCATTTCCGCAGACTGGAGTGAGAGACCCCCACCAAGTATGTCTTGGCTATGGCATTTGTAATATCCCAACTAACAAAAGGGAAATAACCTCTGATGCCACAGGGGTTACGGCCCCTACTACATCCGGGGGATTTGGTCCATAAAGGAATATACCAGACATAGCAGCAGATGTTCGTTTTCCCTCTGTCTTTAATCATCATCCATCTTATCGATTCATCTTGGTAATAGTCCATACCTAGCAAGTATCCATTACTTCAGATATAAAGACTTTACATTGGCGACGAAGAAAGAGTCGTTTACTCACCAAAATCATCAAAAAAAAAAAAAAAAGAAAAACGAAAAGAACAAACCTGCCCACGTGCCGAAAAAAAAAACAAACAACATGGCTGCCCTCCCACATTACCCAAAATTTGACTAAGAATCACAAAACAAAGCGTCAAAATGGACAAAATACCTCAACAGACTGAGAAATTATTTCACGGCGTACAACATAGAAGACGATAAACGGAAAAAAGCTATACTTTTAACTTTTGTTGGCGAATAAGTAAATGATCTTATTGACGAACTACCGTCTGAACAAACCACACCAAAAAAAAACAAAACAAAACGAAATACACTTCGATAAGCTCGTTCTGGCTGTGCAAAACCACTTCAACCCAGAAAACAACTCTGAGTATAACCGATTTATATTCCGAAAAAAAAACACCCCAAACATAGAGGACCTTCATCGGGAATTAAAAGAGGCAGCAGCTATGTGCCGTTTCACAGACAGAAATGCAGAAATAAAATCCCAGCTAATAACGGGCTGTTTATCAGAAAAATTTCGCCAAAAGGGACTGATGAACCCAAACATGCTCCTAGGCGACCTAATAAACTATGCCAAAATGACAGAAATCATATCCTAACAAATGGAACATATGCGCTTAGAAGACGCCAACTCTACTACAAAACCTACCACATCCATTAATGCAGTAGCCAACAAAGTCACGCATGAACAACTATAGCCACGCAAATGCCCCCAGCAAAACCGGTGCAGAAATTGCAATGGGAAATACCCACATGAATGGGGACCGACATCCTGCCCTGCATTCCAGAACCAGTGTGCCTATTGCCGGAGATGGGGACATTTCGCCTCTGCCTGTTTAAGAAGACTAAATGACGAGGACAGACGGCGAAGAACACCCCCCCACGCCCACAAGCACAAACCAGTCGACGACCGGTAAATTACATTGACGACCATCAACGAGACTCAAACAGTGGCAGTTACACGGAATATGTATTCCATACAGGTTAACTGACATCTCCTCCGACATAGAGTCCGAGCCATCTGTTCAAGCATCCCAATCACTTCACAGACTGAATGAACTCCGTCACCAGATAGTTACTACCACCACTGTCATTGTTATTATCATTATTTAAAAAAAGGGGAAAAAAGAGAAGAAGAAAGAGCATTGTAATATCCTAACTAACAAAAGGGAAATAACCTCTGATGCCACAGGGGTTACGGCCCCTACTACATCCGGGGGATTTGGTCAATAAAGGAATATACCAGGCATAGCAGCAGATGTTCGTTTGCCCTCTGTCTTTAATCATCATCCATCTTATCGATTCATCTTCGTAATAGTCCATACCTAGCAAGTATCCATTACCTCAGATATAAAGGCTTTACAGCATTAACATTACAGCAATCTGATGGTGAAGCTCCAGTAATGCTGGAGCTTTGGGAAATGCGGAGCTATATAGTTATATATATATATATATATATATATAGCGAGGAATAGTGTTAATTGTTACATTACCTCCTCGTTATATTCGAAGAGAAATAAAGGAAAATAACGAAGATGCCGTAAAGTTTTTAAGAAGGTCAAATGGCAGCCAGAATAAAGGTACTTTTATGCCGCAAGTCTCGTAGGAAAGAAATAGTTATTGAGTTGAGAAGGAATTATAGCAGCTAAATGCTTGAGCGTAATGAGCGTAACTGCAGTTAAGGCAATGCTGAGTGTCTGAGCGAATTATGCGTCGCTAAAGACATCACAAAAGTCATGTTTGCTGTTTAAGAACAGGAAAGATATAGTTACCCATAAATGTTTGGTCCTGGTTGCTGTAGGAGAGAGGCATGAAAGTCTTCGGAAAGAGTTGCCCAAGAATGAGGTAGCTGGATGTTTGAGCGGAACTACGCGTCACTGTAGCCATAGCAAAAGTGAGAGGCGACATAAAGGTGTTCCTGTAAGTGGCTGATTAAATGCATCTAATTCATGTTCAACTGGGAATCCTTGGTCTAAATAAATTTGACGGCTTTCATCGTGGCGTTGGGATTCTGCTGCTATGAAGGGAGTGGACAGTAAGTACGTCCGTTCTACGCGAAAGGTTCTGAGGAAGAGGTAGTTCGGCGAGTTTTCACCATTTTTATGTTGTCCAGGAAAATGGTCCGGGCTGAATAGGATAAGTCATCCTCATTGGGTGAAAATATGCGACGACCATAAAGGTCAAATTAATTTACGCACCAAACAAAAATACGAAGTTCTTTCTGCTACATATATTTAGTTATTTACTATGTTTAGGCCATAAGTATTGAGTACCCAGTGAGATTGGGACTCACTATCAATTATCTCCGAATAGGCAAATAAAAACTGTTGTTCTTAATTGTTTATCTTGTGGTATGATTTTCTTCTCTTCTGGTAAATTAAAAAGCTTTATAAATTTTATAAATTTCGTTATCGTTTTTTTTTCAGCTACATCCATAATTTAAACCTTCACCAGTCTTTCTCCTCCTTCTCCTGCTACTTTTTTTCTACTTTTTCATTTATAGACATGTTAATTCACCTACGGTTGATTTACTCATAATTTAACCATATTCAGTTATTTATGTATTATATGTTCGTTTTGTTTTCACTTGCTTTCTTTCCCGCTTTCTCTTCTTTTCTCTCCTTTTATTATATTTCTTTCCGCCCCTTCTTCTCTCTCTCTCTTCTTCTTCTTCTTCTTCTTCTTCTTCTTCGTCCATTATAACGCTTGAGGGTTCTATTTGTCTAACATCGCTGCCTTATAAGGTCAAGTGATATTCTTTTAAAATATGAACGCTAATTTATTAATTAAACGGCATGTTCCCCTCTTTCTCTGAATATATAATTTCTTCCCTAGTTTTTTATTTTATTAAACACCCACTGCCACACCGGTAAGTTCCTCAACTTGACTCTATACACAGAAAGGACTTTATATTGTTAGTCACTGTTTTGTTTTTTAATAAAGTGTTAGAATTGAACAAAGTTTTAATTCGTTTATTTGTTGTTGTTAGTCTTACATATTGAATTTGAAAATCCATTAAAAATTTAACGCTTTTCAATTTACCAGAAAAGTAAAAAAAAAACTTCATAGCACAAGTAGTTCAATTAAGTGTTGTAAGTGTCTATTTGCCTATTTGCAGACAACACGTAGTGAGTTCGAATCTCAATGGGTGCTCCATATCAATGGCTTAAATATAGTAAGTAACTATATGAAGGAAGAATGTAATACAATCAGCAGGAGGCCGTATCGGGGCTTTTTGGGTTTTTTTTTTTTTACACTTTTCTTAGACTTAGCATTTAAAGATTTCTCCTACCATTGATCAATTCATCAAGTACATCAGTTTCTATTCGCTGATTAGAAGACGGTTGTTTGTGAGTTAAATTCTCACCGGGTGCTTTATACTTCTGGCCTAAATATAATAACTATAGGAGAGGAGACTTTATTAGCTTTGCAAAAAAATCAGTTTTTTTAAAATGGTTGATAGACGTATATTTACAGTAAAAACACAACATCGAAACGATCTCTGACTTTCTGACATGAGTTTTTTCTTTTTTAATTTTCATTTGAAAATGTCAAATTTCTAATAGTGCTCACGCCAAGAAAAGCATTTTTTTTAAAAAATCTGACAAATTACCAAAGAGAAAGATTTTCTGAATGCTGAGAAGCAACAAAAATGGACGTCGAAAAAAATATTTTTCTATTTTTTTTTAACGGGACCAATCTGGTTATTTACTTTTATACTTCCCTAGCCTTGTTTTTAATTGGAATCATTTTGAGATGAGGCTTCTTAATCTGAGAATTAATCTTTTTTTTTAATTTATAGCGGCCTTTTTGTCCTCACATTGGTAGTTTTTGTATTGTTTCTTCTTTCATTACGTTTCGGCCAAATTTCACCTCTGGCCTTCTTCAGGTGATTTACCGTGACCTCGGATAGGAATGATGAGTCTTGTAACCGTATCTCCAGTAATTACTGCCTTCCATAGTTGTTGTCTATCGCACCACGTTTTTGACCAAGTAAACCTCTGACCGGCTTGGGTAGGATTTGAAACCGCTATCTTCTGACAATGCTCACCTGGAACCGTAGAGACTCAACGCCCCTATCCGATGCGCCACGGGTCCCGAAGGATGGATTTTTTGGTCTTATAAATCCAATTATTTGCTCTCCTTATCTGGTCTTCCATAGCCTGGTCCGTACCAAATTTGTAATTGTCTTTACCTAGCCTTGTGCCACATCTAAGTTTAGTAAATGAGTCTTATATATATATATTTTATGGTAGGGGATTTTAAGAGATTTTGTGTAGGTGTTGTTAACTCTGAACATTTCTATAATCCATAATTGCAGAGAATAAAATATAATTTTAAGTATATATATATATATATATATAAAATAATGCATCTTTTGAGACCTTTGTTGGCTTGTTAGTGCTATAATGCATGAGTACTTGTTCAGAGCCCAATTTTTCCTTCAAATTTTGAAACACTGTTTCCTGAGCCTTGACCAATATCCAAGTGATAAATCCCGGGTTGGTTTGGTCATCTCCGCTAAATTCTCGGCGAATTTGCCTACACGATTTGCCATTCTATGTAACCTTCTTTTCTCAGACATATTTTTTTGGTCTGGTCAACTACTTTATAGCTTTTATTTTCTCGGGATCTACTCAGATTCCTGCTTTGGTGATAAATAAATTTTACTTCACTTGTAGACAATTGACGTTTTCAATTTAATATCACTCCTTCTGCTTCCTTTCTTTGTTGCACTATTTGTATCTCTGGTCATGTTCTTTCCGCGTTCTTTCACTAACCAGGACATCACTGACGTTACAAATAACCCCTGGTATCCCAGATACAATGTGCATCATTTCCCTGTGGAAAATTTCTAGCTTAAAGCTTATTCGAAAATGTAGTCTTTGCTAACCGAATCGACCATACGGCGCGACAAAAATCATAAGTTCCTGTGAGTCTTTGTGTAAAACTATTTGATTAAAAAACACTGTTGCAATCAAATTTAGTAAACACAGTGGCTCCATTAAGTTCAGCAAGATGCTGATCAGTTGAAGGAAGAGGAAAAATATTCCCGTTTCACACTTTCATTCAAAGTCTGACTCTTCCATCTCTTTTACGGACAGCTGCAATGGGAGCACACCACTCCGTTGGCAACTTCAATGAATGGATAGTTTTCTCTTTTTCTAATCGTTTTTAACTCCTCCTGGACTTTCTTCTTCCTGGTAAGTGGTAGACATCAAGGGGTGCTGATTGAGAAAAGTTGTGCTGTCTTTTCCAAATGAACCTTGTAAACATGCCTCAATTTCCCGAGGTCCGCGGACACACTAGCAAAGTGTTTTTGGTATTAGTAACCATCATCCTTTATTGTATTCATTTTACTAAAAAAAAATGAGAGATTTCTTCTTCTTCTTCTTCTTCTTCTTCTTCTTCTTCTTCTTCTTCTTCTTCTTCTTCTTCTTCTTCTTCTTCTTCTTCTTCCCTAGCTCTTGATTTACTTTTACAAACGGCTGCATAGTATCCGATTCTGGAACACCGTCTGCATCTTATTTCATAAGCTGTGTAGTGATTTCTGCTATGAAATGTGAACATTCCACACGACATGCACTTTTTGTCAGCTATTTCTTTTTTATGTTGATACTTTTCATAAGATGATTTAAGAGCTCTACCTATCTGTAGGCATTTATTGAAGGTTAGCGTTTTGTCGGCTAAAACGTATTTCTCTTTTAATGTATCCTCGATGATCGAAGCGATTAGCTGATGTTGGTCAAAGTCGAAGTTGATAGTACCAAAATGGTCGTGTCTTTGCTGTGTTAAGGCAACTCAAACGGACGTGGCCGGGTGTAATGTTTAAGGTTTGAGTGATTCGGTTTCTTTACGTTTTTAGGCTGGTCACGACAGATTTGTTTAAATAAAATGAGAAAAATAAACTTACAATGGATCTGTTGCATTTACAGTCTATGAAATAGTTTTCGTTTGGTGTTTAGATGATTTAAGAGCTCTACCTATCCGTAGGCATTTGTTGAAGATTAGCGTTTTGTCGGCTAAAACGTATTTCTCTTTTAATGTATCCTCTTCAACACCAACAACGACTTGGTCCCCGATGAATCACTCTTTTCACTGTCCAAAGTTGCAGTTTTTTGCAAGGTGGCACAAAACAGCTATATAGCTATCTATATTATCAAATTGTTTTTCTTTCCCAAGGTGGAATTGATAAGACGAAAAGTTCATTTAATTTCTTAATCACCTCGTCTAGTTCTTTCTTCCTTTTTTTTTATTGTAATCATTATCAAATTGTTGTAACCTGTCATCAATGTCAAAACCTTCATGACCAAGAAAAACATGTTTGATATTCTGTATGAAGTTCCCTTGAGAATCGACTAACAACTGAGTAGTTTAAAATATATCGTTTGATTTTTCGCCACTTGTTTGCAATATTTCCTGCTTAAAAAATCTTCTTAGACGGCGGAATATTTAGAGAATAATGTCACATATCGATTTGTTGCGGAGGCGATAAGTACATCGACCTCGCAAATGATTTATTAGGTGCGAGTAATGACAGCCAAAAGACAATGAAGGAGATAAAGGTGAGATAACAATATAACAAAGATGACAATTTATTTGTCGTGTTTACAAGGACGTATGTAAAGTTCGTGAAAGTTGGTGTCGGTTGCTGGTGTTGGTCGAAGTCGTAGAGAGGTAGCTCGATGATCGAAGCGAGTAGCTGGTGTTGGTCGAAGTCGTAGAGAGGCAGCTAGATGATCGAAGTGAGTTGCTGGTGTTGGTCAAAGTCGTAGTTGATAGTACCAAAATGGTCGTGTCTTTGCTGTGTTAAGGCACTCAAACGGACGTGGCCGGGTGTAATGTTTAAGGTTTGAGTGATCCGGTTTCTTTACGTTTTTAGGCTGGTCACGACAGATTTGTTTAAATAAAATGAGAAAAATAAACTTACAATTCTATGAAGAAGTCTTTCTATTTTAAATTATTAAAGATCTTTCGCGTTTTTCAAAATACATATGTGTAGGGCGATGGCTGTTGTCTCTTCCAAGAGTGAAAAAAAGTCCGTTGTTTTTTCTTTTTCCCTTGAAATCGTCTTTTTGAGTTCGTTCGAAATATTCTAGTAACTACATCTGACAGAATTCAATATCATCAGTTTTGTCGGTATAGGAATAATAAAGAATGATGATCCCGTATTAGCTTTTAGTGTTGGTTTATTAGCCAATAAATACATAAAGTGTGTGTTTGTGTGTGTCTGATGTTTTTACATGTGTAAGACAGAAACATATATCATAAAATAGGATAATTTAGATTTTAATAGTCTATTATCTAAGGGAGGTAACTTTAAATTATCCTACAACAATAATCCATAAATGTTTTGTTTGTTTTTTTATTGTGGTTTGGTGGGCAGTTGCAAGACAATTTCTTTTCAAGGGACAGCTGATTATCTTGCGCGATTATCACCATGGAGTGAGAGGTCAGAGGAAGATGGAAGTCTTTTTGTTTAAGGTACTTTATTAAGGATCAGCAGTTTCGTCTCTTACCTTTATATTGTAATTTCTAATCGACTCTTTTAAATTCCTCTCACTTTCACTTGACTGTCTTCACATTGACTATCTGAATCAATAGAGCTTGATAACGAGAGAACAACAAAAAATACATTGATAAATAAAATAAACAAACTAAAAATATGTTATTTATTATTGCTTAGGGCATAAAACAAAATAAAAATAAAATAAAAACAATTAAAACAATATTTATGTATCAAAGTAAAAAAATTTTTTTCATCAAGTGAATGTCAAGAAATATATACAGCAAGTTATTTAGTCAAACTTTAATATTGAAAAGTACAAAAATTCCGGTAACAAGCAAAAGAAAGAAATAAGATTTGAACAATAAAAATCAAACATTTTTTCTCTTCATATTATTTGTGTTTGTCAAACATAATTCATTTCCTTTTTAGCGTTTTTCTTTCACTTTTTTTATAAGAACTTTCAAAATTTTATTTATTTATTGTAAGTGTCTATGATGTGAGGTAAGAAAAGTAGGGTAAATATGTAAATGTGAAAATACCTGAAATACAATTGGGATTTTAAAATTCAATTTTAAAAATCAATTCATTTTTATCAATTATTATTAATAAAAATAAAATAATTTCGATGTCTTAATTGGATATTAAAATTAGTCCAAACTTTGAAAGCATTTCTTTTTTAGGTCATCCTATTTTTATACATTTAAAATGGAAAATCCACTTGATAATTAACAAAAAATAATTGAAATCGTTCACGTAAGAGTTTTAAAATGACCGTTTAGAGCAGCAGACAGAATTCAATGTTTTAATCTATTTTTATTTACTTAGTTATTTTATTTATTTTTAGTGGACTAAACTGTTTAAAATGTACAAGGCGAGAATTAAGGTTTTATTACAATATCACTGTGCATATTTGAACGAAAAGAAAGCAATGAAAAATGGAAATATAATGCGAATAGTGTAGGGAATTAATTTTTGAAAATTATTATTTTAATTTCAATTAATTACACCGAATCGTTTATTTATTTATTTATTTATTTCTTGTCTTTAAGGATTAAAAAAAAATCTCAACAGACAGGAAGAGAAAAAAGAATTAACACATTAAATATGATCATAAAAATAAAATAAATGAGTTTTTTTTTTTTAATGTTAACATTTTCCCATAACTTTAAAAACGGACGATTTCCTTGATTTTCATGTGTTTCTGAATTAATTTAGATTTTTTATAATTAAAAAATATTCAGATCTCCCACCAAAAACATTTTAGATAAAAAATTTTTTACTGTATCCTTCCATAAAAGCTTGTGATATAAATGATTTAAAAAACTTGTAAAGTAAATAAAAAATTTAAAAAATGGGGGTTGGGGAAAAAATAAATAATCTGTTCAATTCGAAATCAAATTAGAATTTAACGCATTTTTAATTTTCCTGGAAAGACGTAAATAAATTCACTTAAGAAGGACAGTTGTGTCTATCCATGTGTGTAAGAAGGTAGAATAGGGGCCTCAGGTAGTAAAATAATAAGCAAACCTGACTGGTTGACCAGTTATAGTGAGTTCGAGTCTTACTGGGTGGCCCATGTATCCGGCCTTATACCACATCTAAATTAAGTTTAATAACTATACAAGGGCAGAATGCGATACAAGCAACAGTCGGGTGTATCAGTCCCGAGACGACGATGAAAATACAATTCATTTTTTTTTCTTCTTTCTTTCTGATACTGAACATTCAGAAGTTTTTCTACCTCTTTTCAATGAATTTAACAGCTTCGAAAATTACTGATTTGTTTTAGGCTTCGTAGACGAGACGAAGATATTTACACTAAAAATACGATAAAATCAAAACAATTGTCACGCCATTTTTTTCTAGAAAATGTGTCAAAACTTATTTTTCAATAAAGAATTCATTTTTGAAATTTATGGGATTCTAAACGGTACAGAATATAAAATAAAATTTATTTTAGATAACAATGCACCGAAACTCTTACCTTTGTCAATTTTTTGCCGTTGATTTATTATTTCGGAAAGATTTTCAAAACTTATGGGACTTAACCACTCAACCTTGTTTAACTCTTTTAAAAATCACCGTTTTTTTTTTTTTTCGGCCGTGATATTTTTTTTAGTTATCAATTTTTTTAGCCTTTCTAAAAAAACAATATAAACTTATTTTGGAAGGCTACAAGGAGAGATACAACAATAAAAATGTTTTTAGAGGAAATCAGGAGGCTAAAATTAAAGGTCCTCAGGTTTATTTGTTTTCTTCTTTTCCATTGTTAGTTCCTTCTCTTTTCCTGCTTCCTAATGTTTCTCTGAAATTGCTGGTTCCTTTGGAGAGAATTTTAATTCTTTAGTCAACATCGAAGCAACGTAAGGAACTTGTTTCATTCGGTTCTTTTGATAATCATTTGATTTCGATTCATAATTATAGGCAACATGATAATTCACTTTTGTCATTATTTGGTGTATTTCCAGTTCGCTTCCGCATTGTTCCAGTATATAACATAGACTTTGAATAAACCATGAGCCACTTATGGAATTTCTCCAAGAATAATGTCCTGGAACTGAAGAATAAGCAATTAATACATCAGCCCACAAGGGGATTTTCTGAACTGGTGTAGCATGGGCACCGAATGAACCTATAGCATCTTTCATTTCAGTTCCTTTATCTAACTTTGTCCCACGACAGGCCTGAACAAAAAAAAGTTTAGGTTTTCCAGTCAAACTGGTGCATTTGTTGGGCAAGATATAGGAAATAAGATCGTTTAAATTGACACTACCGTCTGTACCGTAAATTATGCCTCCATCCTCGCCGTGGCTAAGTATTACACAAAGGAAACAATCGTTTTGGGTGTGGTCAGTCATGGAAATATCTTCAAAAATGTTTTTCATCTGTTTAACAGTCATGTTGTTACGGATAATGACATTAAACTCCAACTTGTCGACAAGAACTTTTTTCAATTGCTCCACATCGCGGGTAGAACCTGTGCGAGAATTCATTTTCGTATGAGGGTCAAATTCCTCATTGTTTATAATCAAAGCAATCCCTCTCTTGGGATGGCGCATGAAGTAGGTAAAAGAAAGTTTCTCAATGTCCTTTTTCCTGACTCTGATCGCCCCATCAAAGTTGGTATGGTCAGAACTAAGAGGAATTTTATAAGGAAGGTCACTATCCACCAAGTCTTCGAGAGTATTTGTGGGAACATCTCTAGCACTTTCTTGCGTAGACATGATTTTTTTTTTTGCTTTTGGAGAAATGAAATTCAATGTTGTGAACACTGCTAACTGCAAACTGAAATAATTTACTTTGCTTCCTATTTCAATTAAAAGAGTTCCACGAAAACGTCTTAAAAGTGACGTATGTTTGTAAAAACCAATCCCACTGAAAACAGGATATGTTGAATACGGACACACAGATATCTCTTAATTAATCAGTATTTTACGAAATATTATTTTGCTGAATTACGTAATTTTTTGATATCCTATTCGTTGCTTTAATAAGATCTAAAATCCTATATTTCACAAAAAACAGGTGAAAAAAAAAAAAAAGATAAATAAGAGACGTCCACACAAAAAGTCGGATCAGGATCACTAAAACAGAAACTTCTGTTCAAATCAGTAGAAAATGGGATAATGGGGTTTACAAAGGTTTTTCGATGTGATGGTGGTAAATTCGTTGTTGGTGTTGTTGGGAAATTCTGAGGTTTGTATAGTTGTTAATCCTCTTCTTACCCCGCTCACTTGTTGTCTTCTTTTTGTCTGTCGAAGCTGCAAGATAATTGAGGACAAAAGAATGAGACTAGGATACCTTTAGACTTAAAATTAGATAAGTGGTTTCTGGAATATGTTTGGACATGATAGTCACCTGCTATGCCTTCGCTTACGTCCGTGTTGTTAGAGTCCAAATGAACTTATCACTGGGTGCTTTCCCGCGCAAACCTGAAAGCTTCCGTTTGGAGCCGATCACGTGATCAGGATATCTGTTTATTTACGTTTTCGGAGGCAATTAACACACACAACTAGCGACTCGACATGCAAACAGTTGACAAAAGTTCTCTCGAATAATCACCACACACACACTAGCAGCTACATGGACATACAAACACGTGAGCCAATTTCCAAATTTGAGAGAACACAAAGAGAGATGTGTAATGCTGGTCAGACATGTTGGAACTGGCCATTTTATTTGCAAAACGAAATGTGAACCTTTTTGGAAAAGAGTTTTACAAGGGAGACAATTCCCAAGCATGACAGCGGCTAGGGATTTGAAAGACACTTTTTTCAAGGGACAGTCGATTATCCCGTGAGATGATCAGGATGTTGGTTGATTGCTGTGGTGTGGTATACACACGAATGTACATACATACATATATACATACATACATACATATATACATACATACATACATACATACATACATACATATATACATACATATATACATACATACATATTCATGTCTCTACACATATGTATAGACACACGGCTAACACTATAGACTACCACACTAAAGGTCTATAGTGTCACATTAGCGGCAGTTCATAAAAATCATTTTACACGTAAGAATGATAATTCAACATAATCCTGGCCGTGGCATGCTGCAGTTCCCGTAACGCTGTGTCGTGCTAGCGTCTCTATGATATGGAGATTCGTCAAGGTGTCGGACAATGTTCTTGGGTTCATGTGAACCGAAAGTTCGTAATGCGCCAGAAAGTCTGTAACGAGGATTGTATTTTTACTTTGGCCACAGTGAAGGTCTAAGTGTAGTCACGTCGCATGCCAATGTTTAAGGTGAGTGTCTTCCCACCGTAAGTATCTACAGTGGAACCGTTGGCAGCCTGTAGTTTGAGTGAGGTGGACTTAGCGGATGGATCGGTTGTACGTGGTATAACGCTAATGGCCGCACCAGTATCTACTCGAGATTTTAATTTATTCCACCAGTCCCACATGTAAAGAAAACGACATTTTTCATGTTCGTCACCGGATGATTTCGCGGTCGTTATCTCCGGTTTCCTAGTTTTCCTGGGCTAACGTAAATTTGCAGTGGGGTTTGCATTTCTTTGCTTGGTCACCATACTGGACATAAAAATACTGCCAGAGTGTATGTCCAGATTGACATTCCTGCATCTACTGGCGACTGGAGCTCCTGCTCGTTGGCCTCTGCGTTTAATGGCCTTCATCTCTTTAAGTTGTATCTGGAGGTCGACTATCATTTCCTTCATAGCTTTGATTTCGTTAGCCGGATGTAATTCTGTTGGTTTTGGTTCTTGCACCGTGTTGATGTTGTGGTTGGAATGCATAAACACTATATTTGCGGCATTGGCCATGTCCTCCAGTGGGGTGGCTCGAGACATTAGAGCGATCATTTGTGTGACTGACGGTAGCAGTCGTTTCATCCACAAGGTTCGTAGGACGGTCTCAGAGACGAGTTTTCAGTCCAATTGACCTTTCATATATCTTAAGAGTTGGGCTGGTGTCCTGTCTCCTCTTGTGACATTCTGGAGGAGATTTTATTATCATAAATATATTTATATAATTTTGAAGCAAACATGAAAAAATAAGACAAACAATTGCTGTAAAACCCAGGGACAACAACAACTAAATGATAAAAAATATCCCTTTTAAACAGTAATTCAGGGTGTTAACTCCTGAAGAAAATCAATGTTTTTTTTAGTTCTTTTAATGAATATTTATTTGTTGATTTGGCAGGTTTAGTTCACAAAATACTTTTATCGAGGGATTGTCAAGTTTATCATTTCGAAAAAGAAATCATTGTAGCGTGCATACAAATACGTTCTGGTTCGTTTAATATAATGTTGCTTACGAACTTTTTATTTATAAACAATTTATATATATATATATATGTGTGTGTGTGTGTGTGTGTGTGTGTGTGTAAATAGGATTTGGCATTAAATAACCTACAAGGGTTGATATTGTTTTGGTTCAGTAATGAATTTTTATTCATTGATTCGGTAGGGGCGGTTCCTATAACCTTTAAACTGGGGCTATACGCCAACTGTATCTCTGCAGAGGGAAATATAACTCCCCCTACTGTCAAAAAGTGTCCTGGATTTTACACTGAATGGCGAAGCTCCCGTTCTTGTGCTTTTGGGAATGTGGAGTACTCGTTCATTGCTGTTATTCCCAGATTCATTCTGAGCTAAAGTGGTAGTACCTGTTAGGGTCTCATCAATGGGTTAAATGTTTAACCATTTAACATTAAGCAAACAAACGATGAATTAGATAGTAATACATAAAACCATTGAAATATGTAAACAGATCAGCATTGTTACCTACAAACTATTTGTTTACATTTGGCATTAAATAACCTACAAGGGTTGATATGCCATGAAACACGGCCAACTGAACTTTTATTGATGTAATAAACCAAATAGGAATGAAGATACTAAAAGACACGGTGTGCAGGTGTAAAAATATATTTCTAACTTGGCAAAAGTTTATTTTGTATCTAATTAGCGTCAAGATTTATAGATAGATCTGTAATTTTATAAAAAAAATTTTTTATTAGCAAAGTGCATTGTACCCTTTAGCACACAATACTTACATGGCTTTTGCTGGGCCGTATGGCATTCGTGCCGGATGGGGTATCGATCAATGACAGATTCGAGGCCGAAAGGCCCCCAGCTTCGGCTAGGCCACCTTTGAGTGGGCGAGCTGCAACCTCTGTCCCCTATGTATGGCACTAGACCTTACTGTCTAGTTTAAGCCAAAACCCGGCTTACGTGCCCGGATCCAAATTTGGATTCGTGAAACTGCTTGCCTCATTAGACCCACATTGCACTTAGTGGGTCAATGAGCAGCACAGACCAGCAGGGTTCGAGTCTAGGCTCCTTCCCGACCTTCCCTTCCCCTTTATCCCCACTTTAATCGGCCTTCGGGCTTTTGACCTTGTGTCAAGTGCTGTCTGGCGGGAGGCAGCGACAAATATCGTGCACTTTAGCACACAAGTCGGTTACTGCTGAGAGGATGAAAATAACATTCGTCTCTTCTGATGAGTTCTTAAAAAAAAGGGTGATAAATTTCTTCCTTTTTCCTTCACTGCCCAGATATGTCTCTTTGGCAATTAACGTATGACCTCATAGTGGTTGCTAGAAAAATCATCTTGTGAGCAAGGGTAGCTAATTCCACATCTTCTTTGCACCTCTGGCTGCTTAGAACAAATGAACCATTTTTTTGCTTTCTGTCAACTTCTTCCTTTGTTTAATGGCATGTCAACCTTAATGGATTATTTAATCCTAAAGCCACCTTTGTAGAAGAGTAGTGATACTACTTAACCCATTGCTTTGCGGGGGTGGGCGGTTAAGCAGGTTTGAACCTGAAGAATTTTAGTCCCAAAGTGTTGAAGTTGCCATGTCTTAAGATAAGGATACGTAGAGCGAAATTAGACGAAAGAAAATAAAACACGTGTGCTTCTTGAAAAGGAAAATGGAAGATTAATTTTATTTGACAAAAAACAACTGCTTGGTTTATCTAACTTGATTTACCTCTGTTTAACACAAAGTAAACATAACAGAACAACTTAAGTTCAAACTCACTTTCTTCGATGTCACAGTCCTATGAAATGTTACCCACACATCGGGTTGGTTGGCCGTTGATCTGTCCGTCTATTAAGAACCCCGTTATTTCTTCTTACACCCGACTGAGTGGGCATTTCACAAGTTGAACAAAAAGCAATAAAAATAAAATAAGATAAAAGCCAACAAAAACCAGAGGAAGTAAGGAAGAAAAAATAAAACACAGATTCAGTACAGCAAAACATAAGAAGGTGACGTCTGTGGTAATTTTTCTGCTACTCTGTGTGTATGTAAGTATGGCGATGGCAAGAACTTTGCGAAAGTCCTACAGTTACAAAAATGCTTTGTCATCTCTGGTCATCGTCTTCACTGATCAACCTGGCAATTTTGACTCCCTACTGCCCTCTGACTGCGTAACAAAATATTTTATTAGAATTCTCGAGTTGAATTTTCAGCTCACGTAACAGAATTCTTGTGGTCGAATTTTCAGCTTTCATTTGATTTTAGTTGAGTACTGTAAAGTTTTTTTAGCTGAATTTTCGGCTTGAATTTTCATCTGTCGTTTGAATTTGTTGAATTTCAGTAAATATAATTTTAGGTTGACTTTTAGTTGAATTTCTCTGGAAGCTTCTTTCCGATTTCTATTCTTTTCGGCTGTTCGTGAACGAGCAACAAAACCTATATCCCGGCTATTTTTTCTTGCATTAATAGTCTGGTGCCTAAGTTATGTGACGTTGAATTCTACTCTGACCTGAAGAGATCGATATCTCGGTCATTGTCTTCTGTAGGAGGCTGTTAGAGTGTGTACCGCCGAGGGCAGGCTGGCACTTGACACTCCACGAAATAAATCTCGGTCAAGACTCCTATTTCGGACGTATGATAATCATGCAAATAATGTGGAGGTAATTCGGGGCTAGACTGACCTCAGAAGTTGGTAAGGGGGTGCCAATTCACTTTCACATACAGAACCAAGTCCTTTGTCTTCCTACACCCTCAGATCACGGAAGAATGAACTTCTAGGTTAGATAATATTAACTGTAAGCAAATTTCCAAAATCCTCTTGTAATGTTTAAGGAGGCAATAAGACGTTAGCGAGAATTAATGAAAGCGGTACGACGCTGAGACATGATGCATGCAAAAGAAGTCAAATCGACAGGGAAACGGATACAACCAAAAGATTTCAACACAAGGTTGCATTTAAAATATGTCAAAATTTTAACATGCGATGATTAAAAAAATAATGACGAGATTTAAGAAACAGTTCCTTTTTCTTTTCTCTTTTTAAAATAGCGGCAATGTTAAGCCAACAGGAAAACATCAAACAAAAACGTCTCTCAACTGTCCTTTTTCTTCTTTCTCTTTTTTCTTTCTTTCTTCTTCTCTTGCTTGAGTAAAAGTGTCTAAGCCGCCGGACTGAGGCGTGTAGCAATGTTCATTCAATAAATTTAACTATTGATGAAACAGAACCTTTACAATTCGTCTCTTTTTTGAATATATATAACTTTTCAATACTTAAAAATTGTAGAAGGAAAACGGGTTGAGTTGTACTTATCTTTGATGGGTTTTCAATTTTCAGATTTCTTTCTCTTCTTTTTACGGGTGAGTGAAATGTCCAAAACGATTGCAAAACATGCTGATGCGACAACAAGCTTACGATGCTACAGTTCTGTACCATCCGGGTAAGAAGATGTTTCTTGCAGACACACTATCAAGGGCATACATCCATGGAGTGAACCAAGAATGGGTGGACGATGAAGATGATGTCACGGAAGCTGAATATATTCCTGTAACAGAGAGAAGGCTGCTCGAACTGCGCTCAGCCACGAAGGGAGACGACAAGCATGCAGCAGTTGCAGCAAGTAATTGTGGAAGGATGGCCAGAAGACAAAATACATCTTCACCCAGAGGTGAGACCATACTTTACCATGCGAAATGAAATGACGCTACAAGACGGGTCATTTTTCAGAGGAAACCGGGTTGTGGTTCCGATGACCAAGCAGGCTGTGTTGAAAGAAAAGCTGCATTCAACACACCTAGGAATAGAAGGATGTTGCAGAAGAGCAAGAGAATGCTTGTATTGGCTAAATATGAACAGTGACATCAGAGACTATGTTTCAAAATGCCCCACGTGTAGAAAATATGAAGTTGCTAATCCGGCAGAACCATTAAGGGTCCATGAAGTTCATGACAGACCCAGGGCGAAAATGGAATCTGCGGTAAAGATAGCAAAGAACCTTTTCCGGAAAGCAAGGGAAGATAAGGCTGATCCATACCTAGCAATGTTGGATCACAGGAATACGCCAGCTAAAGGTTTCTTATCACCAGCTCAGAAGCTGATGTCAAGGAGAATAAAAACACTTCTCCCAACTAGAGAGGATTTACTCAAGCCGGAATGGACCAAAAATCTAAAAAAAAAGTTGGTGAAGCGAGACAGCAGAAGGCAAGAACGTTCTTTCAACCACAAAATAAAACCACTTACACCATTGCACCCTAGAGATGTAGTGCGGATGAAACCACACACAAATGGTCAAAAAGAGTGGAAAAAAAGCAATTGTATGGAGGAGACTGGATGAGCGGTCATACCATGTAAAAGTGATTGGGGAGTTATATCAACGGAATAGGGTGGACTTGAAAAAAACTGCAGAAGCACCCCCACTTACATCATTGATTCACCAGCCATATGAAGTGCAGAACGAGGTACCAGAGAATGAAGGTCGGGGTACAGAAGAGACATGTAACACGGAACCAACTCAAGATGAAAGTGAAATAAGAGAAAGACTAAACCCGACACCATCCCCAACAAAACTAAGTCTGAAAAAAATGCGGACAACACGGTCGGGAAGAGTAGTAAGAGATCCTGCGAGATTCAAGGATTGCACAACATAAAAGTAAAAGGGCAGAATAATCCCTGTTAGGCAAGAGGGTAGTCAGCCCAAGGAATGCCTAGTTAAGTCTTATCAGACTTTGTTTTTTGTCCTTGAGAAAAGGGAAGATGTTGCATGAGGAACTAAACCAGGGCTATCAACGTTTAGAGTTATGGCCCTTGGGGAAAACCGGTGCACATGTAAATATAAAGGTGCTACGATGTAGAACTGCTGGAAAAACAAAAATATCTTATTTATTAAAGCTTTCGACAGAAAATGAATTGTTTTTTAAAAACTAGTAAAGCAATGTTTATCAATAAAAGAAAAGTATTTATTTCATAAAAAAGATTTCAAGAAGAATATACAGCAAGTCATTTAGTCAAACATTATTTTTGAAAAGTCCAAAAATTCCAATTACAAGCAAAAGAAAGAAAAAAATGATAATTTTTGAAAAATAAAAATAAAAATATTTTCTGTTTATACTATTTGCATTCAAACGGAATTCATTTGGTCTGTAACGTTCTTCTTTCACTTATATGTAAATATAAAAATACCAGAAAAATACTTGTGATTAAATATATTTAAAAAGTCAAAATCCGTTTATTTTTATCAATGAAAATTAATCAAAATTAATCAAAAATGAAATAATTTCAATGTCAAAACTGAACAAAAAAAATTAGAACAAACTTTGAAAACGTATCTTTTTTAGGTCGTTCTTTTTTATTTTTATACTTAAAATGGAAAAATTAACTGATAATTAACAAAAATAAATTGAAATCGTTCACTTTACCGTTTTAAAATGACCGTTTAGGGAAGCAGACTGAATTCGATCTTTTTATCTATTTTTATTTACCTTGATTTTTTTTTTTTTGGTTTTTTCAATTTATTTTCGTGGACTTTGCTATTTAAAATGTCCCAAGTGAGAATTAAGGATGGTTTTACTACAAAAATAATGGGCATTATTAAACGGAAAAGCAACAATCAAAAATTAAAATATTATTTATATATGCGAATAAAGTAGAGAATTATTTTCGGAAAATTATGAATATTTACTTTCATTTAATTACAGCCAACCTTTTTTTTAATAATTTTTTTTATTAATATTTTGAAGGATTAAAAAAATCTCAAAAATTGCAGATAAGAAGAGAAAAAAGGATTAACGCATTAAATATGATCATAAAAATAAAATAAATGATTTTTTATCAACATTTTCCCGTAACTTTAAAAACTGGCGATTTCCTTGAATATCATGAGTTTCGGAATGAAACTTTTTATAATTGAACAATATTCCGATCTCCCACCAAATAAAAAACTTTTTTGAAGAAAGATTTTTAACCGTATCCTTCTATAAAAGTTTGTGATATAAATGATTAAGCAAAACATGTAAATAAATAAAAAAACATGGGAGTTGGAAAATAGCAAATAATCTGTTCAATTTGAAATCAGATTAAAAATCAAAGTATTTTTAATTTTCCTGGAAAGACGAAAATAAATTCACTTAAGAAGAACAGTAGTGTCTATCCATGTGTGTAAGAAGGTAGAATAGGGGCCTCAGGTAGTAAAATAATAAGCAAACACGACTGGTTGACCAGTTATAGCGAGTTCATTTTTTTTGCCGTTGATTTATTATTTCAGAAACATTTTCAAAACTAATGGGACTTAACCGCTCAAACTTATTTCACTCTTTTAAATATTTCTCCCCCCTTTTCTTTTGGCCTTGAAATTTTTTTTAGCTATCAATTCTTTTTTTTAGCGTTTAAGACTTTTTCTTTTCTAAAAATCCAATAAAAGCTTATTTTTAAAGCTACAAGGAGAGATACAACAATAAAAATTTGTTTGGTGGACACCAGGAAACTAAAACTGAATATCCAATTTTTTTTCTTTTTTCTTCTTCTTAGTTTTTTTTTTCTCTCCTTCCTTGTGTTACTTTGAAATTGCTGATTCCTTTGGGGAGAATTTTAATTCCTTGGTCAACATCGAAGCAATATAAGGAACTTGTTTCATTGGGTTCATTTTATAATCATTTGAAATGGATTCATATTTATAAGCAACATAATAATTCACTTTTGTCATTATTTGGTGTATTTCTAGTTCGCTTCCATATTTTTCCAACATATCACATAAAGTTTGAATAAACCAGGAACCATTTATGGAATCACTGAAAGAAACAAATCCTGGTACCGTAGAATAAGCAATTAATACATCAGCCCACAAGGGGATTTTCTGCACATGTGAAGTGAATGAACCTATAGCGTCTTTCATTTCAACTCCTTTGTCAAACTTTGTCCCTTGACGGGCCTCAATAATAAAAAGTTTGGGTTTTCCAGCCAAACTGGTGCATTTGTTGGGCAAGATATAGGAAATAAGATCGTTTAAAGCGGCACTTTCGTCTGTACCGTAAATTATGCCTCCATCCTCGCCGTGGCTAAGTATTACACAAAGGAAACAATCGTTTTGGGTGTGGTCAGTCGTGGAAATATCTTCAAAAAGTTTTTTCATCTGTTTAACAGTCATGTTTTTACAGATGATGACATTAAACTGCAATTTGTCCTTAAGTACTTTGTTCAATTGCTCCACATCGCCGGTAGAGTCTCTGCGATCACCCAACTTCGTACGAGGGTGAAACTTCTCATTGTTTATGATCAAAGCAATCCCTCTACTGAGATGTGTCATAGAATACACCGAAGAAAGTTTGTCACTGTCCACTTCCATCACCCCTTCTTGCGTAGACATTTTTTTAGAGAAATGAAATACAATGTTGGGAACACTTACGACAACAAACTGAAATAATTTTGCCTTCTATTCAACTTAAACTTTCACTTTTTAACAAGTTCACTTTCATTTTAAACAAGTTCCACGAAATCGTCTTAAAAGTGACGTACGATTGTAAAAAAACATTTTCACTGTAAACAGGAAATGTTGTTCACTAAGTCTGCTGCTTCATTTTCCCCAGATTTTGTATTTTCTCTGTTACTTTTCTGGAAATAAAGGGTTATAGATGCCTCTTAATCAATGAGTACTTTAGGAGCCCAGTCAGACGGGCTTGCAGAATACGCCGACTGCATTTCCCCAGAATTGAGAGAGGGAGAGAGAGACCCCACTACGTATGTCTTGGCTATGGCATTAACATTAAACAATCTGATGGTGAGGCTCCTGTAATACGAGAGCTTTGGGGAATGCGGAGCTATAAACTAATATATATATAGTTATTTACTATTTTTAGGCCATAATTATAGAGTACCAAGTGAGATGGGGACTCACCATCAATTATCTCCGAATAGGCAAATAAAAACCGCTGCTCTTAATTGATTATCTTGTGGTATGAATTTTTCCTTTTCTAGTCAATTAAAAAGCTTTATAAATTTCTTAGTTTATAAATTTTATAAATTTCGTTATCGTTTTTTTTTTTTTTTTTCAGCTACATCCATAATTTAAACTTTCACCAGCCTTTCTCCTCCTTCTCCTGCTACTTTTTTTTTTTACTTTTTCATTTATAGACATGTTAATTCACCTACGGTTGATTTACTCATAATTTAACCATATTCAGTTATTTATGTATTATATGTTCGTTTTGTTTTCACTTGCTTTCTTTCCCGCTTTCTCTTCTTTTCTCTCCTTCAATTATATTTCTTTCCGCCCCCTTCTCCTCCCTCTCTCTCTCTCTCTCTCTTCTTTTCTTTTTTCTTCTCTCTCTTTTCTTCTTCTTCTTCTTCTTGTCTTTTTAGTTCATTATATCGCTTGAGGGTTCTATTTGTCTTACATCATTGCCTTATACAGTCAAGTGAATTTTTAAAATTATGAATGCTGATTTATTAATTAAACGGTATGTTCCCCCGCCTTTCTCTGAATATATAACTTCTTCCCTTGTTTTGCATTTTATTTATGAGAATTAAAACTGTAAAAGGATTTATTCTCACTTGAGGGGGAAATTACCGCAAGTTTCAAGTTCGTATACTGAATGAAAAGACAAGACAAGACAAATATATTCAAGAGCAAATTTAATACGTAAAACAAGAAAAAAGAAAAGACAAAGGGATATTGGGTTTCGGTTCACCGATAAATCACCCGATGATATTTGCTTTTTACATACGTTGTCAAAACGTTAGAGTTTTGACCGTTGGTTTTGGCCTTTCAGCCCGGAGCGGTTTCCGGGGCTAAATATAAGCCAATGAAAAGTGCTCTCTTGCACCTTCTACATTCTCTTCGCCGAGGGACCAAGACGTGCTGACCGACTCCTCCAGATAACCAAGGATTCAGACCACCTACCCTGAGGACTTTCTCCCTGTTTCGGCTTGAAGAAGAGCAAACTTTTACTCAACACTCCAAGTATTCATGAAGAGAATTGTTAACTTCTTCTCCTCCTTGGTTTACGAATAATTGTACCATTAGTTACTTGTGTTCAACGTTTACATACACTAGTCTGACATATTTCGTGTTGCTCATTTCAACCCCGAGGATTCCACTCGTCAACAAATACTGCCGTGAGTCCTGCTAGTCTCAACTCCACTCTCATCAGACATAGATTTCTGCATCTTTCTTCACATAACCAAGAACTTGGACAATTTCCTTTTGCCTCCAGCTGAACAATAAAACTTGGAAACTTGATATTTCCGTCTTCTTTCTATTTTCGTTTATATAACAGTAAAGGTGACCAAATCAACATTTGCGTTCCGCCCTACCGTTACAGATTTCTTATTAGAACCACATCATCAGTTTTTTTTTTTTTTTCAGAATAATTGGTTTCCTGCAAGTCCTTGCAATTTTCTCTTAGACTGAGTAAATATTGTTCGTACCACATTTCTCGAAATTTAACCAACATCTCGTCACGAATTTCAATGGTTCTTAACAATAAATCTCTTGAGGGTGAACCGGTCTCCCAAATGTTTTGAACCTTAGGTTTTAGAATGAGTTCGCTGCTAAGATTAGGGCGCAAAAAACAATTAGGGGTTATTACTTGTAGATCACTGTCAGAAGAACATCTATATGTAAGGGGCCTAGTATTAATAGCATTTTGTAAGTCAGAGAGTAGGGTTACTAATTCAAAATATACTATTTTGGAACGACCAATAGTTTTATAGAGACATGATTTTATAACTCCTATAACGCGTTCCCAGGTACTTCCTACCCAAGGGGAATACAAGGGTATTTCAATATGTTTAATTTTGTTGTTTTCAAATTGTTGTCTACTTGGACGCTAACTAAACGGCTGGAGAAGAAGCTAGACGGCAATTACACAAGAATGTTGCGACCAATATTGAACAATTCCTGGCGGCAACACCCCACAAGGCACCAACTATACGACCACCTGCCTCCCATCACGAAAACTATCCAAGCTAGACGAACCAGACATGCAGGACACTGCTGGAGAAGCAAGGACGAGCCCATAAGTGATGTACTCCTATGGACCCCCGCATATGGCCAAGTGTCACGTAATGTCCCGCTGAGACGGTTGGAGTTTGATTACTACTATCCTCCTGCTTGAATTAACAGTGGCAAGCCATCAGAGAATGACCGTTAAGGCATGATAGTAAATTAGGGCAAGCTATCTGTACTCAGTAACCTGACTTGACTAGTAGCCCTAAGAAATCGCCCGACCAGGCGGAGGAAGAGAGAAGCCAAGTGATTGGCTGGGACCCTAAAACGGAAGTGGCACCTTCTTACTGTCAGCAAAAAAAAAAAAAAAAAACGAAAAGAAAAGGTTAGTTGTAGGACAGGGCTCGTGGCAGACGGAGCCAAAGCCAGTACTCCGGGTAGAAGAAGACATAAAAATATTTCGGATTGAAGAAGCCATTTTCTTCAAGCCAGTGTTAGAAATAAGATAAAGTCTATTAGCCCGTAAAAGAAGAAAGATTCTCCACGGAACTCCATCAAAGAAATAAGATAAGTACCCTTGGGACTGTTTCTCCTTATACCCAATTTTGTATACCCCCTCTCTCTCCCTCTCTCTCAATTTGAAGGAAAACGAAAGAAAAGAAAAGAAGAAAGACATTCATGTTCATGGACTGTTCATTTATTATATATTTGACAATTTGACGGTGTATATCTATGTGTAGTAAAAGATTGATATATTTTAATGTTCCCACGTGGTCTAAGTTGTTATTTGCAGTGTCTGCTACGAATTTGTTACTTCATGTTTCTTTTCCAGCTTCTGTTCGCCTTATGTTATCTTGCTTAAAATTGTTCTATAAATTCCTTAAAAATATCACACGGGAAACCGTAATTGCCGACTACTATAATTAATATTATTACGTCTCAACCTAGAGGTCCATATCTTCCGTTGTTCTAGGGGAGGAAGAAAAGCGACCTGGTGGGTGGGTGTGTGTATAGTGTGAAATTTGGAACCCCTTGCCAGCGGCGGTCAGTCTAGCCATAGATTAATCCCCCACATAATATGTCAGTTCTTATATGCCTGAGGAAAAAAAACTCTGAACGAGGACTTATTCTACAAGGGATCAAGTGCCAACCTGCCCCGTCTTCACACGTGCGAAAATAAAACCCCGTTTTGGGATAAAAGTAAAGTTTTCGCGTCACACCAAGCAAAAGCAGGACGACCAGCTCGAACATACATACAGCAGCTATGTGAGGATACGGGATGTAGCTCTGAAGACCTGCCAGAGGCGATGAATGATAGGGAGAAGTGGCGAGAGAAGGTCAGGGATATCCGTGCTAGCGGCACGATATGATGATGATAACATGCTGTTCTATAATATCACCTCCGAGAGAAGTGCTAAATGATCTTGCATTGTCGCTATAAATGTGGGAGGCTATTCCATGTACATTAGTGAATGCTTGAACAAATGCTGTAGAAGTGATGTCTTCAACAAGTTCAACATGAACTGCTCTAACACTGAGACAAGTGAAAATTAATATGTACATTTTTGTAGTACCAGTTTTCTGTTTAACCCATAAATGTCCAGTGTAGTCTATGCCCGTTTGTAGAAAGGGTCTTACAAAATTAACTCTATGCTTGGGTAAGTTGGTTATCTTAGGATATCTAAAAGCTAAGTTATTAAATTTTTTGCATGTGAAGCATTTAGATATTAAACTTTTTACTGTTTATCGGGCTTGAGGTACCCAAAATCCTGACATTCTCAATTTATTTAAGGCAGCATTGATGCCTAAATGTTTACATTTATGATGACAGTCATTTATTAATAATTCGGTTAAGGAATGATGTTTAGCAATTAAAATGGGATAGATTAAACCATATTCATAACCTGATGTATTAGCAATCCTACCGTCAGTTTTCAGTAATCCATCAGAGTCCAAGAATAGATTAAGATTTCTCACTAGATCGGGAATTTTATTTTCTTTAGGATTCATTTTGTAGAGGCTATTTCTTTAAAGAAGGTTTGTTCTTACATAACCTTGAACAAATATAACTTTGCTCTGTGATCACTTTCAAGACAATCCTTTTTGAGTTTTCATTTATCTATAAATTTAAATACGAAAGCAGTCACTTTAATCAGCTTCGCCAATTTCGAAAACCTTGCAAAGAGTATTATAGGTTTTAATTTTGGATATGTTGCAGTATTATGAAGATTTATAGACTGTATGGTATCTTTATTGGCAGCATTCAAACAATTGAGATTATTATCAGGTCATTGTTATATAATAACCGAGGGATTTCGGTTCATGCCTTTCGGCTCAGCACATGGGTTATTTAGGTGCAACATTGAGGCAGGTGTTAACGCGGGCGCGCACAGGCGGATGGCGGTGTCACTCAGATGTCATAATAGTCCGAGACGAAACGCGGTGACAGGGTGCGGGTGACGTCACGCACCGGAAGCGCGCGGAGGTTTGTGTGAGAATTTGAAGAAAGAGAGTCGAGTACTAGACGCCAAACGAAGAGGTTCGACTTTTGGAGCTCGCAGACGCGAGGCGAACTTGCGCCCTATGGGGGGCCGCTCGATTGTGGGGCCAAATGAATAAGACAGCATAGAAAATTGTGTCTCTCCTCCTTAAGTCGTGACCTTTAACTCAAAGTTAATAAAAAGGTTTCGTACCTGAACAAGAAGTCGTTACGTGTTTTCGAATTTTGAGATTCCTATATTCTTTATATGTTCTATCGTTATCAACATTCGATGTCCATTTCACCCATTTCGCACATGGCCATATTCGTGTATATGGATATGTAACACCATTTCAGAGGGCTTTCTGATAACCAATTTGGACCACATGTCCAATATGTTAAATTTTGTTGAAATTTTTCAAAGGGTACTTCTCTAGATAAAAGATCAGCAGGAATTTCACTAGAAGTATCTTAATTGAATATTCAGAATCTATCTCTTTAATCATTTGATGTATATCTTTTATTCTATTTCTCTTGTAAAGACTTTTCGTTTTAATATCATCAGAGAGGATCCATGACAAAACAATCTGAGCATCTACAGAAAGGTAAATGTTATCTATTTTAATATGAAAGTAGGCTTCTAATAAGGTGGGTAAACACTTTACTCTTAATAATTCTAGGGTTGGTAGTGTTTTAGGTTTCATTGGTGCTACCTTGGCTTTAGAGATTAGTATACTGGCTTTTGTATTTTGTACTCCATATGCAACGAATCCAGAGGAGTATGGAGATGCATCACAAAAGATACACAGATTCATCGGGAAATCTTGATCAACAGAGCATCTGGGAAAGGATAAAGAACTAAGGTTTGCTAAATCTTCAGCTAAATTAGACCATATTTTTTTTTAAACTTCGGCTGTTATAGTTTCGTCCCAACCCAGGTTTAATGACCACAATCTTCTTATCAATATTTTGGATCTCACTGTAACAGGCAGACAGAGATAGAGAGGATCGAAAACTTTTGAAGGTTGAGCAAGTATTTTTCCCTTTGTGTTTGCTTCTTGTAAGACTTCTTTGTTAGATATGTGTAGGGTATCTCTATTTGGATTGTACTTGTTGCCAAATACGTTTTCAAATTCGCAACCATTGTCCGCTATTCTATTATTCTTTATCATTAATTTTTTTGAGTTGTTCACAATTAGAGTTACAGGATCTTAAGTCAAAATTACCTAATTTTAATCTTTCTACAGTTTCTGTATATAAGGAAATCAATTCTTCTATAGAGTTACTAGTCTTGCTTAAATTATCCACATAAAAGTTTTTTAGTAACATATCGGTACATGAATCTTTTAGGAATCGTTTAGCATGATGCTTTAAAACAAAGTTTAGAATAAGGGGGCTTGCATTGAACCCGAAGATTAATGTAGTGTATCTAAAACGTTATCGTAGTCGAACGACTACTCATAACCAAAACAAATGACCCCTGGTATCCCAGATACGATGTGCATCATTTCCCTGTGGAAAATTTCTAGCTTAGAGCTTATTCGAAAATGTAGTCTTTGCTAACCGAATCGACCATACGGCGCGACAAAAATCATAAGTTCCTGTGAGTCTTTGTGTAAAACTATTTGATTAAAAAACACTGTTGCAATCAAATTTAGTAAACACAGTGGCTCCATTAAGTTCAGCAAGAAGCTGATCAGTTGAAGGAAGAGGAAAAATATTCCCGTTTCACACTTTCATTCAACACAAAGTCTGACTCTTCCATCTCTTTTACGGACAGCTGCAATGGGAGCACACCACTCTGGCGGCAACATCACTGAATGGATAATTTTCTCTTTTCCTAATCGTTTTTAACTCCTCCTGGACTTTCTTCTTCATGGTAAGTGGTAGACATCAAGGGGTGCTGATTGAGAAAAGTTGTGCTGTCTTTTCCAAATGAACCTTGTAAACAGGCCTCAATTTCCCGAGGTCCGCGAACACACTAGCAAAGAATTTTTGGTATTGGAAACCATCATCCTTTATTGTATTCATTTTACTAAAAAAAAAATGAGAGATTTCATTGCTGATCCATTTAATAATGAATGTGCTCGGTGTTACACAACGTACAAATCCTGTTTCAAAATTGTTTTCGCATAACTCAGTGGAGCATCTACACACACGAGGACTTTTATTTTGAGTTGACCTGGTCCGTATAACTTTTTGTTGGTACGTTTTATTATGAGAGAATTCTTCCTGAAGAACGAGTCTGCTACAACAGTCACGTCTGTACTAGTATCAAGTCTAAAACTAATCATTTTGCAGCAGACTTTATTGGTAACTTCTATCTTCTCTTGCCATTCGAACTTATTATCTTTATTTTGAGCATTTATTTAATTCCATGTAACAGAACTTCTTCTTCTTCTTCTTCTTCTTCTTCTTCTTCTTCTTCTTCTTCTTCTTCTTCTTCTTCTTCTTCTTCTTCTTCTTCTCTAGCTCTTGATTTACTTTTACAAACGGCTGCATAGAATCCGATTCTGGAACACCGTCTGCATCTTGTTTCATAAGCAGGGTAGTGATTGTGAAATGTGAACATTCCACAAGACATGCACTATTTTTCAGCAATTTTTTTTTTATGTTGACACTTTTCATAAGATGATTTCATGACACGTTTTAATTGTGGATCTGCTGCATTTACAGTTCAGGAAATTGTTTTCGTTTGGTGTTTAGATGATTTAAGAGCTCTACCTATCTGTAGGCATTTGTTGAGGGTTAGCGTTTTGTCGGCTAAAAGTTATTTCTCTTTTGATGTATCCTCTTCAACACCAACAACGACTTCGTCCCAGATGAATCTCTCTTTTAGCTGTCTACAGTTGCAGTTTTTTGCAAAGTGGCACAAAACAGCTATATCGCTATCTATATTTTCAAATTGTTTTTCTTTCCCAAGGTGGAATTGATAAGACGAAAAGTTCATTGAATTTCTTAATCACCTCGTCTAGTTCTTTCTTCCTTTTTATTTTTTATTGTAATCATTATCAAATTGTTGTAACCCGTCATCAATGTCAAAACCTTCCTGACCAAGAAAAACAGATGTTTGATATTCTGTATGAAGTTCCTTTGAGAATCGACTAACAACTGAGTAGTTTAAAATATATCGTTTGATTTTTCGCCAGTTGTTTGCAATATTTCCTGATTAAAAAATCTTCTTAGAAGGCGGAATATTTAGAGAAAAATGTCACATATCGATTTGTTGCGGAGGCGATAAGTACATCGACCTCGCAAATGATTTATTAGGTGCGAGTAATGACAGCCAAAAGACAATGAATGTATTCTGTTATATGCTTATTAAAATGTTTGTTGTTCGTTGTGTTCTATTCCATTTCTTTTACGCGATTGTAAATTTTTGTGTTGTATTTTTGGTGGGAATAATTTAGAGAGCAATCTACTGAAATAACCAAATTACATACAACCCCTACAAAGGAGATAAAGGTGAGAAAACAATATAACAAAGATGACAATTTATTTGTCGTGTTTACAAGGGCGTATGTAAAGTTCGTGATAGTTGTTGGTGTCTTCAGCTAGTTAGTTGGTGTCGGTAGCCGGTATGGTCGAAGTCATAGAGAGGTAGCTAGATGATCGAAGTGAGTTGCTGGTGTTGGTCGAAGTCGTAGGGAGGTAGCTAGATGATCGAAGCGAGTAGCTGGTGTTGGTCGAAGTCGTAGGGAGGTAGCTAGATGATCGAAGCGAGTAGCTGGAGTTGGTCGAAGTCGTAGAGAGGCAGCTAGATGATCGAAGTGAGTAGCTGGTGTTGGTCGAAGTCGTAGAGAGGTAGCTAGATGATGGAAGCGAGTAGCTGGTGTTGGTCGAAGTCGAAGTTGATAGTACCAAAATGGCCGTGCCTTTACTCTGTTAAGGCAACTCAAACGGACGTGGCCAGGTGTAATGTTAAAGGTTTGAGTGATCCGGTTTCTTTACGTTTTTAGGCTGGTCACGACAGATTCGTTTAAATAAAATTAGAAAAAAAAACTTACAATTCTATGAAGAAGTCTTTCTATTTTAAATTATAAAAGATCTTTCGCGTTTTTCAAAATACATGTGTAGGGCGATGGCTGTTGTCTCTTCCAAGAGTGAAAAAGAGTCCGTTGTTTTTTCTTTTTCCCCTGAAATCTTCTTTTCGAGTTCATTCGAAATAATCCAGTAACTACATCTGACAGAACTCAATATCATCAGTTTTGTCGGTATAGGAATAATAAAGAATGATGATCCCGTATTAGCTTTTAGTGTTGGTTTATTAGCCAATAAATACATAAAGTGTGTGTTTGTGTTTTTCTGATGTTTTTACATGTGTAGGACTGAAACTTCTGTTATAAAACAGGATAATTTAGATTTTAATAGTCTATTATCTAAGGAAGGAAACATTTAAATTACCCTACAACAATAACCCATAAATGTTTTGTTTCGTTTAACTAGCAAAAGACAAAAATAAAACATATTTTCTCTTCATACTATTTGTGTTTGTCAAACATAATTCATTTCCTTTTTAGCGGTTTTTTTTTTCACTTTTTTAATAAAAACTTTCAAAATTTTATTTATTTATTGTGAATGTGTATGATGTGAGATAAATAAAATAAAGTAAATATGAAAATGTGAAAATACCTAAAATACAATTGTGATTTAAAAATTTTAAATACCAAAATCAATTTATTTTTATCAATTTTTGTTAATAAAAATAAAATAATTTCGATGTCTAAATAGGATATTAAAATTAGTCCAAAGTTTGAAAGCATTTCTTTTTTTAGGTCATCCCATTTTTATATATTTAAAATGGAAAATCCACTCGATAATTATAAAAAATAATTGAAATCCTCCACTTAAGAGTTTTAAATTGACCGTTTAAAGCAGCAGACAGAATTTAATGTTTTAAGCTATTTTTATTTACTTAGGGTTTTTATTTTTTATTTTTAGTGGAGTGACCTATTTAAAATGTCCAAGGCGAGAGAATTAGGGATGGTTCAATTACAAAGACAGTGGGTATTTTTGAACGGAAAGAGAGCAATGAAAAATGGAAGTATAATGCGAATAGTGAAGAGAATTAATTTTTGAAAATTATTATTTTAATTTCAATTAATTACACCGAATCTTTTATTGTTTTGTTTCTTTTGTCTTTAAGGATTAAAAAAAATCTCAACAGACAGGAAGAGAAAAAAGAATTAACACATTAAATATGATCATAAAAATAAAATAAATGAGTCATTTTTTTTAATATAACATTTTCCCATATCTTTAAAATCTGGAGATTTACTTGATTTTCATGTGTTTCTGAATTAATTTAGATTTTTATAATTGAACAATATTCCGATCTCCCACCGAATAAAACTTTTTAGAAGTACTATTTTTTACCGTATCCTTCAATAAACGTTTGTGATATAAATGATTTTAAAAAACTTGTAAAGTAAATAAAAAAATTTAAAAAATGGGAGTTGGGGAAAAAATAAATAATCTGTTCAATTCGAAATCAAATTAGAATTTAACGCATTTTTAATTTTCCTGGAAAGACGTAAATAAATTCACTTAAGAAGGACAGTTGTGTCTATCCATGTGTGTAAGAAGGTAGAATAGGGGCCTCAGGTAGTAAAATAATAAGCAAACCTGACTGGTTGACCAGTTATAGTGAGTTCGAGTCTTACTGGGTGGCCCATGTATCCGGCCTTATACCACATCTAAATTAAGTTTAATAACTATACAAGGGCAGAATGTGATATAAGTAACAGTCGTTTTTCTAGAAAAAAGATCAAAACTTATTTTTCAATAAAGAATACATTTTTGAAATTTACGTGATTCTAAACGGTACAGAATATAAAATAAAATTTATTTTAGATAACAATGCACCGAAACTCTTACCTTTGTCATTTTTTTTTTTTCCGTTGATTTATCATTTCGGAAACATTTTCAAAACTAATGGGACTTAACCACTCAAACTTATTTAACTCCTTTAAAAATCACCGTTTTTTTTTTCGGTCATGATATTTTTTTTAGTAATCAATTTTTTTGGCCTTTAAAATATTTTTCCTTTTTAAAAAACCAATATAAACTTATTTTGGAAGGCTACAAGGAGAGATACAACAATAAAAATGTTTTTGGAGGAAATCAGGAAGCTAAAATTAAAGTTCCTCAGGTTTATTTGTTTTTTTTCTTTTCCACTGTTAGTTCCTTTTCTTTTCCCGCTTCCTCATGTTACACTGAAGTTGCTGGTTCCTTTGGGGAGAATTTTAATTCCTTGGTCAACATCGAAGCAACATGAGGAACTTGTTTCATTCGGTTCATTCGATAATCATTTGATTTCGATTCATATTCATAGGCAACATGATAATTCACTTTTGTCATTATTTGGTGTATTTCCAGTTCGCTTCCGTATTGTTCCAGTACATAACATAGACTTTGAATAAACCAGGAACCGTTTATGGAATTTTTCCAAGAAACAAATCCTGGTACCGTAGAATAAGCAATTAATACATCGGCCCACAAGGGGATTTTCTGAACTTGTGAAGTGTTGTCAATGAATGAACCTATAGCGTCCGTTGTGTCATTACCTTCGTCAAACTTTATCCCACGACAGGCCTGAACAAAAAAAAGTTTAGGTTTTCCAGTCAAACTGGTGCATTTGTTGGGCAAGATATAGGAAATAAGATCGTTTAAATTGACACTATCGTCTGTACCGTAAATTATGCTTCCATCTTTGCCGTGGCTAAGTATTGCACAAAGAAAACAATCGTTTTGCGTGTGATCAGTCTTAGAAATATCCTCAAAAATGTTTTTCATCTGTCTAACTGTCTTGTTGTTACGGATGATGACATCAAACTGCAACTTGTCGGCAAGTACTTTTTTCAAACGTTCGACATCGCGGATAGAACCACATCGATCACCCAACGTTGTACGAGGGTCAAACTTCTCATTGTTTATGATCAAAGCAATCCCTCTCTTGGGATAATTCATGGAGTAGCTTAAAGAAAATTTCTCAATGTCCCTTCTGTTTACTTCGGTTGCCTCATCTAATTTGATATGGTCAGGACTGAGAGGAATTCGAATGGGAAGGCAACCATCCACTAAGTCTTCGACAGTATTTGTGGGAACATTTCTAGCTCTTTCTTGTGTTGACATGATTTTTTTAGCTTTTGGAGAAATGAAATACAATGTTGTGAACACTTCTGACTGCAAACAGAAATAATTTACATAGCTTTCTATTTCCCTTTTAAAGGAGTTCCGTAAAAACGTGTTAAAAGTGACTTATGTTTGTAAAAACCAATCCCACTGAAAACAGGATATGTTGAATACGGACACACAGATACCTCTTAATCAATCTGTATTTTATATTATTTTCCTGAGTTATGTAATTTATTTGATATCCCATTCGTTGCTTTAATAAGATCTAAAATCCTATATTTCACAAAAAATAGGTGAAAAAAAAAAAGATAAATAAGAGACGTCCACACAAAAAGTCGGATCAGGATCACTAAAACAGAAACTTCTGTTCAAATCAGTAGAAAATGGGATAATGGGGTTTACAAAGGTTTTTCGATGTGATGGTGGTAAATTCGTTGTTGGTGTTGTTGGGAAATTCTGAGGTTTGTATAGTTGTTAATCCTCTTCTTACCCCGCTCGCTTGTTGTCTTCTTTTTGTCTGTCGAAGCTGCAAGATAATTGAGGACAAAAGAATGAGACTAGGATACCTTTAGACTTAAAATTAGATAAGTGGTTTCTGGAATATGTTTGGACATGATAGTCACCTGCTATGCCTTCGCTTACGTCCGTGTTGTTAGAGTCCAAATGAACTTATCACTGGGTGCTTTCCCGCGCAAACCTGAAAGCTTCCGTTTGGAGCCGGTCACGTGATCAGGATATCTGTTTATTTACGTTTTCGGAGGCAATTAACACACACAACTAGCGACTCGACATGCAAACAGTTGACAAAAGTTCTCTCGAATAATCACCACACACACACTAGCAGCTACATGGACATACAAACACGTGAGCCAATTTCCAAATTTGAGAGAACACAAAGAGAGATGTGTAATGCTGGTCAGACATGTTGGAACTGGCCATTTTATTTGCAAAACGAAATGTGAACCTTTTTGGAAAAGAGTTTTACAAGGGAGACAATTCCCAAGCATGACAGCGGCTAGGGATTTGAAAGACACTTTTTTCAAGGGACAGTCGATTATCCCGTGAGATGATCAGGATGTTGGTTGATTGCTGTGGTGTGGTATACACACGAATGTACATACATACATATATACATACATACATACATATATACATACATACATACATACATACATACATACATATATACATACATATATACATACATACATATTCATGTCTCTACACATATGTATAGACACACGGCTAACACTATAGACTACCACACTAAAGGTCTATAGTGTCACATTAGCGGCAGTTCATAAAAATCATTTTACACGTAAGAATGATAATTCAACATAATCCTGGCCGTGGCATGCTGCAGTTCCCGTAACGCTGTGTCGTGCTAGCGTCTCTATGATATGGAGATTCGTCAAGGTGTCGGACAATGTTCTTGGGTTCATGTGAACCGAAAGTTCGTAATGCGCCAGAAAGTCTGTAACGAGGATTGTATTTTTACTTTGGCCACAGTGAAGGTCTAAGTGTAGTCACGTCGCATGCCAATGTTTAAGGTGAGTGTCTTCCCACCGTAAGTATCTACAGTGGAACCGTTGGCAGCCTGTAGTTTGAGTGAGGTGGACTTAGCGGATGGATCGGTTGTACGTGGTATAACGCTAATGGCCGCACCAGTATCTACTCGAGATTTTAATTTATTCCACCAGTCCCACATGTAAAGAAAACGACATTTTTCATGTTCGTCACCGGATGATTTCGCGGTCGTTATCTCCGGTTTCCTAGTTTTCCTGGGCTAACGTAAATTTGCAGTGGGGTTTGCATTTCTTTGCTTGGTCACCATACTGGACATAAAAATACTGCCAGAGTGTATGTCCAGATTGACATTCCTGCATCTACTGGCGACTGGAGCTCCTGCTCGTTGGCCTCTGCGTTTAATGGCCTTCATCTCTTTAAGTTGTATCTGGAGGTCGACTATCATTTCCTTCATAGCTTTGATTTCGTTAGCCGGATGTAATTCTGTTGGTTTTGGTTCTTGCACCGTGTTGATGTTGTGGTTGGAATGCATAAACACTATATTTGCGGCATTGGCCATGTCCTCCAGTGGGGTGGCTCGAGACATTAGAGCGATCATTTGTGTGACTGACGGTAGCAGTCGTTTCATCCACAAGGTTCGTAGGACGGTCTCAGAGACGAGTTTTCAGTCCAATTGACCTTTCATATATCTTAAGAGTTGGGCTGGTGTCCTGTCTCCTCTTGTGACATTCTGGAGGAGATTTTATTATCATAAATATATTTATATAATTTTGAAGCAAACATGAAAAAATAAGACAAACAATTGCTGTAAAACCCAGGGACAACAACAACTAAATGATAAAAAATATCCCTTTTAAACAGTAATTCAGGGTGTTAACTCCTGAAGAAAATCAATGTTTTTTTTAGTTCTTTTAATGAATATTTATTTGTTGATTTGGCAGGTTTAGTTCACAAAATACTTTTATCGAGGGATTGTCAAGTTTATCATTTCGAAAAAGAAATCATTGTAGCGTGCATACAAATACGTTCTGGTTCGTTTAATATAATGTTGCTTACGAACTTTTTATTTATAAACAATTTATATATATATATATATGTGTGTGTGTGTGTGTGTGTGTGTGTGTGTGTGTGTGTGTGTGTGTGTGTGTGTAAATAGGATTTGGCATTAAATAACCTACAAGGGTTGATATTGTTTTGGTTCAGTAATGAATTTTTATTCATTGATTCGGTAGGGGCGGTTCCTATAACCTTTAAACTGGGGCTATACGCCAACTGTATCTCTGCAGAGGGAAATATAACTCCCCCTACTGTCAAAAAGTGTCCTGGATTTTACACTGAATGGCGAAGCTCCCGTTCTTGTGCTTTTGGGAATGTGGAGTACTCGTTCATTGCTGTTATTCCCAGATTCATTCTGAGCTAAAGTGGTAGTACCTGTTAGGGTCTCATCAATGGGTTAAATGTTTAACCATTTAACATTAAGCAAACAAACGATGAATTAGATAGTAATACATAAAACCATTGAAATATGTAAACAGATCAGCATTGTTACCTACAAACTATTTGTTTACATTTGGCATTAAATAACCTACAAGGGTTGATATGCCATGAAACACGGCCAACTGAACTTTTATTGATGTAATAAACCAAATAGGAATGAAGATACTAAAAGACACGGTGTGCAGGTGTAAAAATATATTTCTAACTTGGCAAAAGTTTATTTTGTATCTAATTAGCGTCAAGATTTATAGATAGATCTGTAATTTTATAAAAAAAATTTTTTATTAGCAAAGTGCATTGTACCCTTTAGCACACAATACTTACATGGCTTTTGCTGGGCCGTATGGCATTCGTGCCGGATGGGGTATCGATCAATGACAGATTCGAGGCCGAAAGGCCCCCAGCTTCGGCTAGGCCACCTTTGAGTGGGCGAGCTGCAACCTCTGTCCCCTATGTATGGCACTAGACCTTACTGTCTAGTTTAAGCCAAAACCCGGCTTACGTGCCCGGATCCAAATTTGGATTCGTGAAACTGCTTGCCTCATTAGACCCACATTGCACTTAGTGGGTCAATGAGCAGCACAGACCAGCAGGGTTCGAGTCTAGGCTCCTTCCCGACCTTCCCTTCCCCTTTATCCCCACTTTAATCGGCCTTCGGGCTTTTGACCTTGTGTCAAGTGCTGTCTGGCGGGAGGCAGCGACAAATATCGTGCACTTTAGCACACAAGTCGGTTACTGCTGAGAGGATGAAAATAACATTCGTCTCTTCTGATGAGTTCTTAAAAAAAAGGGTGATAAATTTCTCCCTTTTTCCTTCACTGCCCAGATATGTCTCTTTGGCAATTAACGTATGACCTCATAGTGGTTGCTAGAAAAATCATCTTGTGAGCAAGGGTAGCTAATTCCACATCTTCTTTGCACCTCTGGCTGCTTAGAACAAATGAACCATTTTTTTGCTTTCTGTCAACTTCTTCCTTTGTTTAATGGCATGTCAACCTTAATGGATTATTTAATCCTAAAGCCACCTTTGTAGAAGAGTAGTGATACTACTTAACCCATTGCTTTGCGGGGGTGGGCGGTTAAGCAGGTTTGAACCTGAAGAATTTTAGTCCCAAAGTGTTGAAGTTGCCATGTCTTAAGATAAGGATACGTAGAGCGAAATTAGACGAAAGAAAATAAAACACGTGTGCTTCTTGAAAAGGAGAATGGAAGATTAATTTTATTTGACAAAAAACAACTGCTTGGTTTATCTAACTTGATTTACCTCTGTTTAACACAAAGTAAACATAACAGAACAACTTAAGTTCAAACTCACTTTCTTCGATGTCACAGTCCTATGAAATGTTACCCACACATCGGGTTGGTTGGCCGTTGATCTGTCCGTCTATTAAGAACCCCGTTATTTCTTCTTACACCCGACTGAGTGGGCATTTCACAAGTTGAACAAAAAGCAATAAAAATAAAATAAGATAAAAGCCAACAAAAACCAGAGGAAGTAAGGAAGAAAAAATAAAACACAGATTCAGTACAGCAAAACATAAGAAGGTGACGTCTGTGGTAATTTTTCTGCTACTCTGTGTGTATGTAAGTATGGCGATGGCAAGAACTTTGCGAAAGTCCTACAGTTACAAAAATGCTTTGTCATCTCTGGTCATCGTCTTCACTGATCAACCTGGCAATTTTGACTCCCTACTGCCCTCTGACTGCGTAACAAAATATTTTATTAGAATTCTCGAGTTGAATTTTCAGCTCACGTAACAGAATTCTTGTGGTCGAATTTTCAGCTTTCATTTGATTTTAGTTGAGTACTGTAAAGTTTTTCTAGCTGAATTTTCGGCTTGAATTTTCATCTGTCGTTTGAATTCGTTGAATTTCAGTAAATATAATTTTAGGTTGACTTTTAGTTGAATTTCTCTGGAAGCTTCTTTCCGATTTCTATTCTTTTCGGCTGTTCGTGAACGAGCAACAAAACCTATATCCCGGCTATTTTTTCTTGCATTAATAGTCTGGTGCCTAAGTTATGTGACGTTGAATTCTACTCTGACCTGAAGAGATCGATATCTCGGTCATTGTCTTCTGTAGGAGGCTGTTAGAGTGTGTACCGCCGAGGGCAGGCTGGCACTTGACACTCCACGAAATAAATCTCGGTCAAGACTCCTATTTCGGACGTATGATAATCATGCAAATAATGTGGAGGTAATTCGGGGCTAGACTGACCTCAGAAGTTGGTAAGGGGGTGCCAATTCACTTTCACATACAGAACCAAGTCCTTTGTCTTCCTACACCCTCAGATCACGGAAGAATGAACTTCTAGGTTAGATAATATTAACTGTAAGCAAATTTCCAAAATCCTCTTGTAATGTTTAAGGAGGCAATAAGACGTTAGCGAGAATTAATGAAAGCGGTACGACGCTGAGACATGATGCATGCAAAAGAAGTCAAATCGACAGGGAAACGGATACAACCAAAAGATTTCAACACAAGGTTGCATTTAAAATATGTCAAAATTTCAACATGCGATGATTAAAAAAATAATGACGAGATTTAAGAAACAGTTCCTTTTTCTTTTCTCTTTTTAAAATAGCGGCAATGTTAAGCCAACAGGAAAACATCAAACAAAAACGTCTCTCAACTGTCCTTTTTCTTCTTTCTCTTTTTTCTTTCTTTCTTCTTCTCTTGCTTGAGTAAAAGTGTCTAAGCCGCCGGACTGAGGCGTGTAGCAATGTTCATTCAATAAATTTAACTATTGATGAAACAGAACCTTTACAATTCGTCTCTTTTTTGAATATATATAACTTTTCAATACTTAAAAATTGTAGAAGGAAAACGGGTTGAGTTGTACTTATCTTTGATGGGTTTTCAATTTTCAGATTTCTTTCTCTTCTTTTTACGGGTGAGTGAAATGTCCAAAACGATTGCAAAACATGCTGATGCGACAACAAGCTTACGATGCTACAGTTCTGTACCATCCGGGTAAGAAGATGTTTCTTGCAGACACACTATCAAGGGCATACATACATGGAGTGAACCAAGAATGGGTGGACGATGAAGATGATGTCACGGAAGCTGAATATATTCCTGTAACAGAGAGAAGGCTGCTCGAACTGCGCTCAGCCACGAAGGGAGACGACAAGCATGCAGCAGTTGCAGCAAGTAATTGTGGAAGGATGGCCAGAAGACAAAATACATCTTCACCCAGAGGTGAGACCATACTTTACCATGCGAAATGAAATGACGCTACAAGACGGGTCATTTTTCAGAGGAAACCGGGTTGTGGTTCCGATGACCAAGCAGGCTGTGTTGAAAGAAAAGCTGCATTCAACACACCTAGGAATAGAAGGATGTTGCAGAAGAGCAAGAGAATGCTTGTATTGGCTAAATATGAACAGTGACATCAGAGACTATGTTTCAAAATGCCCCACGTGTAGAAAATATGAAGTTGCTAATCCGGCAGAACCATTAAGGGTCCATGAAGTTCATGACAGACCCAGGGCGAAAATGGAATCTGCGGTAAAGATAGCAAAGAACCTTTTCCGGAAAGCAAGGGAAGATAAGGCTGATCCATACCTAGCAATGTTGGATCACAGGAATACGCCAGCTAAAGGTTTCTTATCACCAGCTCAGAAGCTGATGTCAAGGAGAATAAAAACACTTCTCCCAACTAGAGAGGATTTACTCAAGCCGGAATGGACCAAAAATCTAAAAAAAAAGTTGGTGAAGCGAGACAGCAGAAGGCAAGAACGTTCTTTCAACCACAAAATAAAATCACTTACACCATTGCACCCTAGAGATGTAGTGCGGATGAAACCACACACAAATGGTCAAAAAGAGTGGAAAAAAAGCAATTGTATGGAGGAGACTGGATGAGCGGTCATACCATGTAAAAGTGATTGGGGAGTTATATCAACGGAATAGGGTGGACTTGAAAAAAACTGCAGAAGCACCCCCACTTACATCATTGATTCACCAGCCATATGAAGTGCAGAACGAGGTACCAGAGAATGAAGGTCGGGGTACAGAAGAGACATGTAACACGGAACCAACTCAAGATGAAAGTGAAATAAGAGAAAGACTAAACCCGACACCATCCCCAACAAAACTAAGTCTGAAAAAAATGCGGACAACACGGTCGGGAAGAGTAGTAAGAGATCCTGCGAGATTCAAGGATTGCACAACATAAAAGTAAAAGGGCAGAATAATCCCTGTTAGGCAAGAGGGTAGTCAGCCCAAGGAATGCCTAGTTAAGTCTTATCAGACTTTGTTTTTTGTCCTTGAGAAAAGGGAAGATGTTGCATGAGGAACTAAACCAGGGCTATCAACGTTTAGAGTTATGGCCCTTGGGGAAAACCGGTGCACATGTAAATATAAAGGTGCTACGATGTAGAACTGCTGGAAAAACAAAAATATCTTATTTATTAAAGCTTTCGACAGAAAATGAATTGTTTTTTAAAAACTAGTAAAGCAATGTTTATCAATAAAAGAAAAGTATTTATTTCATAAAAAAGATTTCAAGAAGAATATACAGCAAGTCATTTAGTCAAACATTATTTTTGAAAAGTCCAAAAATTCCAATTACAAGCAAAAGAAAGAAAAAAATGATAATTTTTGAAAAATAAAAATAAAAATATTTTCTGTTTATACTATTTGCATTCAAACGGAATTCATTTGGTCTGTAACGTTCTTCTTTCACTTATATGTAAATATAAAAATACCAGAAAAATACTTGTGATTAAATATATTTAAAAAGTCAAAATCCGTTTATTTTTATCAATGAAAATTAATCAAAATTAATCAAAAATGAAATAATTTCAATGTCAAAACTGAACAAAAAAAATTAGAACAAACTTTGAAAACGTATCTTTTTTAGGTCGTTCTTTTTTATTTTTATACTTAAAATGGAAAAATTAACTGATAATTAACAAAAATAAATTGAAATCGTTCACTTTACCGTTTTAAAATGACCGTTTAGGGAAGCAGACTGAATTCGATCTTTTTATCTATTTTTATTTACCTTGATTTTTTTTTTTTTGGTTTTTTCAATTTATTTTCGTGGACTTTGCTATTTAAAATGTCCCAAGTGAGAATTAAGGATGGTTTTACTACAAAAATAATGGGCATTATTAAACGGAAAAGCAACAATCAAAAATTAAAATATTATTTATATATGCGAATAAAGTAGAGAATTATTTTCGGAAAATTATGAATATTTACTTTCATTTAATTACAGCCAACCTTTTTTTTAATAATTTTTTTTATTAATATTTTGAAGGATTAAAAAAATCTCAAAAATTGCAGATAAGAAGAGAAAAAAGGATTAACGCATTAAATATGATCATAAAAATAAAATAAATGATTTTTTATCAACATTTTCCCGTAATTTTAAAAACTGGCGATTTCCTTGAATATCATGAGTTTCGGAATGAAACTTTTTATAATTGAACAATATTCCGATCTCCCACCAAATAAAAAACTTTTTTGAAGAAAGATTTTTAACCGTATCCTTCTATAAAAGTTTGTGATATAAATGATTAAGCAAAACATGTAAATAAATAAAAAAACATGGGAGTTGGAAAATAGCAAATAATCTGTTCAATTTGAAATCAGATTAAAAATCAAAGTATTTTTAATTTTCCTGGAAAGACGAAAATAAATTCACTTAAGAAGAACAGTAGTGTCTATCCATGTGTGTAAGAAGGTAGAATAGGGGCCTCAGGTAGTAAAATAATAAGCAAACACGACTGGTTGACCAGTTATAGCGAGTTCATTTTTTTTGCCGTTGATTTATTATTTCAGAAACATTTTCAAAACTAATGGGACTTAACCGCTCAAACTTATTTCACTCTTTTAAATATTTCTCCCCCCTTTTCTTTTGGCCTTGAAATTTTTTTTAGCTATCAATTCTTTTTTTTAGCGTTTAAGACTTTTTCTTTTCTAAAAATCCAATAAAAGCTTATTTTTAAAGCTACAAGGAGAGATACAACAATAAAAATTTGTTTGGTGGACACCAGGAAACTAAAACTGAATATCCAATTTTTTTTCTTTTTTCTTCTTCTTAGTTTTTTTTTTTTCTCTCCTTCCTTGTGTTACTTTGAAATTGCTGATTCCTTTGGGGAGAATTTTAATTCCTTGGTCAACATCGAAGCAATATAAGGAACTTGTTTCATTGGGTTCATTTTATAATCATTTGAAATGGATTCATATTTATAAGCAACATAATAATTCACTTTTGTCATTATTTGGTGTATTTCTAGTTCGCTTCCATATTTTTCCAACATATCACATAAAGTTTGAATAAACCAGGAACCATTTATGGAATCACTGAAAGAAACAAATCCTGGTACCGTAGAATAAGCAATTAATACATCAGCCCACAAGGGGATTTTCTGCACATGTGAAGTGAATGAACCTATAGCGTCTTTCATTTCAACTCCTTTGTCAAACTTTGTCCCTTGACGGGCCTCAATAATAAAAAGTTTGGGTTTTCCAGCCAAACTGGTGCATTTGTTGGGCAAGATATAGGAAATAAGATCGTTTAAAGCGGCACTTTCGTCTGTACCGTAAATTATGCCTCCATCCTCGCCGTGGCTAAGTATTACACAAAGGAAACAATCGTTTTGGGTGTGGTCAGTCGTGGAAATATCTTCAAAAAGTTTTTTCATCTGTTTAACAGTCATGTTTTTACAGATGATGACATTAAACTGCAATTTGTCCTTAAGTACTTTGTTCAATTGCTCCACATCGCCGGTAGAGTCTCTGCGATCACCCAACTTCGTACGAGGGTGAAACTTCTCATTGTTTATGATCAAAGCAATCCCTCTACTGAGATGTGTCATAGAATACACCGAAGAAAGTTTGTCACTGTCCACTTCCATCACCCCTTCTTGCGTAGACATTTTTTTAGAGAAATGAAATACAATGTTGGGAACACTTACGACAACAAACTGAAATAATTTTGCCTTCTATTCAACTTAAACTTTCACTTTTTAACAAGTTCACTTTCATTTTAAACAAGTTCCACGAAATCGTCTTAAAAGTGACGTACGATTGTAAAAAAACATTTTCACTGTAAACAGGAAATGTTGTTCACTAAGTCTGCTGCTTCATTTTCCCCAGATTTTGTATTTTCTTTGTTACTTTTCTGGAAATAAAGGGTTATAGATGCCTCTTAATCAATGAGTACTTTAGGAGCCCAGTCAGACGGGCTTGCAGAATACGCCGACTGCATTTCCCCAGAATTGAGAGAGGGAGAGAGAGACCCCACTACGTATGTCTTGGCTATGGCATTAACATTAAACAATCTGATGGTGAGGCTCCTGTAATACGAGAGCTTTGGGGAATGCGGAGCTATAAACTAATATATATATAGTTATTTACTATTTTTAGGCCATAATTATAGAGTACCAAGTGAGATGGGGACTCACCATCAATTATCTCCGAATAGGCAAATAAAAACCGCTGCTCTTAATTGATTATCTTGTGGTATGAATTTTTCCTTTTCTAGTCAATTAAAAAGCTTTATAAATTTCTTAGTTTATAAATTTTATAAATTTCGTTATCGTTTTTTTTTTTTTTTTTTCAGCTACATCCATAATTTAAACTTTCACCAGCCTTTCTCCTCCTTCTCCTGCTACTTTTTTTTTTTACTTTTTCATTTATAGACATGTTAATTCACCTACGGTTGATTTACTCATAATTTAACCATATTCAGTTATTTATGTATTATATGTTCGTTTTGTTTTCACTTGCTTTCTTTCCCGCTTTCTCTTCTTTTCTCTCCTTCAATTATATTTCTTTCCGCCCCCTTCTCCTCCCTCTCTCTCTCTCTCTCTCTTCTTTTCTTTTTTCTTCTCTCTCTTTTCTTCTTCTTCTTCTTCTTGTCTTTTTAGTTCATTATATCGCTTGAGGGTTCTATTTGTCTTACATCATTGCCTTATACAGTCAAGTGAATTTTTAAAATTATGAATGCTGATTTATTAATTAAACGGTATGTTCCCCCGCCTTTCTCTGAATATATAACTTCTTCCCTTGTTTTGCATTTTATTTATGAGAATTAAAACTGTAAAAGGATTTATTCTCACTTGAGGGGGAAATTACCGCAAGTTTCAAGTTCGTATACTGAATGAAAAGACAAGACAAGACAAATATATTCAAGAGCAAATTTAATACGTAAAACAAGAAAAAAGAAAAGACAAAGGGATATTGGGTTTCGGTTCACCGATAAATCACCCGATGATATTTGCTTTTTACATACGTTGTCAAAACGTTAGAGTTTTGACCGTTGGTTTTGGCCTTTCAGCCCGGAGCGGTTTCCGGGGCTAAATATAAGCCAATGAAAAGTGCTCTCTTGCACCTTCTACATTCTCTTCGCCGAGGGACCAAGACGTGCTGACCGACTCCTCCAGATAACCAAGGATTCAGACCACCTACCCTGAGGACTTTCTCCCTGTTTCGGCTTGAAGAAGAGCAAACTTTTACTCAACACTCCAAGTATTCATGAAGAGAATTGTTAACTTCTTCTCCTCCTTGGTTTACGAATAACTGTACCATTAGTTACTTGTGTTCAACGTTTACATACACTAGTCTGACATATTTCGTGTTGCTCATTTCAACCCCGAGGATTCCACTCGTCAACAAATACTGCCGTGAGTCCTGCTAGTCTCAACTCCACTCTCATCAGACATAGATTTCTGCATCTTTCTTCACATAACCAAGAACTTGGACAATTTCCTTTTGCCTCCAGCTGAACAATAAAACTTGGAAACTTGATATTTCCGTCTTCTTTCTATTTTCGTTTATATAACAGTAAAGGTGACCAAATCAACATTTGCGTTCCGCCCTACCGTTACAGATTTCTTATTAGAACCACATCATCAGTTTTTTTTTTTCAGAATAATTGGTTTCCTGCAAGTCCTTGCAATTTTCTCTTAGACTGAGTAAATATTGTTCGTACCACATTTCTCGAAATTTAACCAACATCTCGTCACGAATTTCAATGGTTCTTAACAATAAATCTCTTGAGGGTGAACCGGTCTCCCAAATGTTTTGAACCTGAGGTTTTAGAATGAGTTCGCTGTTAAGATTAGGGCGCAAAAAACAATTAGGGGTTATTACTTGTAGATCACTGTCAGAAGAACATCTATATGTAAGGGGCCTAGTATTAATAGCATTTTGTAAGTCAGAGAGTAGGGTTACTAATTCAAAATATACTATTTTGGAACGACCAATAGTTTTATAGAGACATGATTTTATAACTCCTATAACGCGTTCCCAGGTACTTCCTACCCAAGGGGAATACAAGGGTATTTCAATATGTTTAATTTTGTTGTTTTCAAATTGTTGTCTACTTGGACGCTAACTAAACGGCTGGAGAAGAAGCTAGACGGCAATTACACAAGAATGTTGCGACCAATATTGAACAATTCCTGGCGGCAACACCCCACAAGGCACCAACTATACGACCACCTGCCTCCCATCACGAAAACTATCCAAGCTAGACGAACCAGACATGCAGGACACTGCTGGAGAAGCAAGGACGAGCCCATAAGTGATGTACTCCTATGGACCCCCGCATATGGCCAAGTGTCACGTAATGTCCCGCTGAGACGGTTGGAGTTTGATTACTACTATCCTCCTGCTTGAATTAACAGTGGCAAGCCATCAGAGAATGACCGTTAAGGCATGATAGTAAATTAGGGCAAGCTATCTGTACTCAGTAACCTGACTTGACTAGTAGCCCTAAGAAATCGCCCGACTAGGCGGAGGAAGAGAGAAGCCAAGTGATTGGCTGGGACCCTAAAACGGAAGTGGCACCTTCTTACTGTCAGCAAAAAAAAAAAAAAAACGAAAAGAAAAGGTTAGTTGTAGGACAGGGCTCGTGGCAGACGGAGCCAAAGCCAGTACTCCGGGTAGAAGAAGACATAAAAATATTTCGGATTGAAGAAGCCATTTTCTTCAAGCCAGTGTTAGAAATAAGATAAAGTCTATTAGCCCGTAAAAGAAGAAAGATTCTCCACGGAACTCCATCAAAGAAATAAGATAAGTACCCTTGGGACTGTTTCTCCTTATACCCAATTTTGTATACCCCCTCTCTCTCCCTCTCTCTCAATTTGAAGGAAAACGAAAGAAAAGAAAAGAAGAAAGACATTCATGTTCATGGACTGTTCATTTATTATATATTTGACAATTTGACGGTGTATATCTATGTGTAGTAAAAGATTGATATATTTTAATGTTCCCACGTGGTCTAAGTTGTTATTTGCAGTGTCTGCTACGAATTTGTTACTTCATGTTTCTTTTCCAGCTTCTGTTCGCCTTATGTTATCTTGCTTAAAATTGTTCTATAAATTCCTTAAAAATATCACACGGGAAACCGTAATTGCCGACTACTATAATTAATATTATTACGTCTCAACCTAGAGGTCCATATCTTCCGTTGTTCTAGGGGAGGAAGAAAAGCGACCTGGTGGGTGGGTGTGTGTATAGTGTGAAATTTGGAACCCCTTGCCAGCGGCGGTCAGTCTAGCCATAGATTAATCCCCCACATAATATGTCAGTTCTTATATGCCTGAGGAAAAAAAACTCTGAACGAGGACTTATTCTACAAGGGACCAAGTGCCAACCTGCCCCGTCTTCACACGTGCGAAAATAAAACCCCGTTTTGGGATAAAAGTAAAGTTTTCGCGTCACACCAAGCAAAAGCAGGACGACCAGCTCGAACATACATACAGCAGCTATGTGAGGATACGGGATGTAGCTCTGAAGACCTGCTAGAGGCGATGAATGATAGGGAGAAGTGGCGAGAGAAGGTCAGGGATATCCGTGCTAGCGGCACGACATGATGATGATAACATGCTGTTCTATAATATCACCTCCGAGAGAAGTGCTAAATGATCTTGCATTGTCGCTATATATGTGGGAGGCTATTCCATGTACATTAGTGAATGCTTGAACAAATGCTGTAGAAGTGATGTCTTCACCAAGTTCAACATGAACTGCTCTAACACTGAGACAAGTGAAAATTAATATGTACATTTTTGTAGTACCAGTTTTCTGTTTAACCCATAAATGTCCAGTGTAGTCTATGCCCGTTTGTAGAAAGGGTCTTACAAAATTAACTCTATGCTTGGGTAAGTTGGTTATCTTAGGATATCTAAAAGCTAAGTTATTAAATTTTTTGCATGTGAAGCATTTAGATATTAAACTTTTTACTGTTTATCGGGCTTGAGGTACCCAAAATCCTGACATTCTCAATTTATTTAAGGCAGCATTGATGCCTAAATGTTTACATTTATGATGACAGTCATTTATTAATAATTCGGTTAAGGAATGATGTTTAGCAATTAAAATGGGATAGATTAAACCATATTCATAACCTGATGTATTAGCAATCCTACCGTCAATTTTCAGTAATCCATCAGAGTCCAAGAATAGATTAAGATTTCTCACTAGATCGGGAATTTTATTTTCTTTAGGATTCATTTTGTAGAGGCTATTTCTTTAAAGAAGGTTTGTTCTTACATAACCTTGAACAAATATAACTTTGCTCTGTGATCACTTTCAAGACAATCCTTTTTGAGTTTTCATTTATCTATAAATTTAAATACGAAAGCAGTCACTTTAATCAGCTTCGCCAATTTCGAAAACCTTGCAAAGAGTATTATAGGTTTTAATTTTGGATATGTTGCAGTATTATGAAGATTTATAGACTGTATGGTATCTTTATTGGCAGCATTCAAACAATTGAGATTATTATCAGGTCATTGTTATATAATAACCGAGGGATTTCGGTTCATGCCTTTCGGCTCAGCACATGGGTTATTTAGGTGCAACATTGAGGCAGGTGTTAACGCGGGCGCGCACAGGCGGATGGCGGTGTCACTCAGATGTCATAATAGTCTGAGACGAAACGCGGTGACAGGGTGCGGGTGACGTCACGCACCGGAAGCGCGCGGAGGTTTGTGTGAGAATTTGAAGAAAGAGAGTCGAGTACTAGACGCCAAACGAAGAGGTTCGACTTTTGGAGCTCGCAGACGCGAGGCGAACTTGCGCCCTATGGGGGGCCGCTCGATTGTGGGGCCAAATGAATAAGACAGCATAGAAAATTGTGTCTCTCCTCCTTAAGTCGTGACCTTTAACTCAAAGTTAATAAAAAGGTTTCGTACCTGAACAAGAAGTCGTTACGTGTTTTCGAATTTTGAGATTCCTATATTCTTTATATGTTCTATCGTTATCAACATTCGATGTCCATTTCACCCATTTCGCACATGGCCATATTCGTGTATATGGATATGTAACACCATTTCAGAGGGCTTTCTGATAACCAATTTGGACCACATGTCCAATATGTTAAATTTTGTTGAAATTTTTCAAAGGGTACTTCTCTAGATAAAAGATCAGCAGGAATTTCACTAGAAGTATCTTAATTGAATATTCAGAATCTATCTCTTTAATCATTTGATGTATATCTTTTATTCTATTTCTCTTGTAAAGACTTTTCGTTTTAATATCATCAGAGAGGATCCATGACAAAACAATCTGAGCATCTACAGAAAGGTAAATGTTATCTATTTTAATATGAAAGTAGGCTTCTAATAAGGTGGGTAAACACTTTACTCTTAATAATTCTAGGGTTGGTAGTGTTTTAGGTTTCATTGGTGCTACCTTGGCTTTAGAGATTAGTATACTGGCTTTTGTATTTTGTACTCCATATGCAACGAATCCAGAGGAGTATGGAGATGCATCACAAAAGATACACAGATTCATCGGGAAATCTTGATCAACAGAGCATCTGGGAAAGTATAAAGAACTAAGGTTTGCTAAATCTTCAGCTAAATTAGACCATATTTTTTTTTAAACTTCGGCTGTTATAGTTTCGTCCCAACCCAGGTTTAATGACCACAATCTTCTTATCAATATTTTGGATCTCACTGTAACAGGCAGACAGAGATAGAGAGGATCGAAAACTTTTGAAGGTTGAGCAAGTATTTTTCCCTTTGTGTTTGCTTCTTGTAAGACTTCTTTGTTAGATATGTGTAGGGTATCTCTATTTGGATTGTACTTGTTGCCAAATACGTTTTCAAATTCGCAACCATTGTCCGCTATTCTATTATTCGTTATCATTAATTTTTTTGAGTTGTTCACAATTAGAGTTACAGGATCTTAAGTCAAAATTACCTAATTTTAATCTTTCTACAGTTTCTGTATATAAGGAAATCAATTCTTCTATAGAGTTACTAGTCTTGCTTAAATTATCCACATAAAAGTTTTTTAGTAACATATCGGTACATGAATCTTTTAGGAATCGTTTAGCATGATGCTTTAAAACAAAGTTTAGAATAAGGGGGCTTGCATTGAACCCGAAGATTAATGTAGTGTATCTAAAACGTTATCGTAGTCGAACGACTACTCATAACCAAAACAAATGACCCCTGGTATCCCAGATACGATGTGCATCATTTCCCTGTGGAAAATTTCTAGCTTAGGGCTTATTCGAAAATGTAGTCTTTGCTAACCGAATCGACCATACGGCGCGACAAAAATCATAAGTTCCTGTGAGTCTTTGTGTAAAACTATTTGATTAAAAAACACTGTTGCAATCAAATTTAGTAAACACAGTGGCTCCATTAAGTTCAGCAAGAAGCTGATCAGTTGAAGGAAGAGGAAAAATATTCCCGTTTCACACTTTCATTCAACACAAAGTCTGACTCTTCCATCTCTTTTACGGACAGCTGCAATGGGAGCACACCACTCTGGCGGCAACATCACTGAATGGATAATTTTCTCTTTTCCTAATCGTTTTTAACTCCTCCTGGACTTTCTTCTTCATGGTAAGTGGTAGACATCAAGGGGTGCTGATTGAGAAAAGTTGTGCTGTCTTTTCCAAATGAACCTTGTAAACAGGCCTCGATTTCCCGAGGTCCGCGAACACACTAGCAAAGAATTTTTGGTATTGGAAACCATCATCCTTTATTGTATTCATTTTACTAAAAAAAAAATGAGAGATTTCATTGCTGATCCATTTAATAATGAATGTGCTCGGTGTTACACAACGTACAAATCCTGTTTCAAAATTGTTTTCGCATAACTCAGTGGAGCATCTACACACACGAGGACTTTTATTTTGAGTTGACCTGGTCCGTATAACTTTTTGTTGGTACGTTTTATTATGAGAGAATTCTTCCTGAAGAACGAGTCTGCTACAACAGTCACGTCTGTACTAGTATCAAGTCTAAAACTAATCATTTTGCAGCAGACTTTATTGGTAACTTCTATCTTCTCTTGCCATTCGAACTTATTATCTTTATTTTGAGCATTTATTTAATTCCATGTAACAGAACTTCTTCTTCTTCTTCTTCTTCTTCTTCTTCTTCTTCTTCTTCTTCTTCTTCTTCTTCTTCTTCTTCTTCTTCTTCTCTAGCTCTTGATTTACTTTTACAAACGGCTGCATAGAATCCGATTCTGGAACACCGTCTGCATCTTGTTTCATAAGCAGGGTAGTGATTGTGAAATGTGAACATTCCACAAGACATGCACTATTTTTCAGCAATTTTTTTTTTATGTTGACACTTTTCATAAGATGATTTCATGACACGTTTTAATTGTGGATCTGCTGCATTTACAGTTCAGGAAATTGTTTTCGTTTGGTGTTTAGATGATTTAAGAGCTCTACCTATCTGTAGGCATTTGTTGAGGGTTAGCGTTTTGTCGGCTAAAAGTTATTTCTCTTTTGATGTATCCTCTTCAACACCAACAACGACTTCGTCCCAGATGAATCTCTCTTTTAGCTGTCTACAGTTGCAGTTTTTTGCAAAGTGGCACAAAACAGCTATATCGCTATCTATATTTTCAAATTGTTTTTCTTTCCCAAGGTGGAATTGATAAGACGAAAAGTTCATTGAATTTCTTAATCACCTCGTCTAGTTCTTTCTTCCTTTTTATTTTTTATTGTAATCATTATCAAATTGTTGTAACCCGTCATCAATGTCAAAACCTTCCTGACCAAGAAAAACAGATGTTTGATATTCTGTATGAAGTTCCTTTGAGAATCGACTAACAACTGAGTAGTTTAAAATATATCGTTTGATTTTTCGCCAGTTGTTTGCAATATTTCCTGATTAAAAAATCTTCTTAGAAGGCGGAATATTTAGAGAAAAATGTCACATATCGATTTGTTGCGGAGGCGATAAGTACATCGACCTCGCAAATGATTTATTAGGTGCGAGTAATGACAGCCAAAAGACAATGAATGTATTCTGTTATATGCTTATTAAAATGTTTGTTGTTCGTTGTGTTCTATTCCATTTCTTTTACGCGATTGTAAATTTTTGTGTTGTATTTTTGGTGGGAATAATTTAGAGAGCAATCTACTGAAATAACCAAATTACATACAACCCCTACAAAGGAGATAAAGGTGAGAAAACAATATAACAAAGATGACAATTTATTTGTCGTGTTTACAAGGGCGTATGTAAAGTTCGTGATAGTTGTTGGTGTCTTCAGCTAGTTAGTTGGTGTCGGTAGCCGGTATGGTCGAAGTCATAGAGAGGTAGCTAGATGATCGAAGTGAGTTGCTGGTGTTGGTCGAAGTCGTAGGGAGGTAGCTAGATGATCGAAGCGAGTAGCTGGTGTTGGTCGAAGTCGTAGGGAGGTAGCTAGATGATCGAAGCGAGTAGCTGGAGTTGGTCGAAGTCGTAGAGAGGCAGCTAGATGATCGAAGTGAGTAGCTGGTGTTGGTCGAAGTCGTAGAGAGGTAGCTAGATGATGGAAGCGAGTAGCTGGTGTTGGTCGAAGTCGAAGTTGATAGTACCAAAATGGCCGTGCCTTTACTCTGTTAAGGCAACTCAAACGGACGTGGCCAGGTGTAATGTTAAAGGTTTGAGTGATCCGGTTTCTTTACGTTTTTAGGCTGGTCACGACAGATTCGTTTAAATAAAATTAGAAAAAAAAACTTACAATTCTATGAAGAAGTCTTTCTATTTTAAATTATAAAAGATCTTTCGCGTTTTTCAAAATACATGTGTAGGGCGATGGCTGTTGTCTCTTCCAAGAGTGAAAAAGAGTCCGTTGTTTTTTCTTTTTCCCCTGAAATCTTCTTTTCGAGTTCATTCGAAATAATCCAGTAACTACATCTGACAGAACTCAATATCATCAGTTTTGTCGGTATAGGAATAATAAAGAATGATGATCCCGTATTAGCTTTTAGTGTTGGTTTATTAGCCAATAAATACATAAAGTGTGTGTTTGTGTTTTTCTGATGTTTTTACATGTGTAGGACTGAAACTTCTGTTATAAAACAGGATAATTTAGATTTTAATAGTCTATTATCTAAGGAAGGAAACATTTAAATTACCCTACAACAATAACCCATAAATGTTTTGTTTCGTTTAACTAGCAAAAGACAAAAATAAAACATATTTTCTCTTCATACTATTTGTGTTTGTCAAACATAATTCATTTCCTTTTTAGCGGTTTTTTTTTTTGACTTTTTTAATAAAAACTTTCAAAATTTTATTTATTTATTGTAAATGTGTATGATGTGAGATAAATAAAATAAAGTAAATATGAAAATGTGAAAATACCTAAAATACAATTGTGATTTAAAAATTTTAAATACCAAAATCAATTTATTTTTATCAATTTTTGTTAATAAAAATAAAATAATTTCGATGTCTAAATAGGATATTAAAATTAGTCCAAAGTTTGAAAGCATTTCTTTTTTTAGGTCATCCCATTTTTATATATTTAAAATGGAAAATCCACTCGATAATTATAAAAAATAATTGAAATCCTCCACTTAAGAGTTTTAAATTGACCGTTTAAAGCAGCAGACAGAATTTAATGTTTTAAGCTATTTTTATTTACTTAGGGTTTTTATTTTTTATTTTTAGTGGAGTGACCTATTTAAAATGTCCAAGGCGAGAGAATTAGGGATGGTTCAATTACAAAGACAGTGGGCATTTTTGAACGGAAAGAGAGCAATGAAAAATGGAAGTATAATGCGAATAGTGTAGAGAATTAATTTTTGAAAATTATTATTTTAATTTCAATTAATTACACCGAATCTTTTATTGTTTTGGTTTTTTTTGTCTTTAAGGATTAAAAAAAATCTCAACAGACAGGAAGAGAAAAAAGAATTAACACATTAAATATGATCATAAAAAAAAAATAAATGAGTCATTTTTTTTAATATAACATTTTCCCATAACTTTAAAAACTGGAGATTTACTTGATTTTCATGTGTTTCTGAATTAATTTAGATTTTTATAATTGAACAATATTCCGATCTCCCACCGAATAAAACTTTTTAGAAGTACTATTTTTTACCGTATCCTTCAATAAACGTTTGTGATATAAATGATTTTAAAAAACTTGTAAAGTAAATAAAAAAAATTTAAAAAATGGGGGTTGGGAAAAAATAAATAATCTGTTCAATTCGAAATCAGATTCAAATTTAACGCATTTTTAATTTTCCTGGAAAGACGTAAATAAATTCACTTAAGAAGGACATTTGTGTCTATCCATGTGTGTAAGAAGGTAGAATAGGGGCCTCAGGTAGTAAAATAATAAGCAAACACGACTGGTTGACCAGTTATATTGAGTTCGAGTCTAACTGGGTGGCTCAAGTATCCGACCTTATACCATATCTAAATTAAGTTTAATAACTATACAAGGGCAGAATGTGATATAAGTAACAGTCGTTTTTCTAGAAAAAAGATCAAAACTTATTTTTCAATAAAGAATACATTTTTGAAATTTACGTGATTCTAAACGGTACAGAATATAAAATAAAATTTATTTTAGATAACAATGCACCGAAACTCTTACCTTTGTCATTTTTTTTTTTTTTCCGTTGATTTATCATTTCGGAAACATTTTCAAAACTAATGGGACTTAACCACTCAAACTTATTTAACTCCTTTAAAAATCACCGTTTTTTTTTTTTCGGTCATGATATTTTTTTTAGTAATCAATTTTTTTGGCCTTTAGAATATTTTTCCTTTTTAAAAAACCAATATAAACTTATTTTGGAAGGCTACAAGGAGAGATACAACAATAAAATGTTTTTGGAGGAAATCAGGAAGCTAAAATTAAAGTTCCTCAGGTTTATTTGTTTTTTTTCTTTTCCACTGTTAGTTCCTTTTCTTTTCCCGCTTCCTCATGTTACACTGAAGTTGCTGGTTCCTTTGGGGAGAATTTTAATTCCTTGGTCAACATCGAAGCAACATGAGGAACTTGTTTCATTTGGTTCATTCGATAATCATTTGATTTCGATTCATATTCATAGGCAACATGATAATTCACTTTTGTCATTATTTGGTGTATTTCCAGTTCGCTTCCGTATTGTTCCAGTACATAACATAGACTTTGAATAAACCAGGAACCGTTTATGGAATTTTTCCAAGAAACAAATCCTGGGACCGTAGAATAAGCAATTAATACATCGGCCCACAAGGGGATTTTCTGAACTTGTGAAGTGTTGTCAATGAATGAACCTATAGCGTCCGTTGTGTCATTACCTTCGTCAAACTTTGTCCCACGACAGGCCTGAACAAAAAAAAGTTTAGGTTTTCCAGTCAAACTGGTGCATTTGTTGGGCAAGATATAGGAAATAAGATCGTTTAAATTGACACTATCGTCTGTACCATAAATTATGCTTCCATCTTTGCCGTGGCTAAGTATTGCACAAAGAAAACAATCGTTTTGGGTGTGATCAGTCTTAGAAATATCCTCAAAAATGTTTTTAATCTGTCTAACTGTCTTGTTGTTACGGATGATGACATCAAACTGCAACTTGTCGGCAAGTACTTTTTTCAAACGTTCGACATCGCGGATAGAACCACATCGATCACCCAACGTTGTACGAGGGTCAAACTTCTCATTGTTTATGATCAAAGCAATCCCTCTCTTGGGATAATTCATGGAGTAGCTTAAAGAAAGTTTCTCAATGTCCCTTCTGTTTACTTCGGTTGCCTCATCTAATTTGTTATAGTCAGGACTGGGACGAATTCGAATGGGAAGGCAACCATCAACTAAGTCTTCGACAGTATTTGTGGGAACATCTCCAGCTCTTTCTTGTGTTGACATGATTTTTTTAGCTTTTGGAGAAATGAAATACAATGTTGTGAACACTTCTGACTGCAAACAAATAATTTACATAGCTTTCTATTTCCCTTTTAAAGGAGTTCTGTGAAAACGTGTTAAAAGTGACTTATGTTTGTAAAAACCAATCCCACTGAAAACAGGATATGTTGAATACGGACACACAGATACCTCTTAATCAATCTGTATTTTATATTATTTTCCTGAGTTATGAAATTTATTTGATAACCTATTCGTTGCTTTAATAAGATCTAAAATCCTATATTTCACAAAAAATAGGTGGAAAAAAAAAAAAGATAAATAAGAGACGTCCACACAAAAAGTCGGATCAGGATCACTAAAACAGAAACTTCTGTTCAAATCTGTAGAAAATGGTATAATGGGGTTTACAAAGGTTTTTCGATGTGATGGTGGTAAATTCGTTGTTGGTGTTGTTGGGAAATTCTGAGGTTTGTATAGTTGTTTATCCTCTTCTTACCCCGCTCGCTTGTTGTCTTCTTTTTGTCTGTCGAAGCTGCAAGATAATTGAGGACAAAAGAATGAGACTATGATACCTTTAGACTTAAAATTAGATAAGTGGTTTCTGGAATATGTTTGGACATGATAGTCACCTGCTATGCCTTCGCTTACGTCCGTGTTGTTAGAGTCCAAATGAACTTATCACTGGGTGCTTTCCCGCGCAAACCTGAAAGCTTCCGTTTGGAGCCGATCACGTGATCAGGATATCTGTTTATTTACGTTTTCGGAGGCAATTAACACACACAACTAGCGACTCGACATGCAAACAGTTGACAAAAGTTCTCTTGAATAATCACCACACACACACTAGCAGCTACATGGACATACAAACACGTGAGCCAATTTCCAAATTTGAGAGAACACAAAGAGAGATGTGTAATGCTGGTCAGACATGTTGGAACTGGCCATTTTATTTGCAAAACGAAATGTGAACCTTTTTGGAAAAGAGTTTTACAAGGGAGACAATTCCCAAGCATGACAGCGGCTAGGGATTTGAAAGACACTTTTTTCAAGGGACAGTCGATTATCTCGTGAGATGATCAGGATGATGGTTGATTGCTGTGGTGGGAAGGTTACATATGACTTGAAAGGTGGAAATGAAGACAAAGAAAAAATCCTGAAAAGGAGAAGGAATTTTTGGCGGGAAGATGACCGAGTTGAAATTATTCTACAAACGACTAGAATCTAAGAGAATCAATCGAGTAAGATTAACGGAATTAGTAGAGACAGTAAGAGGAAACTTTCTTCAATTTGCTGTCTTTCAAGAGACACGATGTTGTATGTTGATGGAGCTAGAAAAATATATATGTGGATACCATTTTTTTAAGTCGACAATCTTTTATTGAGAGGACAACTAGATGAATGAGAATACAAAACAGAAAATGGCATATAATCTTTCATGGGTTATTTAATGCCAAAACCATCATTCTAGAAGAACAGTAGCGGTACTATTTAACATATAGCCGGGAGAATATCGAGGTTTATACCTTTCCCAATGGGTATTTGTTCCTGAGTGAACGTAATAGCGTGACTGGAGTTCAAACCCGTTGATGATGATTCTGCAGCCAAGTGCTTTAACTTGTGGGGATTTAGGAATTAACAGTAAAAACTCCCAACCGGATATTGACTCGTCGGCTGCCAGATACAAAATGTATAAACGCGTCGCCACGCACAAGGCTCCACGCATCCATCCGGTTAAAATCAGAAAAAAGAAAAATGATAAAAAGTAAAGTAGCCAATGGGAAGCGGTCGCGCCAAAATTAGAAGGATTTTGGAGTGGCCAATTTGGAGCCGGTGAAGAGAGATAAATACTCAGGTTTTCTGTGAACCGACCTCTTTTTCGGGTAGTGACGTCGAACCGACAACACCGATTTTACTGTCTGGTGTTTTGGACACCACGCTATGTTTTGGGACGTAGCGTTGGTTAGTCCATTCACCCAGTAAATAAAGGAAAGTATGGAAGAAATGTTTTCGTCTCTTATCTGTTTCTATCTTTTCTTTTTGTATATTTCTTTTGGACCTTCTTTGGGCAAGGCATTGCGCCAGCCAGTCAACGTGGGGTAAAATAATATAACCAAAATATGGAGTCAGACATCTTACGGCAACACAGCCTTGCCCTTAGCCACTGACCACCTAAAAACCTTCAAACCCCACAAACTATTCCACCACGAGGACACCCCTTAAAGTCATGTAAAAGAGATAAATAAAAGTAGAAAAAAAAAACAAAAAAAAAACGAAGTTCATATTACCTTCTTGTTTCCTAACTGGTTTAGGTAAGATAGACTTGTCTGGCTGTGTGAAAACTTTTGATACGATACATTATGTATTATTTTTAGTATATAGATGTAATGTACGAAAAGGTCCCTTGAAAGCAGACAGCTGCAAAAGGATGACAAATATGTCTAGTCACTAAGGAAAAAGAATGAAATATCTTAATTCTTTTCTTTCTATACCGAAAAGTTACACTATGGCAACGAATCGTATCACCTCCAAGTTATGAAGGTGCCCGTGGTGTAGTCGTTATCGCCGTAGGAAATGAACACGGCGATACGAGTTCAAATCCTGGACGAGACTGATTGCATTTCACATAGCACTAATACCCTTGGGAAAGGTATGAATCCAATAATTCTCCCTCCAGCTATGGGTAAATAGTAGGACAGACTAGGTTCTTCAGCCATGGTTAGGCAACTAGTCTAGGAGAAGGAAAAACTCTGAATTCAAACCTGTTAAACTCCGCTTAAAAAAAAAAATTGACCTTGTGTCATATCCTGCGGAGGGGTTGGTAAATAGTACCTCCAAGTGTGGAAATATCCGTCCACGGCTCATAAGTCTTCGTCTGTACAATGTCACCGTAATGCTGTTCAGTGTTTCTCTGCAGGTTTCAGAGTAGGAGTGTGTGACTCTCCGCAAAATGACGGTGTGTGTGGATTTCTCACATTAGCTACATACATCCCTTAACTAAACTACATACATCCCTTAACTAAACTAAACCGACTACTAGATTTTCGGGCTTGGTGTGTCTTACCTTGTTTCTATCTGGCAGATTGGCTATACTTAAATACATCCAGGGGCGTATCTTTCCAACTTCCGGGCCTTATGAAACGAATAAACTGGACATCAAATATACTGACAGTGTGTGTGTCTTGAGTACACACTAAAAAGTGTGATGATAAAATTGAAGCCTTTTAAGTCGTAATGCCGCTTTATGTGACCATTTCTACTTAGACTGAAAGAGGTAGATGAGAGTTTCACGCACAAAATACATACGGCCACACATATACACTCAACACATCCACGCAAATATGTCCAGGCTTTTATATGGATATACGCATACATATGTCGCGGGTCTGATGATAATGCGTCAGCCCAACAGACAGCTGTATGTTGAGTTGATTTGATTGACAGAGGATTGGACAAATGACAGAGACAAGGGGATAAGTTTAAATTTCAGGTTATATTGAGTGAATCGTACAGAAAAGATGTTTGAGTGCGGAACTGTGATTGCTGTATCACTTTGGTGGAGTGTCTGTTAGGTGTTGAATGATATCGATTCAGCTGTCAATTTAGTTTGTAGTGACTGTGCGTCTAAAAGGTGAGGATGGTTTCTGTGCTTGATGCAGATTTCAGGTGTTGCTATATGGTCAGGTTGAAGATGTTGCTTGAGGCGGTCGATGATGTGGGCGCATTGGTTGCAGAGGCTAGATGATCCATGTCCCGGTTTATGTAGTCGTTGGTTGACCGGATATGTGCTGATGTGGCTTCAAGTGTTGGTGCTTGTCCAAGCAGTGCGTCGCTCGTGGACTATATGATGCAGATGCTATTGCTTGGTTGCACAGGAACAGTGGCTGGTTTAAGTTGGAGCAAGTCTGCAGTTGGTTGTAAGGCTTGTTTGCACAGGAACTGCTGCAGGGTTAAGCTGGAGCTGGTTTGTAGTTTTTGCATCGTCGTCTCATAGTATCTGTCAGGAATGTGCAGGGAGAAGACCAAAAGTGATCTCGGAAGATTTTCTGAGGTTAGCTCTGAAAAGAGCTGTTTGAATGAGAAGGCAGCTGTGACTGGTTTTGTGCTGGGTCTGTAGCTGTGGTTGGCTGGATCAACGTCGTCTGCTTCGGCTGGTGGTAAGGATGCAGACACCTTATTTGGCAGCTCTGTTTGGTGGTGAGGATGCAGACCCCTTCCTGCTGAGAGAGGAAACAGATCCTACCTCTCCTCCGGGTTAAGCCTGGCTACCAACCTGATTGTTTACCTCCCACTAAACAGTACTTGACACGAGGTCAATGACCTGAAGGTCGGTTTATTGTGGGGTTTAAGGGAGGGGGAGTTCAGGTATGAAGGCAGCTATGACTGGTTTTGTGCTGGGTCTGTAGCTGTGGTTGGCTGGATCAACGTCCTCTGCTTTGGCTGGTGGTAAGGATGCAGACACCTTATTTACAGTTAACGAAATTGTTTTCGTTTGGTGTTTAGATGATTAAAGAGCTCTACCTATCTGTATGCATTTGTTGAGGGTTAGCGTTTTGTCGGCTAAAACTTATTTCTCTTTTAATGTATCCTCTTCAACACCAACAACGACTTGGTCCCAGATGAATCTCTTTTTTAACTGTTCAAAGTTGCAGTTTTTTTGCAAGGTGGCACAAAACAGCTATATAGCTACCAATATTTTCAAATTGTTTTTCTTTCCCAAGGTGAAATTGATAAGACGAAAAGTTCATTGAATTTCTTAATCACCTCGTCTAGTTATTTCTTCCTTTTTTTTTTAAATTTTTTATTGTAATCATTATCAAATTGTTGTAACCCGTCATCAATGTCAAAACCTTTATAGCGTGGGATGAAAAGGTTATTGTTTAACGCTATATTTTTTAAGGCAACAAATGAATTACGAGACTATTGCTTTAACAACACACAACAGCGAAAATACTTTATTTGCAGCTTTGAATATGGTTTGTTCTTGGTGCTGCAAGACTCGTGGTATTTAGGCTTGTTGGTTTTGGAGACGCGATAGCTTAGCGGGATGTTGGATGGCAGCGTGTCGTTGGACGTGTGAGGGAAGTATTCAAGGTCACCGTGTAGTTTTGTGTGTCTGGTAATTGGGGAGACTAGGCGTTATCTCCGTTAATGTTGACCAGAGGTGAAATGAGAGCTAGGTGTGTCGAGAGCGAAGTGGCGCTCAGATCGCCATAGTAAATTTTTGTGGTGCTTGTGGAAGGCATGCTGAACGTATCTAATTCATATTCAACTGGGATTCCTTGGTCTAAAATATATTAGACGCAAAGAATCCATAAATTAGAAGGTTCCCTCGCTGAGTGTCCATGTTGCTGCTGCTAGGGTTAAAGCCACAGTGATATGTCCACACTGGGTGGCTTGTTTAGCTAAAAAGCATCGTTAAGCAGGGACGACCAGAGACACGTCCGTTCTGGTCGCCGTCTCAAGCCGAAGAGAGTGTGTTTGGCCGCTCACCCGTTTTGCTAGCCGGAAATGAAGGTCCGGGCTGAATAGGATATGTCATCCTGATTGGGTGAAATTCAGTGTTGAATTAAATAGCGCGCCAAAACAAAATACGAGATTTTCCTCTTCTCTACATAGGTTGGCCCCAGAATTTCAGGTATGGAGTACCTGATATTCGATACACAAAATTGTAAGAGAAGGGAAAAGAAAGAAAAGAGCCACGAGTGTCACAACACGAAAGAGCAAATACAAACAATGAAATATAATACATACATATATAAGGAAAAACGAACTAAAGCAAATTAATAAAAAAAGGCAAAGTGTCCTGTTCAGTTCTTTTTATTTTGTGTACCTAGTGGTACGTTTTTTAAAAAACAAAATGTCACTGAGAAAAAAAAAGTTCATGAGCCGAGAAATTGGCATACAGAAGTAGCAGTATATTTCAGAGGAGTAGTGTGAGTTTTTTGGGGTCCTCTGAAATTTCTAGCAGTCGCTGCCGGTTTACTGAGGTAGTGGGAGAGGTAACCCACGTTGCCGGAGAAAACAAAATAGGAGTAGGGTGAGTGAAAGTTAAAAAGTTACCTATTTTGCGAGTTAGGAAGTGAAAAAGTGTTGATAAAGTTTTGCTGAAAAAAAATTCCACGTTTGGTATTTTACGTCCATTTTGGATAGTCCTTGAAGATAGTTCGGCGGGAACATTTGAAAATTTTTCTGGATGTTTCGCTGTTTTTTTCTTTCGTGGGGTTGATGCATGTTCATAAGGCTGTGTTTGTTATCAGAAGGTTGTTGGTAAGTGAGGAAAAGCTTGTTTGGTCCAGCGAGGAAAAGGGTGTAGTGTATGTGTGTTTACGTTGTGTCGTTTCCTCTCCGAGTGTGGTAAGGTCCTCGCCAATGCTTGTTGGAAATAATAAGGTGGTTGAAGATGAAGTAAGATGGCGAAGGTCGAAAGGTGTTGTTATGAATAGTTTTTATTTGTTTCGCAATTCAAAAAGTGCCATCACGTCGGGATCACCAATTTATAGCGTGGGATGAAAAGGTTATTGTTTAACGCTATATTTTTTAAGGCAACAAATGAATTACGAGACTATTGCTTTAACAACACACAACAGCGAAAATACTTTATTTGCAGCTTTGAATATGGTTTGTTCTTGGTGCTGCAAGACTCGTGGTGTTTAGGCTTGTTGGATGTTTGAGACGAAATGGCTTAGCTAGATGTTGAGATGGCAGCGTGTTGTTGGACGTGTGAGGGAAGTATTCAAGGTCACCGTGTAGTTTTGTGTGTCTGGTAATAGGGGAGAGTAGGCGTTATCTCCATTATGTGGACCAGAGGTGAAATGAGAGCTAGGTGTGTCGAGAGCGAAGTGGCGCTCAGATCGACATAGTAAATTTTTGTGGTGCTTGTGGAAGGCATGCTGAACGTATCTAATTCATATTCAACTGGGATTCCTTGGTCTAAAATATATTAGACGCAAAGAATCCATAAATTAGAAGGTTCCCTCGCTGAGTGTCCATGTTGCTGCTGCTAGGGTTAAAGCCACAGTGATATGTCCACACTGGGTGGCTTGTTTAGCTAAAAAGCATCGTTAAGCAGGGACGACCAGAGACACGTCCGTTCTGGTCGCCGTCTCAAGCCGAAGAGAGTGTGTTTGGCCGCTCACCCGTTTTGCTAGCCGGAAATGAAGGTCCGGGCTGAATAGGATATGTCATCCTGATTGGATGAAATTCAGTGTTGAATTAAATAGCGCGCCAAAACAAAATACTAGATTTTCCTTTTCTCTACACCTTCATGACCAAGAAAAACAGATGCTTGATATTCTGTAAGAAGTTCCTTTGAGAATCGACTAGCAACTGAATAGTTTAAAATATATCGTTTGAATTTTCACCGGTTGTTTGCAATATTTCCTGCTTAAAAAATCTTTTTAGAAGGCGGAATATTTAGAGAAAAATGTCACATATCAATTAGTTGCGGAAGCGATGAGTACGTCGACCTCGCAAATGATTTATTAGGTGCGAGTAATGACAGCCAAAAGACAATGAAGGAGATAAAGATGAGATAACAATATAATAAAGGTGACAACTTATTTGTCGTGTTTACAAGGGCGTATGTAAAGTTCGTGATAGTTGTTGGTGTCTTCAGCTAGTTAGTTGGTGTCGGTAGCTGGTGTTGGTCGAAGTCGTAGAGAGGTCGCTAGAAGATCGAAGCGAGTAGCTGGTGTTGGTCGAAGTCGAAGTTGATAGTACCAAAATGGCCGCGCCTTTGCTGTGTTAAGGCAACTCAAACGGACGTGGCCAGGTGTAATGTTTAAGGTTTGAGTGATCCGGTTTCTTTACGTTTTTAGGTTGGTCACGACAGATTCGTTTAAATAAAATGAGAAAAATAAACTTACAATTCTATGAATAATTCTTTCTATTTTAAATTATTAAAGATCTTTCGCGTTTTTCAAAATACATATGTGTAGGGCGATGGCTGTTGTCTCTTCCAAGAGTGAAAAAGAGTCCGTTGTTTTTTCTTTTTCCCTTGAAATCTTCTTTTCGAGTTCATTCGAAATAATTCAGTAACTACATCTGACAGAATTCAATATGATCAGTTTTGTCGGTATAGGAATAATAAAGAATGATGATCCCGTATTAGCTTTTAGTGTTGGTTTATTAGCCAATAAATACATAAAGTGTGTTTTTGTGTTTGTCTGATGTTTTTACAGGTGTAGGACAGAATCATATATAATAAAACAGGATAATTTAGATTTTAATAATCTATTATCTAAGGGAGGTAACTATAAATTACCCTACAACATTAACGCATAAATGTTTCTTTTTCGTTTTTTTTATTGTGGTTGGGTGGGCAGTTGCAAGACAATTTCTTTTCAAGGGACAGCTGATTATCTTGCGCGATTATCACCATGGAGTGAGAGGTCAGAGGAAGATAGAAGTCTTTTTGTTTAAGGTACTTTATTAAGGATCAGCAGTTTCGTCTCTTACCTTTATATTGTAATTTCTAATCGACTCTTTTAAATTCCTCTCACTTTCACTTGACTGTCTTCACATTGACTATCTGAATCAATAGAGCTTGATAACGAGAGAACAACAACAACAACAAAAAATACATTGATAAATAAAATAAACAAACTAAAAATATGTTATTTATTATTGCTTAGGGCATAAAACAAAATAAAAATAAAATAAAAACAATTAAAACAATATTTATGTATCAAAGTAAAAAAAATTTTTTCATCAAGTGAATGTCAAGAAATATATACAGCAAGTTATTTAGTCAAACTTTAATATTGAAAAGTACAAAAATTCCGGTAACAAGCAAAAGAAAGAAATAAGATTTGAACAATAAAAATCAAACATTTTTTCTCTTCATATTATTTGTGTTTGTCAAACATAATTCATTTCCTTTTTAGCGTTTTTCTTTCACTTTTTTTATAAGAACTTTCAAAATTTTATTTATTTATTGTAAGTGTCTATGATGTGAGGTAAGAAAAGTAGGGTAAATATGTAAATGTGAAAATACCTGAAATACAATTGGGATTTTAAAATTCAATTTTAAAAATCAATTCATTTTTATCAATTATTATTAATAAAAATAAAATAATTTCGATGTCTTAATTGGATATTAAAATTAGTTCAAACTTTGAAAGCATTTCTTTTTTAGGTCATCCTATTTTTATACATTTAAAATGGAAAATCCACTTGATAATTAACAAAAAATAATTGAAATCGTTCACGTAAGAGTTTTAAAATGACCGTTTAGAGCAGCAGACAGAATTCAATGTTTTAATCTATTTTTATTTACTTAGTTATTTTATTTATTTTTAGTGTACTAAACTGTTTAAAATGTACAAGGCGAGAATTAAGGTTTTATTACAATATCACTGTGCATATTTGAACGAAAAGATAGCAATGAAAAATGGAAATATAATGCGAATAGTGTAGGGAATTAATTTTTGAAAATTATTATTTTAATTTCAATTAATTACACCGAATCGTTTATTTATTTATTTATTTCTTGTCTTTAAGGATTAAAAAAAAATCTCAACAGACAGGAAGAGAAAAAAGAATTAACACATTAAATATGATCATAAAAATAAAATAAATGAGTCATTTTTTTTATATTAACATTTTCCCATAACTTTAAAAACGGACGATTTCCTTGATTTTCATGTGTTTCTGAATTAATTTAGATTTTTTATAATTAAAAAATATTCAGATCTCCCACCAAAAACATTTTAGATAAAATTTTTTTTACTGTATCCTTCCATAAAAGCTTGTGATATAAATGATTTAAAAAACTTGTAAAGTAAATAAAAAATTTAAAAAATGGGGGTTGGGGAAAAAATAAATAATCTGTTCAATTCGAAATCAAATTAGAATTTAACGCATTTTTAATTTTCCTGGAAAGACGTAAATAAATTCACTTAAGAAGGACAGTTGTGTCTATCCATGTGTGTAAGAAGGTAGAATAGGGGCCTCAGGTAGTAAAATAATAAGCAAACCTGACTGGTTGACCAGTTATAGTGAGTTCGAGTCTTACTGGGTGGCCCATGTATCCGGCCTTATACCACATCTAAATTAAGTTTAATAACTATACAAGGGCAGAATGCGATACAAGCAACAGTCGGGTGTATCAGTCCCGAGACGACGATGAAAATACAATTCATTTTTTTTTCTTCTTTCTTTCTGATACTGAACATTCAGAAGTTTTTCTACCTCTTTTCAATGAATTTAACAGCTTCGAAAATTACTGATTTGTTTTAGGCTTCGTAGACGAGACGAAGATATTTACACTAAAAATACGATAAAATCAAAACAATTGTCACGCCATTTTTTTCTAGAAAATGTGTCAAAACTTATTTTTCAATAAAGAATTCATTTTTGAAATTTATGGGATTCTAAACGGTACAGAATATAAAATAAAATTTATTTTAGATAACAATGCACCGAAACTCTTACCTTTGTCAATTTTTTGCCGTTGATTTATTATTTCGGAAAGATTTTCAAAACTTATGGGACTTAACCACTCAAACTTGTTTAACTCTTTTAAAAATCACCGTTTTTTTTTTTTTTTCGGCCGTGATATTTTTTTTAGTTATCAATTTTTTTAGCCTTTCTAAAAAAACAATATAAACTTATTTTGGAAGGCTACAAGGAGAGATACAACAATAAAAATGTTTTTAGAGGAAATCAGGAGGCTAAAATTAAAGGTCCTCAGGTTTATTTGTTTTCTTCTTTTCCATTGTTAGTTCCTTCTCTTTTCCTGCTTCCTAATGTTTCTCTGAAATTGCTGGTTCCTTTGGAGAGAATTTTAATTCTTTAGTCAACATCGAAGCAACGTAAGGAACTTGTTTCATTCGGTTCTTTTGATAATCATTTGATTTCGATTCATAATTATAGGCAACATGATAATTCACTTTTGTCATTATTTGGTGTATTTCCAGTTCGCTTCCGCATTGTTCCAGTATATAACATAGACTTTGAATAAACCATGAGCCACTTATGGAATTTCTCCAAGAATAATATCCTGGAACTGAAGAATAAGCAATTAATACATCAGCCCACAAGGGGATTTTCTGAACTGGTGTAGCATGGGCACCGAATGAACCTATAGCATCTTTCATTTCAGTTCCTTTATCTAACTTTGTCCCACGACAGGCCTGAACAAAAAAAAGTTTAGGTTTTCCAGTCAAACTGGTGCATTTGTTGGGCAAGATATAGGAAATAAGATCGTTTAAATTGACACTACCGTCTGTACCGTAAATTATGCCTCCATCCTCGCCGTGGCTAAGTATTACACAAAGGAAACAATCGTTTTGGGTGTGGTCAGTCATGGAAATATCTTCAAAAATGTTTTTCATCTGTTTAACAGTAATGTTGTTATGGATAATGACATTAAACTCCAACTTGTCGGCAAGAACTTTTTTCAATTGCTCCACATCGCGGGTAGAACCTGTGCGAGAATTCATTTTCGTATGAGGGTCAAATTCCTCATTGTTTATAATCAAAGCAATCCCTCTCTTGGGATGGCGCATGAAGTAGGTAAAAGAAAGTTTCTCAATGTCCTTTTTCCTGACTCTGATCGCCCCATCAAAGTTGGTATGGTCAGAACTAAGAGGAATTTTATAAGGAAGGTCACTATCCACCAAGTCTTCGAGAGTATTTGTGGGAACATCTCTAGCACTTTCTTGCGTAGACATGATTTTTTTTTTTGCTTTTGGAGAAATGAAATTCAATGTTGTGAACACTGCTAACTGCAAACTGAAATAATTTACTTTGCTTCCTATTTCAATTAAAAGAGTTCCACGAAAACGTCTTAAAAGTGACGTATGTTTGTAAAAACCAATCCCACTGAAAACAGGATATGTTGAATACGGACACACAGATATCTCTTAATTAATCAGTATTTTACGAAATATTATTTTGCTGAATTACGTAATTTTTTGATATCCTATTCGTTGCTTTAATAAGATCTAAAATCCTATATTTCACAAAAAACAGGTGAAAAAAAAAAAAAGATAAATAAGAGACGTCCACACAAAAAGTCGGATCAGGATCACTAAAACAGAAACTTCTGTTCAAATCAGTAGAAAATGGGATAATGGGGTTTACAAAGGTTTTTCGATGTGATGGTGGTAAATTCGTTGTTGGTGTTGTTGGGAAATTCTGAGGTTTGTATAGTTGTTAATCCTCTTCTTACCCCGCTCACTTGTTGTCTTCTTTTTGTCTGTCGAAGCTGCAAGATAATTGAGGACAAAAGAATGAGACTAGGATACCTTTAGACTTAAAATTAGATAAGTGGTTTCTGGAATATGTTTGGACATGATAGTCACCTGCTATGCCTTCGCTTACGTCCGTGTTGTTAGAGTCCAAATGAACTTATCACTGGGTGCTTTCCCGCGCAAACCTGAAAGCTTCCGTTTGGAGCCGATCACGTGATCAGGATATCTGTTTATTTACGTTTTCGGAGGCAATTAACACACACAACTAGCGACTCGACATGCAAACAGTTGACAAAAGTTCTCTCGAATAATCACCACACACACACTAGCAGCTACATGGACACACAAACACGTGAGCCAATTTCCAAATTTGAGAGAACACAAAGAGAGATGTGTAATGCTGGTCAGACATGTTGGAACTGGCCATTTTATTTGCAAAACGAAATGTGAACCTTTTTGGAAGAGTTTTACAAGGGAGACAATTCCCAAGCATGACAGCGGCTAGGGATTTGAAAGACACTTTTTTCAAGGGACAGTCGATTATCCCGTGAGATGATCAGGATGTTGGTTGATTGCTGTGGTGTGGTATACACACGAATGTACATACATACATATATACATACATACATACATATATACATACATACATATATACATACATATATACATACATACATATTCATGTCTCTACACATATGTACAGACACACGGCTAACACTATAGACTACCACACTAAAGGTCTATAGTGTCACATTAGCGGCAGTTCATAAAAATCATTTTACACGTAAGAATGATAATTCAACATAATCCTGGCCGTGGCATGCTGCAGTTCCCGTAACGCTGTGTCGTGCTAGCGTCTCTATGATATGGAGATTCGTCAAGGTGTCGGACAATGTTCTTGGGTTCATGTGAACCGAAAGTTCGTAATGCGCCAGAAAGTCTGTAACGAGGATTGTATTTTTACTTTGGCCACAGTGAAGGTCTAAGTGTAGTCACGTCGCATGCCAATGTTTAAGGTGAGTGTCTTCCCACCGTAAGTATCTACAGTGGAACCGTTGGCAGCCTGTAGTTTGAGTGAGGTGGACTTAGCGGATGGATCGGTTGTACGTGGTATAACGCTAATGGCCGCACCAGTATCTACTCGAGATTTTAATTTATTCCACCAGTCCCACATGTAAAGAAAACGACATTTTTCATGTTCGTCACCGGATGATTTCGCGGTCGTTATCTCCGGTTTCCTAGTTTTCCTGGGCTAACGTAAATTTGCAGTGGGGTTTGCATTTCTTTGCTTGGTCACCATACTGGACATAAAAATACTGCCAGAGTGTATGTCCAGATTGACATTCCTGCATCTACTGGCGACTGGAGCTCCTGCTCGTTGGCCTCTGCGTTTAATGGCCTTCATCTCTTTAAGTTGTATCTGGAGGTCGACTATCATTTCCTTCATAGCTTTGATTTCGTTAGCCGGATGTAATTCTGTTGGTTTTGGTTCTTGCACCGTGTTGATGTTGTGGTTGGAATGCATAAACACTATATTTGCGGCATTGGCCATGTCCTCCAGTGGGGTGGCTCGAGACATTAGAGCGATCATTTGTGTGACTGACGGTAGCAGTCGTTTCATCCACAAGGTTCGTAGGACGGTCTCAGAGACGAGTTTTCAGTCCAATTGACCTTTCATATATCTTAAGAGTTGGGCTGGTGTCCTGTCTCCTCTTGTGACATTCTGGAGGAGATTTTATTATCATAAATATATTTATATAATTTTGAAGCAAACATGAAAAAATAAGACAAACAATTGCTGTAAAACCCAGGGACAACAACAACTAAATGATAAAAAATATCCCTTTTAAACAGTAATTCAGGGTGTTAACTCCTGAAGAAAATCAATGTTTTTTTTTGTTCTTTTAATGAATATTTATTTGTTGATTTGGCAGGTTTAGTTCACAAAATACTTTTATCGAGGGATTGTCAAGTTTATCATTTCGAAAAAGAAATCATTGTAGCGTGCATACAAATACGTTCTGGTTCGTTTAATATAATGTTGCTTACGAACTTTTTATTTATAAACAATTTATATATATATATATATATGTGTGTGTGTGTGTGTGTGTGTGTGTGTGTGTAAATAGGATTTGGCATTAAATAACCTACAAGGGTTGATATTGTTTTGGTTCAGTAATGAATTTTTATTCATTGATTCGGTAGGGGCGGTTCCTATAACCTTTAAACTGGGGCTATACGCCAACTGTATCTCTGCAGAGGGAAATATAACTCCCCCTACTGTCAAAAAGTGTCCTGGATTTTACACTGAATGGCGAAGCTCCCGTTCTTGTGCTTTTGGGAATGTGGAGTACTCGTTCATTGCTGTTATTCCCAGATTCATTCTGAGCTAAAGTGGTAGTACCTGTTAGGGTCTCATCAATGGGTTAAATGTTTAACCATTTAACATTAAGCAAACAAACGATGAATTAGATAGTAATACATAAAACCATTGAAATATGTAAACAGATCAGCATTGTTACCTACAAACTATTTGTTTACATTTGGCATTAAATAACCTACAAGGGTTGATATGCCATGAAACACGGCCAACTGAACTTTTATTGATGTAATAAACCAAATAGGAATGAAGATACTAAAAGACACGGTGTGCAGGTGTAAAAATATATTTCTAACTTGGCAAAAGTTTATTTTGTATCTAATTAGCGTCAAGATTTATAGATAGATCTGTAATTTTATAAAAAAAAATTTTTATTAGCAAAGTGCATTGTACCCTTTAGCACACAATACTTACATGGCTTTTGCTGGGCCGTATGGCATTCGTGCCGGATGGGGTATCGATCAATGACAGATTCGAGGCCGAAAGGCCCCCAGCTTCGGCTAGGCCACCTTTGAGTGGGCGAGCTGCAACCTCTGTCCCCTATGTATGGCACTAGACCTTACTGTCTAGTTTAAGCCAAAACCCGGCTTACGTGCCCGGATCCAAATTTGGATTCGTGAAACTGCTTGCCTCATTAGACCCACATTGCACTTAGTGGGTCAATGAGCAGCACAGACCAGCAGGGTTCGAGTCTAGGCTCCTTCCCGACCTTCCCTTCCCCTTTATCCCCACTTTAATCGGCCTTCGGGCTTTTGACCTTGTGTCAAGTGCTGTCTGGCGGGAGGCAGCGACAAATATCGTGCACTTTAGCACACAAGTCGGTTACTGCTGAGAGGATGAAAATAACATTCGTCTCTTCTGATGAGTTCTTAAAAAAAAGGGTGATAAATTTCTCCCTTTTTCCTTCACTGCCCAGATATGTCTCTTTGGCAATTAACGTATGACCTCATAGTGGTTGCTAGAAAAATCATCTTGTGAGCAAGGGTAGCTAATTCCACATCTTCTTTGCACCTCTGGCTGCTTAGAACAAATGAACCATTTTTTTGCTTTCTGTCAACTTCTTCCTTTGTTTAATGGCATGTCAACCTTAATGGATTATTTAATCCTAAAGCCACCTTTGTAGAAGAGTAGTGATACTACTTAACCCATTGCTTTGCGGGGGTGGGCGGTTAAGCAGGTTTGAACCTGAAGAATTTTAGTCCCAAAGTGTTGAAGTTGCCATGTCTTAAGATAAGGATACGTAGAGCGAAATTAGACGAAAGAAAATAAAACACGTGTGCTTCTTGAAAAGGAGAATGGAAGATTAATTTTATTTGACAAAAAACAACTGCTTGGTTTATCTAACTTGATTTACCTCTGTTTAACACAAAGTAAACATAACAGAACAACTTAAGTTCAAACTCACTTTCTTCGATGTCACAGTCCTATGAAATGTTACCCACACATCGGGTTGGTTGGCCGTTGATCTGTCCGTCTATTAAGAACCCCGTTATTTCTTCTTACACCCGACTGAGTGGGCATTTCACAAGTTGAACAAAAAGCAATAAAAATAAAATAAGATAAAAGCCAACAAAAACCAGAGGAAGTAAGGAAGAAAAAATAAAACACAGATTCAGTACAGCAAAACATAAGAAGGTGACGTCTGTGGTAATTTTTCTGCTACTCTGTGTGTATGTAAGTATGGCGATGGCAAGAACTTTGCGAAAGTCCTACAGTTACAAAAATGCTTTGTCATCTCTGGTCATCGTCTTCACTGATCAACCTGGCAATTTTGACTCCCTACTGCCCTCTGACTGCGTAACAAAATATTTTATTAGAATTCTCGAGTTGAATTTTCAGCTCACGTAACAGAATTCTTGTGGTCGAATTTTCAGCTTTCATTTGATTTTAGTTGAGTACTGTAAAGTTTTTTTAGCTGAATTTTCGGCTTGAATTTTCATCTGTCGTTTGAATTTGTTGAATTTCAGTAAATATAATTTTAGGTTGACTTTTAGTTGAATTTCTCTGGAAGCTTCTTTCCGATTTCTATTCTTTTCGGCTGTTCGTGAACGAGCAACAAAACCTATATCCCAGCTATTTTTTCTTGCATTAATAGTCTGGTGCCTAAGTTATGTGACGTTGAATTCTACTCTGACCTGAAGAGATCGATATCTCGGTCATTGTCTTCTGTAGGAGGCTGTTAGAGTGTGTACCGCCGAGGGCAGGCTGGCACTTGACACTCCACGAAATAAATCTCGGTCAAGACTCCTATTTCGGACGTATGATAATCATGCAAATAATGTGGAGGTAATTCGGGGCTAGACTGACCTCAGAAGTTGGTAAGGGGGTGCCAATTCACTTTCACATACAGAACCAAGTCCTTTGTCTTCCTACACCCTCAGATCACGGAAGAATGAACTTCTAGGTTAGATAATATTAACTGTAAGCAAATTTCCAAAATCCTCTTGTAATGTTTAAGGAGGCAATAAGACGTTAGCGAGAATTAATGAAAGCGGTACGACGCTGAGACATGATGCATGCAAAAGAAGTCAAATCGACAGGGAAACGGATACAACCAAAAGATTTCAACACAAGGTTGCATTTAAAATATGTCAAAATTTTAACATGCGATGATTAAAAAAATAATGACGAGATTTAAGAAACAGTTCCTTTTTCTTTTCTCTTTTTAAAATAGCGGCAATGTTAAGCCAACAGGAAAACATCAAACAAAAACGTCTCTCAACTGTCCTTTTTCTTCTTTCTCTTTTTTCTTTCTTTCTTCTTCTCTTGCTTGAGTAAAAGTGTCTAAGCCGCCGGACTGAGGCGTGTAGCAATGTTCATTCAATAAATTTAACTATTGATGAAACAGAACCTTTACAATTCGTCTCTTTTTTGAATATATATAACTTTTCAATACTTAAAAATTGTAGAAGGAAAACGGGTTGAGTTGTACTTATCTTTGATGGGTTTTCAATTTTCAGATTTCTTTCTCTTCTTTTTACGGGTGAGTGAAATGTCCAAAACGATTGCAAAACATGCTGATGCGACAACAAGCTTACGATGCTACAGTTCTGTACCATCCGGGTAAGAAGATGTTTCTTGCAGACACACTATCAAGGGTATACATCCATGGAGTGAACCAAGAATGGGTGGACGATGAAGATGATGTCACGGAAGCTGAATATATTCCTGTAACAGAGAGAAGGCTGCTCGAACTGCGCTCAGCCACGAAGGGAGACGACAAGCATGCAGCAGTTGCAGCAAGTAATTGTGGAAGGATGGCCAGAAGACAAAATACATCTTCACCCAGAGGTGAGACCATACTTTACCATGCGAAATGAAATGACGCTACAAGACGGGTCATTTTTCAGAGGAAACCGGGTTGTGGTTCCGATGACCAAGCAGGCTGTGTTGAAAGAAAAGCTGCATTCAACACACCTAGGAATAGAAGGATGTTGCAGAAGAGCAAGAGAATGCTTGTATTGGCTAAATATGAACAGTGACATCAGAGACTATGTTTCAAAATGCCCCACGTGTAGAAAATATGAAGTTGCTAATCCGGCAGAACCATTAAGGGTCCATGAAGTTCATGACAGACCCAGGGCGAAAATGGAATCTGCGGTAAAGATAGCAAAGAACCTTTTCCGAAAAGCAAGGGAAGATAAGGCTGATCCATACCTAGCAATGTTGGATCACAGGAATACGCCAGCTAAAGGTTTCTTATCACCAGCTCAGAAGCTGATGTCAATGAGAATAAAAACACTTCTCCCAACTAGAGAGGATTTACTCAAGCCGGAATGGAACAAAAATCTAAAAAAAAAGTTGGTGAAGCGAGACAGCAGAAGGCAAGAACGTTCTTTCAACCACAAAATAAAACCACTTACACCATTGCACCCTAGAGATGTAGTGCGGATGAAACCACACACAAATGGTCAAAAAGAGTGGAAAAAAAGCAATTGTATGGAGGAGACTGGATGAGCGGTCATACCATGTATGAGTGATTGGGGAGTTATATCGACGGAATAGGGTGGACTTGAAAAAAACTGCAGAAGCACCCCCACTTACATCATTGATTCACCAGCCATATGAAGTGCAGAACGAGGTACCAGAGAATGAAGGTCGGGGTACAGAAGAGACATGTAACACGGAACCAACTCAAGATGAAAGTGAAATAAGAGAAAGACTAAACCCGACACCATCCCCAACAAAACTAAGTCTGAAAAAAGTGCGGACAACACGGTCGGGAAGAGTAGTAGGAGATCCTGCAAGATTCAAGGATTGCACAACATAAAAGTAAAAGGGCAGAATAATCCCTGTTAGGCAAGAGGGTAGTCAGCCCAAGGAATGCCTAGTTAAGTCTTATCAGACTTTGTTTTTTGTCCTTGAGAAAAGGGAAGATGTTGCATGAGGAACTGAACCAGGGCTATCACCGTTTAGAGTTATGGCCCTTGGGGAAAACCGGTGCACATGTAAATATAAAGGTGCTACGATGTAGAACTGCTGGAAAAACAAAAATATCTTATTTATTAAAGCTTTCGACAGAAAATGAATTTTTTTTAAAAAACTAGTAAAGCAATATTTATCAATAAAAGAAAAGTATTTATTTCATAAAAAAGATTTCAAGAAGAATATACAGCAAGTCATTTAGTCAAACATTATTTTTGAAAAGTCCAAAAATTCCAATTACAAGCAAAAGAAAGAAAAAAATGATAATTTTTGAAAAATAAAAATAAAAATATTTTCTGTTTATACTATTTGCATTCAAACGGAATTCATTTGGTCTGTAACGTTCTTCTTTCACTTATATGTAAATATAAAAATACCAGAAAAATACTTGTGATTAAATATATTTAAAAAGTCAAAATCCGTTTATTTTTATCAATGAAAATTAATCAAAATTAATCAAAAATGAAATAATTTCAATGTCAAAACTGAACAAAAAAAATTAGAACAAACTTTGAAAACGTATCTTTTTTAGGTCGTTCTTTTTTATTTTTATACTTAAAATGGAAAAATTAACTGATAATTAACAAAAATAAATTGAAATCGTTCACTTTACCGTTTTAAAATGACCGTTTAGGGAAGCAGACTGAATTCGATCTTTTTATCTATTTTTATTTACCTTGATTTTTTTTTTTTTGGTTTTTTCAATTTATTTTCGTGGACTTTGCTATTTAAAATGTCCCAAGTGAGAATTAAGGATGGTTTTACTACAAAAATAATGGGCATTATTAAACGGAAAAGCAACAATCAAAAATTAAAATATTATTTATATATGCGAATAAAGTAGAGAATTATTTTCGGAAAATTATGAATATTTACTTTCATTTAATTACAGCCAACCTTTTTTTTAATAATTTTTTTTATTAATATTTTGAAGGATTAAAAAAATCTCAAAAATTGCAGATAAGAAGAGAAAAAAGGATTAACGCATTAAATATGATCATAAAAATAAAATAAATGATTTTTTATCAACATTTTCCCGTAATTTTAAAAACTGGCGATTTCCTTGAATATCATGAGTTTCGGAATGAAACTTTTTATAATTGAACAATATTCCGATCTCCCACCAAATAAAAAACTTTTTTGAAGAAAGATTTTTAACCGTATCCTTCTATAAAAGTTTGTGATATAAATGATTAAGCAAAACATGTAAATAAATAAAAAAACATGGGAGTTGGAAAATAGCAAATAATCTGTTCAATTTGAAATCAGATTAAAAATCAAAGTATTTTTAATTTTCCTGGAAAGACGAAAATAAATTCACTTAAGAAGAACAGTAGTGTCTATCCATGTGTGTAAGAAGGTAGAATAGGGGCCTCAGGTAGTAAAATAATAAGCAAACACGACTGGTTGACCAGTTATAGCGAGTTCATTTTTTTTGCCGTTGATTTATTATTTCAGAAACATTTTCAAAACTAATGGGACTTAACCGCTCAAACTTATTTCACTCTTTTAAATATTTCTCCCCCCTTTTCTTTTGGCCTTGAAATTTTTTTTAGCTATCAATTCTTTTTTTTAGCGTTTAAGACTTTTTCTTTTCTAAAAATCCAATAAAAGCTTATTTTTAAAGCTACAAGGAGAGATACAACAATAAAAATTTGTTTGGTGGACACCAGGAAACTAAAACTGAATATCCAATTTTTTTTCTTTTTTCTTCTTCTTAGTTTTTTTTTTTCTCTCCTTCCTTGTGTTACTTTGAAATTGCTGATTCCTTTGGGGAGAATTTTAATTCCTTGGTCAACATCGAAGCAATATAAGGAACTTGTTTCATTGGGTTCATTTTATAATCATTTGAAATGGATTCATATTTATAAGCAACATAATAATTCACTTTTGTCATTATTTGGTGTATTTCTAGTTCGCTTCCATATTTTTCCAACATATCACATAAAGTTTGAATAAACCAGGAACCATTTATGGAATCACTGAAAGAAACAAATCCTGGTACCGTAGAATAAGCAATTAATACATCAGCCCACAAGGGGATTTTCTGCACATGTGAAGTGAATGAACCTATAGCGTCTTTCATTTCAACTCCTTTGTCAAACTTTGTCCCTTGACGGGCCTCAATAATAAAAAGTTTGGGTTTTCCAGCCAAACTGGTGCATTTGTTGGGCAAGATATAGGAAATAAGATCGTTTAAAGCGGCACTTTCGTCTGTACCGTAAATTATGCCTCCATCCTCGCCGTGGCTAAGTATTACACAAAGGAAACAATCGTTTTGGGTGTGGTCAGTCGTGGAAATATCTTCAAAAAGTTTTTTCATCTGTTTAACAGTCATGTTTTTACAGATGATGACATTAAACTGCAATTTGTCCTTAAGTACTTTGTTCAATTGCTCCACATCGCCGGTAGAGTCTCTGCGATCACCCAACTTCGTACGAGGGTGAAACTTCTCATTGTTTATGATCAAAGCAATCCCTCTACTGAGATGTGTCATAGAATACACCGAAGAAAGTTTGTCACTGTCCACTTCCATCACCCCTTCTTGAGTAGACATTTTTTTAGAGAAATGAAATACAATGTTGGGAACACTTACGACAACAAACTGAAATAATTTTGCCTTCTATTCAACTTAAACTTTCACTTTTTAACAAGTTCACTTTCATTTTAAACAAGTTCCACGAAATCGTCTTAAAAGTGACGTACGATTGTAAAAAAACATTTTCACTGTAAACAGGAAATGTTGTTCACTAAGTCTGCTGCTTCATTTTCCCCAGATTTTGTATTTTCTTTGTTACTTTTCTGGAAATAAAGGGTTATAGATGCCTCTTAATCAATGAGTACTTTAGGAGCCCAGTCAGACGGGCTTGCAGAATACGCCGACTGCATTTCCCCAGAATTGAGAGAGGGAGAGAGAGACCCCACTACGTATGTCTTGGCTATGGCATTAACATTAAACAATCTGATGGTGAGGCTCCTGTAATACGAGAGCTTTGGGGAAGGCGGAGCTATAAACTAATATATATATAGTTATTTACTATTTTTAGGCCATAATTATAGAGTACCAAGTGAGATGGGGACTCACCATCAATTATCTCCGAATAGGCAAATAAAAACCGCTGCTCTTAATTGATTATCTTGTGGTATGAATTTTTCCTTTTCTAGTCAATTAAAAAGCTTTATAAATTTCTTAGTTTATAAATTTTATAAATTTCGTTATCGTTTTTTTTTTTTTTTTTTTTCAGCTACATCCATAATTTAAACTTTCACCAGCCTTTCTCCTCCTTCTCCTGCTACTTTTTTTTTTTACTTTTTCATTTATAGACATGTTAATTCACCTACGGTTGATTTACTCATAATTTAACCATATTCAGTTATTTATGTATTATATGTTCGTTTTGTTTTCACTTGCTTTATTTCCCGCTTTCTCTTCTTTTCTCTCCTTCAATTATATTTCTTTCCGCCCCCTTCTCCTCTCTCTCTCTCTCTCTTCTTTTCTTTTTTCTTCTCTCTCTTTTCTTCTTCTTCTTCTTCTTGTCTTTTTAGTTCATTATATCGCTTGAGGGTTCTATTTGTCTTACATCATTGCCTTATACAGTCAAGTGAATTTTTAAAATTATGAATGCTGATTTATTAATTAAACGGTATGTTCCCCCGCCTTTCTCTGAATATATAACTTCTTCCCTTGTTTTGCATTTTATTTATGAGAATTAAAACTGTAAAAGGATTTATTCTCACTTGAGGGGGAAATTACCGCAAGTTTCAAGTTCGTATACTGAATGAAAAGACAAGACAAGACAAATATATTCAAGAGCAAATTTAATACGTAAAACAAGAAAAAAGAAAAGACAAAGGGATATTGGGTTTCGGTTCACCGATAAATCACCCGATGATATTTGCTTTTTACATACGTTGTCAAAACGTTAGAGTTTTGACCGTTGGTTTTGGCCTTTCAGCCCGGAGCGGTTTCCGGGGCTAAATATAAGCCAATGAAAAGTGCTCTCTTGCACCTTCTACATTCTCTTCGCCGAGGGACCAAGACGTGCTGACCGACTCCTCCAGATAACCAAGGATTCAGACCACCTACCCTGAGGACTTTCTCCCTGTTTCGGCTTGAAGAAGAGCAAACTTTTACTCAACACTCCAAGTATTCATGAAGAGAATTGTTAACTTCTTCTCCTCCTTGGTTTACGAATAACTGTACCATTAGTTACTTGTGTTCAACGTTTACATACACTAGTCTGACATATTTCGTGTTGCTCATTTCAACCCCGAGGATTCCACTCGTCAACAAATACTGCCGTGAGTCCTGCTAGTCTCAACTCCACTCTCATCAGACATAGATTTCTGCATCTTTCTTCACATAACCAAGAACTTGGACAATTTCCTTTTGCCTCCAGCTGAACAATAAAACTTGGAAACTTGATATTTCCGTCTTCTTTCTATTTTCGTTTATATAACAGTAAAGGTGACCAAATCAACATTTGCGTTCCGCCCTACCGTTACAGATTTCTTATTAGAACCACATCATCAGTTTTTTTTTTTTTTTTAGAATAATTGGTTTCCTGCAAGTCCTTGCAATTTTCTCTTAGACTGAGTAAATATTGTTCGTACCACATTTCTCGAAATTTAACCAACATCTCGTCACGAATTTCAATGGTTCTTAACAATAAATCTCTTGAGGGTGAACCGGTCTCCCAAATGTTTTGAACCTTAGGTTTTAGAATGAGTTCGCTGTTAAGATTAGGGCGCAAAAAACAATTAGGGGTTATTACTTGTAGATCACTGTCAGAAGAACATCTATATGTAAGGGGCCTAGTATTAATAGCATTTTGTAAGTCAGAGAGTAGGGTTACTAATTCAAAATATACTATTTTGGAACGACCAATAGTTTTATAGAGACATGATTTTATAACTCCTATAACGCGTTCCCAGGTACTTCCTACCCAAGGGGAATACAAGGGTATTTCAATATGTTTAATTTTGTTGTTTTCAAATTGTTGTCTACTTGGACGCTAACTAAACGGCTGGAGAAGAAGCTAGACGGCAATTACACAAGAATGTTGCGACCAATATTGAACAATTCCTGGCGGCAACACCCCACAAGGCACCAACTATACGACCACCTGCCTCCCATCACGAAAACTATCCAAGCTAGACGAACCAGACATGCAGGACACTGCTGGAGAAGCAAGGACGAGCCCATAAGTGATGTACTCCTATGGACCCCCGCATATGGCCAAGTGTCACGTAATGTCCCGCTGAGACGGTTGGAGTTTGATTACTACTATCCTCCTGCTTGAATTAACAGTGGCAAGCCATCAGAGAATGACCGTTAAGGCATGATAGTAAATTAGGGCAAGCTATCTGTACTCAGTAACCTGACTTGACTAGTAGCCCTAAGAAATCGCCCGACCAGGCGGAGGAAGAGAGAAGCCAAGTGATTGGCTGGGACCCTAAAACGGAAGTGGCACCTTCTTACTGTCAGCAAAAAAAAAAAAAAAACGAAAAGAAAAGGTTAGTTGTAGGACAGGGCTCGTGGCAGACGGAGCCAAAGCCAGTACTCCGGGTAGAAGAAGACATAAAAATATTTCGGATTGAAGAAGCCATTTTCTTCAAGCCAGTGTTAGAAATAAGATAAAGTCTATTAGCCCGTAAAAGAAGAAAGATTCTCCACGGAACTCCATCAAAGAAATAAGATAAGTACCCTTGGGACTGTTTCTCCTTATACCCAATTTTGTATACCCCCTCTCTCTCCCTCTCTCTCAATTTGAAGGAAAACGAAAGAAAAGAAAAGAAGAAAGACATTCATGTTCATGGACTGTTCATTTATTATATATTTGACAATTTGACGGTGTATATCTATGTGTAGTAAAAGATTGATATATTTTAATGTTCCCACGTGGTCTAAGTTGTTATTTGCAGTGTCTGCTACGAATTTGTTACTTCATGTTTCTTTTCCAGCTTCTGTTCGCCTTATGTTATCTTGCTTAAAATTGTTCTATAAATTCCTTAAAAATATCACACGGGAAACCGTAATTGCCGACTACTATAATTAATATTATTACGTCTCAACCTAGAGGTCCATATCTTCCGTTGTTCTAGGGGAGGAAGAAAAGCGACCTGGTGGGTGGGTGTGTGTATAGTGTGAAATTTGGAACCCCTTGCCAGCGGCGGTCAGTCTAGCCATAGATTAATCCCCCACATAATATGTCAGTTCTTATATGCCTGAGGAAAAAAAACTCTGAACGAGGACTTATTCTACAAGGGACCAAGTGCCAACCTGCCCCGTCTTCACACGTGCGAAAATAAAACCCCGTTTTGGGATAAAAGTAAAGTTTTCGCGTCACACCAAGCAAAAGCAGGACGACCAGCTCGAACATACATACAGCAGCTATGTGAGGATACGGGATGTAGCTCTGAAGACCTGCTAGAGGCGATGAATGATAGGGAGAAGTGGCGAGAGAAGGTCAGGGATATCCGTGCTAGCGGCACGACATGATGATGATAACATGCTGTTCTATAATATCACCTCCGAGAGAAGTGCTAAATGATCTTGCATTGTCGCTATAAATGTGGGAGGCTATTCCATGTACATTAGTGAATGCTTGAACAAATGCTGTAGAAGTGATGTCTTCACCAAGTTCAACATGAACTGCTCTAACACTGAGACAAGTGAAAATTAATATGTACATTTTTGTAGTACCAGTTTTCTGTTTAACCCATAAATGTCCAGTGTAGTCTATGCCCGTTTGTAGAAAGGGTCTTACAAAATTAACTCTATGCTTGGGTAAGTTGGTTATCTTAGGATATCTAAAAGCTAAGTTATTAAATTTTTTGCATGTGAAGCATTTAGATATTAAACTTTTTACTGTTTATCGGGCTTGAGGTACCCAAAATCCTGACATTCTCAATTTATTTAAGGCAGCATTGATGCCTAAATGTTTACATTTATGATGACAGTCATTTATTAATAATTCGGTTAAGGAATGATGTTTAGCAATTAAAATGGGATAGATTAAACCATATTCATAACCTGATGTATTAGCAATCCTACCGTCAATTTTCAGTAATCCATCAGAGTCCAAGAATAGATTAAGATTTCTCACTAGATCGGGAATTTTATTTTCTTTAGGATTCATTTTGTAGAGGCTATTTCTTTAAAGAAGGTTTGTTCTTACATAACCTTGAACAAATATAACTTTGCTCTGTGATCACTTTCAAGACAATCCTTTTTGAGTTTTCATTTATCTATAAATTTAAATACGAAAGCAGTCACTTTAATCAGCTTCGCCAATTTCGAAAACCTTGCAAAGAGTATTATAGGTTTTAATTTTGGATATGTTGCAGTATTATGAAGATTTATAGACTGTATGGTATCTTTATTGGCAGCATTCAAACAATTGAGATTATTATCAGGTCATTGTTATATAATAACCGAGGGATTTCGGTTCATGCCTTTCGGCTCAGCACATGGGTTATTTAGGTGCAACATTGAGGCAGGTGTTAACGCGGGCGCGCACAGGCGGATGGCGGTGTCACTCAGATGTCATAATAGTCCGAGACGAAACGCGGTGACAGGGTGCGGGTGACGTCACGCACCGGAAGCGCGCGGAGGTTTGTGTGAGAATTTGAAGAAAGAGAGTCGAGTACTAGACGCCAAACGAAGAGGTTCGACTTTTGGAGCTCGCAGACGCGAGGCGAACTTGCGCCCTATGGGGGGCCGCTCGATTGTGGGGCCAAATGAATAAGACAGCATAGAAAATTGTGTCTCTCCTCCTTAAGTCGTGACCTTTAACTCAAAGTTAATAAAAAGGTTTCGTACCTGAACAAGAAGTCGTTACGTGTTTTCGAATTTTGAGATTCCTATATTCTTTATATGTTCTATCGTTATCAACATTCGATGTCCATTTCACCCATTTCGCACATGGCCATATTCGTGTATATGGATATGTAACACCATTTCAGAGGGCTTTCTGATAACCAATTTGGACCACATGTCCAATATGTTAAATTTTGTTGAAATTTTTCAAAGGGTACTTCTCTAGATAAAAGATCAGCAGGAATTTCACTAGAAGTATCTTAATTGAATATTCAGAATCTATCTCTTTAATCATTTGATGTATATCTTTTATTCTATTTCTCTTGTAAAGACTTTTCGTTTTAATATCATCAGAGAGGATCCATGACAAAACAATCTGAGCATCTACAGAAAGGTAAATGTTATCTATTTTAATATGAAAGTAGGCTTCTAATAAGGTGGGTAAACACTTTACTCTTAATAATTCTAGGGTTGGTAGTGTTTTAGGTTTCATTGGTGCTACCTTGGCTTTAGAGATTAGTATACTGGCTTTTGTATTTTGTACTCCATATGCAACGAATCCAGAGGAGTATGGAGATGCATCACAAAAGATACACAGATTCATCGGGAAATCTTGATCAACAGAGCATCTGGGAAAGTATAAAGAACTAAGGTTTGCTAAATCTTCAGCTAAATTAGACCATATTTTTTTTTAAACTTCGGCTGTTATAGTTTCGTCCCAACCCAGGTTTAATGACCACAATCTTCTTATCAATATTTTGGATCTCACTGTAACAGGCAGACAGAGATAGAGAGGATCGAAAACTTTTGAAGGTTGAGCAAGTATTTTTCCCTTTGTGTTTGCTTCTTGTAAGACTTCTTTGTTAGATATGTGTAGGGTATCTCTATTTGGATTGTACTTGTTGCCAAATACGTTTTCAAATTCGCAACCATTGTCCGCTATTCTATTATTCGTTATCATTAATTTTTTTGAGTTGTTCACAATTAGAGTTACAGGATCTTAAGTCAAAATTACCTAATTTTAATCTTTCTACAGTTTCTGTATATAAGGAAATCAATTCTTCTATAGAGTTACTAGTCTTGCTTAAATTATCCACATAAAAGTTTTTTAGTAACATATCGGTACATGAATCTTTTAGGAATCGTTTAGCATGATGCTTTAAAACAAAGTTTAGAATAAGGGGGCTTGCATTGAACCCGAAGATTAATGTAGTGTATCTAAAACGTTATCGTAGTCGAACGACTACTCATAACCAAAACAAATGACCCCTGGTATCCCAGATACGATGTGCATCATTTCCCTGTGGAAAATTTCTAGCTTAGGGCTTATTCGAAAATGTAGTCTTTGCTAACCGAATCGACCATACGGCGCGACAAAAATCATAAGTTCCTGTGAGTCTTTGTGTAAAACTATTTGATTAAAAAACACTGTTGCAATCAAATTTAGTAAACACAGTGGCTCCATTAAGTTCAGCAAGAAGCTGATCAGTTGAAGGAAGAGGAAAAATATTCCCGTTTCACACTTTCATTCAACACAAAGTCTGACTCTTCCATCTCTTTTACGGACAGCTGCAATGGGAGCACACCACTCTGGCGGCAACATCACTGAATGGATAATTTTCTCTTTTCCTAATCGTTTTTAACTCCTCCTGGACTTTCTTCTTCATGGTAAGTGGTAGACATCAAGGGGTGCTGATTGAGAAAAGTTGTGCTGTCTTTTCCAAATGAACCTTGTAAACATGCCTCAATTTCCCGAGGTCCGCGAACACACTAGCAAAGAATTTTTGGTATTGGAAACCATCATCCTTTATTGTATTCATTTTACTAAAAAAAAAATGAGAGATTTCATTGCTGATCCATTTAATAATGAATGTGCTCGGTGTTACACAACGTACAAATCCTGTTTCAAAATTGTTTTCGCATAACTCAGTGGAGCATCTACACACACGAGGACTTTTATTTTGAGTTGACCTGGTCCGTATAACTTTTTGATGGTACGTTTTATTATGAGAGAATTCTTCCTGAAGAACGAGTCTGCTACAACAGTCACGTCTGTACTAGTATCAAGTCTAAAACTAATCATTTTGCAGCAGACTTTATTGGTAACTTCTATCTTCTCTTGCCATTCGAACTTATTATCTTTATTTTGAGCATTTATTTAATTCCATGTAACAGAACTTCTTCTTCTTCTTCTTCTTCCCTAGCTCTTGATTTACTTTTACAAACGGCTGCATAGAATCCGATTCTGGAACACCGTCTGCATCTTGTTTCATAAGCAGGGTAGTGATTGTGAAATGTGAACATTCCACAAGACATGCACTATTTTTCAGCAATTTTTTTTTTATGTTGACACTTTTCATAAGATGATTTCATGACACGTTTTAATTGTGGATCTGCTGCATTTACAGTTCAGGAAATTGTTTTCGTTTGGTGTTTAGATGATTTAAGAGCTCTACCTATCTGTAGGCATTTGTTGAGGGTTAGCGTTTTGTCGGCTAAAAGTTATTTCTCTTTTGATGTATCCTCTTCAACACCAACAACGACTTCGTCCCAGATGAATCTCTCTTTTAGCTGTCTACAGTTGCAGTTTTTTGCAAAGTGGCACAAAACAGCTATATCGCTATCTATATTTTCAAATTGTTTTTCTTTCCCAAGGTGGAATTGATAAGACGAAAAGTTCATTGAATTTCTTAATCACCTCGTCTAGTTCTTTCTTCCTTTTTATTTTTTATTGTAATCATTATCAAATTGTTGTAACCCGTCATCAATGTCAAAACCTTCCTGACCAAGAAAAACAGATGTTTGATATTCTGTATGAAGTTCCTTTGAGAATCGACTAACAACTGAGTAGTTTAAAATATATCGTTTGATTTTTCGCCAGTTGTTTGCAGTATTTCCTGATTAAAAAATCTTCTTAGAAGGCGGAATATTTACAGAAAAATGTCCCATATCGATTTGTTGCGGAGGCGATAAGTACATCGACCTCGCAAATGATTTATTAGGTGCGAGTAATGACAGCCAAAAGACAATGAATGTATTCTGTTATATGCTTATTAAAATGTTTGTTGTTCGTTGTGTTCTATTCCATTTCTTTTACGCGATTGTAAATTTTTGTGTTGTATTTTTGGTGGGAATAATTTAGAGAGCAATCTACTGAAATAACCAAATTACATACAACCCCTACAAAGGAGATAAAGGTGAGAAAACAATATAACAAAGATGACAATTTATTTGTCGTGTTTACAAGGGCGTATGTAAAGTTCGTGATAGTTGTTGGTGTCTTCAGCTAGTTAGTTGGTGTCGGTAGCCGGTATGGTCGAAGTCATAGAGAGGTAGCTAGATGATCGAAGCGAGTAGCTGGTGTTGGTCGAAGTCGTAGGGAGGTAGCTAGATGATCGAAGCGAGTAGCTGGTGTTGGTGGAAGTCGTAGAGATGCAGCTAGATGATCGAAGCGAGTAGCTGGTGTTGGTCGAAGTCGTAGAGATGCAGCTAGATGATCGAAGCGAGTAGCTGGTGTTGGTCGAAGTCGTAGAGAGGTAGCTAGATGATCGAAGCGAGTAGCTGGTGTTGGTCGAAGTCGTAGGGAGGTAGCTAGATGATCGAAGCGAGTAGCTGGTGTTGGTCGAAGTCGAAGTTGATAGTACCAAAATGGCCGTGCCTTTACTCTGTTAAGGCAACTCAAACGGACGTGGCCAGGTGTAATGTTAAAGGTTTGAGTGATCCGGTTTCTTTACGTTTTTAGGCTGGTCACGACAGATTCGTTTAAATAAAATTAGAAAAATAAACTTACAATTCTATGAAGAAGTCTTTCTATTTTAAATTATAAAAGATCTTTCGCGTTTTTCAAAATACATGTGTAGGGCGATGGCTGTTGTCTCTTCCAAGAGTGAAAAAGAGTCCGTTGTTTTTTCTTTTTCCCCTGAAATCTTCTTTTCGAGTTCATTCGAAATAATCCAGTAACTACATCTGACAGAATTCAATATGATCAGTTTTGTCGGTATAGGAATAATAAAGAATGATGATCCCGTATTAGCTTTTAGTGTTGGTTTATTAGCCAATAAATACATAAAGTGTGTGTTTGTGTTTGTCTGATGTTTTTACATGTGTAGGACTGAAACTTCTGTTATAAAACAGGATAATTTAGATTTTAATAGTCTATTATCTAAGGAAGGAAACATTTAAATTACCCTACAACAATAACCCATAAATGTTTTGTTTCGTTTAACTAGCAAAAGACAAAAATAAAACATATTTTCTCTTCATACTATTTGTGTTTGTCAAACATAATTCATTTCCTTTTTAGCGGTTTTTTTTTTCACTTTTTTAATAAAAACTTTCAAAATTTTATTTATTTATTGTAAATGTGTATGATGTGAGATAAATAAAATAAAGTAAATATGAAAATGTGAAAATACCTAAAATACAATTGTGATTTAAAAATTTTAAATACCAAAATCAATTTATTTTTATCAATTTTTGTTAATAAAAATAAAATAATTTCGATGTCTAAATAGGATATTAAAATTAGTCCAAAGTTTGAAAGCATTTCTTTTTTTAGGTCATCCCATTTTTATATATTTAAAATGGAAAATCCACTCGATAATTATAAAAAATAATTGAAATCCTCCACTTAAGAGTTTTAAATTGACCGTTTAAAGCAGCAGACAGAATTTAATGTTTTAAGCTATTTTTATTTACTTAGGGTTTTTATTTTTTATTTTTAGTGGAGTGACCTATTTAAAATGTCCAAGGCGAGAGAATTAGGGATGGTTCAATTACAAAGACAGTGGGCATTTTTGAACGGAAAGAGAGCAATGAAAAATGGAAGTATAATGCGAATAGTGTAGAGAATTAATTTTTTAAAATTATTATTTTAATTTCAATTAATTACACCGAATCTTTTATTGTTTTGGTTTTTTTTGTCTTTAAGGATTAAAAAAAATCTCAACAGACAGGAAGAGAAAAAAGAATTAACACATTAAATATGATCATAAAAAAAAAATAAATGAGTCATTTTTTTTAATATAACATTTTCCCATAACTTTAAAAACTGGAGATTTACTTGATTTTCATGTGTTTCTGAATTAATTTAGATTTTTATAATTGAACAATATTCCGATCTCCCACCGAATAAAACTTTTTAGAAGTACTATTTTTTACCGTATCCTTCAATAAACGTTTGTGATATAAATGATTTTAAAAAACTTGTAAAGTAAATAAAAAAAATTTAAAAAATGGGGGTTGGGAAAAAATAAATAATCTGTTCAATTCGAAATCAGATTCAAATTTAACGCATTTTTAATTTTCCTGGAAAGACGTAAATAAATTCACTTAAGAAGGACAGTTGTGTCTATCCATGTGTGTAAGAAGGTAGAATAGGGGCCTCAGGTAGTAAAATAATAAGCAAACACGACTGGTTGACCAGTTATAGTGAGTTCGAGTCTAACTGGGTGGCTCAAGTATCCGACCTTATACCATATCTAAATTAAGTTTAATAACTATACAAGGGCAGAATGTGATATAAGTAACAGTCGTTTTTCTAGAAAAAAGATCAAAACTTATTTTTCAATAAAGAATACATTTTTGAAATTTACGTGATTCTAAACGGTACAGAATATAAAATAAAATTTATTTTAGATAACAATGCACCGAAACTCTTACCTTTGTCATTTTTTTTTTTTTCCGTTGATTTATCATTTCGGAAACATTTTCAAAACTAATGGGACTTAACCACTCAAACTGGTTTAAAAATCACCGTTTTTTTTTTTTCGGTCATGATATTTTTTTTAGTAATCAATTTTTTTGGCCTTTAGAATATTTTTCCTTTTTAAAAAACCAATATAAACTTATTTTGGAAGGCTACAAGGAGAGATACAACAATAAAATGTTTTTGGAGGAAATCAGGAAGCTAAAATTAAAGTTCCTCAGGTTTATTTGTTTTTTTTCTTTTCCACTGTTAGTTCCTTTTCTTTTCCCGCTTCCTCATGTTACACTGAAGTTGCTGGTTCCTTTGGGGAGAATTTTAATTCCTTGGTCAACATCGAAGCAACATGAGGAACTTGTTTCATTTGGTTCATTCGATAATCATTTGATTTCGATTCATATTCATAGGCAACATGATAATTCACTTTTGTCATTATTTGGTGTATTTCCAGTTCGCTTCCGTATTGTTCCAGTACATAACATAGACTTTGAATAAACCAGGAACCGTTTATGGAATTTTTCCAAGAAACAAATCCTGGTACCGTAGAATAAGCAATTAATACATCGGCCCACAAGGGGATTTTCTGAACTTGTGAAGTGTTGTCAATGAATGAACCTATAGCGTCCGTTGTGTCATTACCTTCGTCAAACTTTGTCCCACGACAGGCCTGAACAAAAAAAAGTTTAGGTTTTCCAGTCAAACTGGTGCATTTGTTGGGCAAGATATAGGAAATAAGATCGTTTAAATTGACACTCTCGTCTGTACCGTAAATTATGCTTCCATCTTTGCCGTGGCTAAGTATTGCACAAAGAAAACAATCGTTTTGGGTGTGATCAGTCTTAGAAATATCCTCAAAAATGTTTTTAATCTGTCTAACTGTCTTGTTGTTACGGATGATGACATCAAACTGCAACTTGTCGGCAAGTACTTTTTTCAAACGTTCGACATCGCGGATAGAACCACATCGATCACCCAACGTTGTACGAGGGTCAAACTTCTCATTGTTTATGATCAAAGCAATCCCTCTCTTGGGATAATTCATGGAGTAGCTTAAAGAAAGTTTCTCAATGTCCCTTCTGTTTACTTCGGTTGCCTCATCTAATTTGTTATAGTCAGGACTGGGACGAATTCGAATGGGAAGGCAACCATCAACTAAGTCTTCGACAGTATTTGTGGGAACATCTCCAGCTCTTTCTTGTGTTGACATGATTTTTTTAGCTTTTGGAGAAATGAAATACAATGTTGTGAACACTTCTGACTGCAAAGAAATAATTTACATAGCTTTCTATTTCCCTTTTAAAGGAGTTCTGTGAAAACGTGTTAAAAGTGACTTATGTTTGTAAAAACCAATCCCACTGAAAACAGGATATGTTGAATACGGACACACAGATACCTCTTAATCAATCTGTATTTTATATTATTTTCCTGAGTTATGAAATTTATTTGATAACCTATTCGTTGCTTTAATAAGATCTAAAATCTTATATTTCACAAAAAATAGGTGGAAAAAAAAAAAGATAAATAAGAGACGTCCACACAAAAAGTCGGATCAGGATCACTAAAACAGAAACTTCTGTTCAAATCTGTAGAAAATGGGATAATGGGGTTTACAAAGGTTTTTCGATGTGATGGTGGTAAATTCGTTGTTGGTGTTGTTGGGAAATTCTGAGGTTTGTATAGTTGTTTATCCTCTTCTTACCCCGCTCACTTGTTGTCTTCTTTTTGTCTGTCGAAGCTGCAAGAGAATTGAGGACAAAAGAATGAGACTAGGATACCTTTAGACTTAAAATTAGATAAGTGGTTTCTGGAATATGTTTGGACATGATAGTCACCTGCTATGCCTTCGCTTACGTCCGTGTTGTTAGAGTCCAAATGAACTTATCACTGGGTGCTTTCCCGCGCAAACCTGAAAGCTTCCGTTTGGAGCCGGTCACGTGATCAGGATATCTGTTTATTTACGTTTTCGGAGGCAATTAACACACACAACTAGCGACTCGACATGCAAACAGTTGACAAAAGTTCTCTTGAATAATCACCACACACACACTAGCAGCTACATGGACATACAAACACGTGAGCCAATTTCCAAATTTGAGAGAACACAAAGAGAGATGTGTAATGCTGGTCAGACATGTTGGAACTGGCCATTTTATTTGCAAAACGAAATGTGAACCTTTTTGGAAAAGAGTTTTACAAGGGAGACAATTCCCAAGCATGACAGCGGCTAGGGATTTGAAAGACACTTTTTTCAAGGGACAGTCGATTATCTCGTGAGATGATCAGGATGATGGTTGATTGCTGTGGTGGGAAGGTTACATATGACTTGAAAGGTGGAAATGAAGACAAAGAAAAAATCCTGAAAAGGAGAAGGAATTTTTGGCGGGAAGATGACCGAGTTGAAATTATTCTACAAACGACTAGAATCTAAGAGAATCAATCGAGTAAGATTAACGGAATTAGTAGAGACAGTAAGAGGAAACTTTCTTCAATTTGCTGTCTTTCAAGAGACACGATGTTGTATGTTGATGGAGCTAGAAAAATATATATGTGGATACCATTTTTTTAAGTCGACAATCTTTTATTGAGAGGACAACTAGATGAATGAGAATACAAAACAGAAAATGGCATATAATCTTTCATGGGTTATTTAATGCCAAAACCATCATTCCAGAAGAACAGTAGCGGTACTATTTAACATATAGCCGGGAGAATATCGAGGTTTATACCTTTCCCAATGGGTATTTGTTCCTGAGTGAACGTAATAGCGTGACTGGAGTTCAAACCCGTTGATGATGATTCTGCAGCCAAGTGCTTTAACTTGTGGGGATTTAGGAATTAACAGTAAAAACTCCCAACCGGATATTGACTCGTCGGCTGCCAGATACAAAATGTATAAACGCGTCGCCACGCACAAGGCTCCACGCATCCATCCGGTTAAAATCAGAAAAAAGAAAAATGATAAAAAGTAAAGTAGCCAATGGGAAGCGGTCGCGCCAAAATTAGAAGGATTTTGGAGTGGCCAATTTGGAGCCGGTGAAGAGAGATAAATACTCAGGTTTTCTGTGAACCGACCTCTTTTTCGGGTAGTGACGTCGAACCGACAACACCGATTTTACTGTCTGGTGTTTTGGACACCACGCTATGTTTTGGGACGTAGCGTTGGTTAGTCCATTCACCCAGTAAATAAAGGAAAGTATGGAAGAAATGTTTTCGTCTCTTATCTGTTTCTATCTTTTCTTTTTGTATATTTCTTTTGGACCTTCTTTGGGCAAGGCATTGCGCCAGCCAGTCAACGTGGGGTAAAATAATATAACCAAAATATGGAGTCAGACATCTTACGGCAACACAGCCTTGCCCTTAGCCACTGACCACCTAAAAACCTTCAAACCCCACAAACTATTCCACCACGAGGACACCCCTTAAAGTCATGTAAAAGAGATAAATAAAAGTAGAAAAAAAAAAACAAAAAAAAAAACGAAGTTCATATTACCTTCTTGTTTCCTAACTGGTTTAGGTAAGATAGACTTGTCTGGCTGTGTGAAAACTTTTGATACGATACATTATGTATTATTTTTAGTATATAGATGTAATGTACGAAAAGGTCCCTTGAAAGCAGACAGCTGCAAAAGGATGACAAATATGTCTAGTCACTAAGGAAAAAGAATGAAATATCTTAATTCTTTTCTTTCTATACCGAAAAGTTACACTATGGCAACGAATCGTATCACCTCCAAGTTATGAAGGTGCCCGTGGTGTAGTCGTTATCGCCGTAGGAAATGAACACGGCGATACGAGTTCAAATCCTGGACGAGACTGATTGCATTTCACATAGCACTAATACCCTTGGGAAAGGTATGAATCCAATAATTCTCCCTCCAGCTATGGGTAAATAGTAGGACAGACTAGGTTCTTCAGCCATGGTTAGGCAACTAGTCTAGGAGAAGGAAAAACTCTGAATTCAAACCTGTTAAACTCCGCTTAAAAAAAAAAAATTGACCTTGTGTCATATCCTGCGGAGGGGTTGGTAAATAGTACCTCCAAGCGTGGAAATATCCGTCCACGGCTCATAAGTCTTCGTCTGTACAATGTCACCGTAATGCTGTTCAGTGTTTCTCTGCAGGTTTCCATCAAAGTACACGAGTCAAAGATAGGTCCACAAAGGAAGAAAAAGGCGAAAACAAAAAGCTTAAAGATATGTCGTTTATCAGAGGAGGAGTGTGTGACTCTCCGCAAAATGACGGTGTGTGTGGATTTCTCACATTAGCTACATACATCCCTTAACTAAACTACATACATCCCTTAACTAAACTAAACCGACTACTAGATTTTCGGGCTTGGTGTGTCTTACCTTGTTTCTATCTGGCAGATTGGCTATACTTAAATACATCCAGGGGCGTATCTTTCCAACTTCCGGGCCTTATGAAACGAATAAACTGGACATCAAATATACTGACAGTGTGTGTGTCTTGAGTACACACTAAAAAGTGTGATGATAAAATTGAAGCCTTTTAAGTCGTAATGCCGCTTTATGTGACCATTTCTACTTAGACTGAAAGAGGTAGATGAGAGTTTCACGCACAAAATACATACGGCCACACATATACACTCAACACATCCACGCAAATATGTCCAGGCTTTTATATGGATATACGCATACATATGTCGCGGGTCCGATGATAATGCGTCAGCCCAACAGACAGCTGTATGTTGAGTTGATTTGATTGACAGAGGATTGGACAAATGACAGAGACAAGGGGATAAGTTTAAATTTCAGGTTATATTGAGTGAATCGTACAGAAAAGATGTTTGATTGCGGAACTGTGATTGCTGTATCACTTTGGTGGAGTGTCTGTTAGGTGTTGAATGATATCGATGTTGTAGAAAGTCTTCGATTCAGCTGTCAATTTAGTTTGTAGTGACTGTGCGTCTAAAAGGTGAGGATGGTTTCTGTGCTTGATGCAGATTTCAGGTGTTGCTATATGGTCAGGTTGAAGATGTTGCTTGAGGCGGTCGATGATGTGGGCGCATTGGTTGCAGAGGCTAGATGATCCATGTCCCGGTTTATGTAGTCGTTGGTTGACCGGATATGTGCTGATGTGGCTTCAAGTGTTGGTGCTTGTCCAAGCAGTGCGTCGCTCGTGGACTATATGATGCAGATGCTATTGCTTGGTTGCACAGGAACAGTGGCTGGTTTAAGTTGGAGCAAGTCTGCAGTTGGTTGTAAGGCTTGTTTGCACAGGAACTGCTGCAGGGTTAAGCTGGAGCTGGTTTGTAGTTTTTGCATCGTCGTCTCATAGTATCTGTCAGGAATGTGCAGGGAGAAGACCAAAAGTGATCTCGGAAGATTTTCTGAGGTTAGCTCTGAAAAGAGCTGTTTGAATGAGAAGGCAGCTGTGACTAGTTTTGTGCTGGGTCTGTAGCTGTGGTTGGCTGGATCAACGTCGTCTGCTTCGGCTGGTGGTAAGGATGCAGACACCTTATTTGGCAGCTCTGTTTGGTGGTGAGGATGCAGACCCCTTCCTGCTGAGAGAGGAAACAGATCCTACCTCTCCTCCGGGTTAAGCCTGGCTACCAACCTGATTGTTTACCTCCCACTAAACAGTACTTGACACGAGGTCAATGACCTGAAGGTCGGTTTATTGTGGGGTTTAAGGGAGGGGGAGTTCAGGTATGAAGGCAGCTATGACTGGTTTTGTGCTGGGTCTGTAGCTGTGGTTGGCTGGATCAACGTCCTCTGCTTTGGCTGGTGGTAAGGATGCAGACACCTTATTTACAGTTAACGAAATTGTTTTCGTTTGGTGTTTAGATGATTAAAGAGCTCTACCTATCTGTATGCATTTGTTGAGGGTTAGCGTTTTGTCGGCTAAAACTTATTTCTCTTTTAATGTATCCTCTTCAACACCAACAACGACTTGGTCCCAGATGAATCTCTTTTTTAACTGTTCAAAGTTGCAGTTTTTTTGCAAGGTGGCACAAAACAGCTATATAGCTACCAATATTTTCAAATTGTTTTTCTTTCCCAAGGTGAAATTGATAAGACGAAAAGTTCATTGAATTTCTTAATCACCTCGTCTAGTTATTTCTTCCTTTTTTTTTTTAAATTTTTTATTGTAATCATTATCAAATTGTTGTAACCCGTCATCAATGTCAAAACCTTTATAGCGTGGGATGAAAAGGTTATTGTTTAACGCTATATTTTTTAAGGCAACAAATGAATTACGAGACTATTGCTTTAACAACACACAACAGCGAAAATACTTTATTTGCAGCTTTGAATATGGTTTGTTCTTGGTGCTGCAAGACTCGTGGTATTTAGGCTTGTTGGTTTTGGAGACGCGATAGCTTAGCGGGATGTTGGATGGCAGCGTGTCGTTGGACGTGTGAGGGAAGTATTCAAGGTCACCGTGTAGTTTTGTGTGTCTGGTAATTGGGGAGACTAGGCGTTATCTCCGTTAATGTTGACCAGAGGTGAAATGAGAGCTAGGTGTGTCGAGAGCGAAGTGGCGCTCAGATCGCCATAGTAAATTTTTGTGGTGCTTGTGGAAGGCATGCTGAACGTATCTAATTCATATTCAACTGGGATTCCTTGGTCTAAAATATATTAGACGCAAAGAATCCATAAATTAGAAGGTTCCCTCGCTGAGTGTCCATGTTGCTGCTGCTAGGGTTAAAGCCACAGTGATATGTCCACACTGGGTGGCTTGTTTAGCTAAAAAGCATCGTTAAGCAGGGACGACCAGAGACACGTCCGTTCTGGTCGCCGTCTCAAGCCGAAGAGAGTGTGTTTGGCCGCTCACCCGTTTTGCTAGCCGGAAATGAAGGTCCGGGCTGAATAGGATATGTCATCCTGATTGGGTGAAATTCAGTGTTGAATTAAATAGCGCGCCAAAACAAAATACGAGATTTTCCTCTTCTCTACATAGGTTGGCCCCAGAATTTCAGGTATGGAGTACCTGATATTCGATACACAAAATTGTAAGAGAAGGGAAAAGAAAGAAAAGAGCCACGAGTGTCACAACACGAAAGAGCAAATACAAACAATGAAATATAATACATACATATATAAGGAAAAACGAACTAAAGCAAATTAATAAAAAAAGGCAAAGTGTCCTGTTCAGTTCTTTTTATTTTGTGTACCTAGTGGTACGTTTTTTAAAAAACAAAATGTCACTGAGAAAAAAAAAGTTCATGAGCCGAGAAATTGGCATACAGAAGTAGCAGTATATTTCAGAGGAGTAGTGTGAGTTTTTTGGGGTCCTCTGAAATTTCTAGCAGTCGCTGCAGGTTTACTGAGGTAGTGGGAGAGGTAACCCACGTTGCCGGAGAAAACAAAATAGGAGTAGGGTGAGTGAAAGTTAAAAAGTTACCTATTTTGCGAGTTAGGAAGTGAAAAAGTGTTGATAAAGTTTTGCTGAAAAAAAATTCCACGTTTGGTATTTTACGTCCATTTTGGATAGTCCTTGAAGATAGTTCGGCGGGAACATTTGAAAATTTTTCTGGATGTTTCGCTGTTTTTTTCTTTCGTGGGGTTGATGCATGTTCATAAGGCTGTGTTTGTTATCAGAAGGTTGTTGGTAAGTGAGGAAAAGCTTGTTTGGTCCAGCGAGGAAAAGGGTGTAGTGTATGTGTGTTTACGTTGTGTCGTTTCCTCTCCGAGTGTGGTAAGGTCCTCGCCAATGCTTGTTGGAAATAATAAGGTGGTTGAAGATGAAGTAAGATGGCGAAGGTCGAAAGGTGTTGTTATGAATAGTTTTTATTTGTTTCGCAATTCAAAAAGTGCCATCACGTCGGGATCACCAATTTATAGCGTGGGATGAAAAGGTTATTGTTTAACGCTATATTTTTTAAGGCAACAAATGAATTACGAGACTATTGCTTTAACAACACACAACAGCGAAAATACTTTATTTGCAGCTTTGAATATGGTTTGTTCTTGGTGCTGCAAGACTCGTGGTGTTTAGGCTTGTTGGATGTTTGAGACGAAATGGCTTAGCTAGATGTTGAGATGGCAGCGTGTTGTTGGACGTGTGAGGGAAGTATTCAAGGTCACCGTGTAGTTTTGTGTGTCTGGTAATAGGGGAGAGTAGGCGTTATCTCCATTATGTGGACCAGAGGTGAAATGAGAGCTAGGTGTGTCGAGAGCGAAGTGGCGCTCAGATCGACATAGTAAATTTTTGTGGTGCTTGTGGAAGGCATGCTGAACGTATCTAATTCATATTCAACTGGGATTCCTTGGTCTAAAATATATTAGACGCAAAGAATCCATAAATTAGAAGGTTCCCTCGCTGAGTGTCCATGTTGCTGCTGCTAGGGTTAAAGCCACAGTGATATGTCCACACTGGGTGGCTTGTTTAGCTAAAAAGCATCGTTAAGCAGGGACGACCAGAGACACGTCCGTTCTGGTCGCCGTCTCAAGCCGAAGAGAGTGTGTTTGGCCGCTCACCCGTTTTGCTAGCCGGAAATGAAGGTCCGGGCTGAATAGGATATGTCATCCTGATTGGATGAAATTCAGTGTTGAATTAAATAGCGCGCCAAAACAAAATACTAGATTTTCCTTTTCTCTACACCTTCATGACCAAGAAAAACAGATGCTTGATATTCTGTAAGAAGTTCCTTTGAGAATCGACTAGCAACTGAATAGTTTAAAATATATCGTTTGAATTTTCACCGGTTGTTTGCAATATTTCCTGCTTAAAAAATCTTTTTAGAAGGCGGAATATTTAGAGAAAAATGTCACATATCAATTAGTTGCGGAAGCGATGAGTACGTCGACCTCGCAAATGATTTATTAGGTGCGAGTAATGACAGCCAAAAGACAATGAAGGAGATAAAGATGAGATAACAATATAATAAAGGTGACAACTTATTTGTCGTGTTTACAAGGGCGTATGTAAAGTTCGTGATAGTTGTTGGTGTCTTCAGCTAGTTAGTTGGTGTCGGTAGCTGGTGTTGGTCGAAGTTGTAGAGAGGTCGCTAGAAGATCGAAGCGAGTAGCTGGTGTTGGTCGAAGTCGAAGTTGATAGTACCAAAATGGCCGCGCCTTTGCTGTGTTAAGGCAACTCAAACGGACGTGGCCAGGTGTAATGTTTAAGGTTTGAGTGATCCGGTTTCTTTACGTTTTTAGGTTGGTCACGACAGATTCGTTTAAATAAAATGAGAAAAATAAACTTACAATTCTATGAATAATTCTTTCTATTTTAAATTATTAAAGATCTTTCGCGTTTTTCAAAATACATATGTGTAGGGCGATGGCTGTTGTCTCTTCCAAGAGTGAAAAAGAGTCCGTTGTTTTTTCTTTTTCCCTTGAAATCTTCTTTTCGAGTTCATTCGAAATAATCCAGTAACTACATCTGACAGAATTCAATATGATCAGTTTTGTCGGTATAGGAATAATAAAGAATGATGATCCCGTATTAGCTTTTAGTGTTGGTTTATTAGCCAATAAATACATAAAGTGTGTTTTTGTGTTTGTCTGATGTTTTTACAGGTGTAGGACAGAATCATATATAATAAAACAGGATAATTTAGATTTTAATAATCTATTATCTAAGGGAGGTAACTATAAATTACCCTACAACATTAACGCATAAATGTTTCTTTTTCGTTTTTTTTATTGTGGTTGGGTGGGCAGTTGCAAGACAATTTCTTTTCAAGGGACAGCTGATTATCTTGCGCGATTATCACCATGGAGTGAGAGGTCATAGGAAGATGGAAGTCTTTTTGTTTAAGGTACTTTATTAAGGATCAGCAGTTTCGTCTCTTACCTTTATATTGTAATTTCTAATCGACTCTTTTAAATTCCTCTCACTTTCACTTGACTGTCTTCACATTGACTATCTGAATCAATAGAGCTTGATAACGAGAGAACAACAACAACAACAAAAAATACATTGATAAATAAAATAAACAAACTAAAAATATGTTATTTATTATTGCTTAGGGCATAAAACAAAATAAAAATAAAATAAAAACAATTAAAACAATATTTATGTATCAAAGTAAAAAATTTTTTTTTCATCAAGTGAATGTCAAGAAATATATACAGCAAGTTATTTAGTCAAACTTTAATATTGAAAAGTACAAAAATTCCGGTAACAAGCAAAAGAAAGAAATAAGATTTGAACAATAAAAATCAAACATTTTTTCTCTTCATATTATTTGTGTTTGTCAAACATAATTCATTTCCTTTTTAGCGTTTTTCTTTCACTTTTTTTATAAGAACTTTCAAAATTTTATTTATTTATTGTAAGTGTCTATGATGTGAGGTAAGAAAAGTAGGGTAAATATGTAAATGTGAAAATATCTGAAATACAATTGGGATTTTAAAATTCAGTTTTAAAAATCAATTCATTTTTATCAATTATTATTAATAAAAATAAAATAATTTCGATGTCTTAATTGGATATTAAAATTAGTTCAAACTTTGAAAGCATTTCTTTTTTAGGTCATCCCATTTTTATACATTTAAAATGGAAAATCCACTTGATAATTAACAAAAAATAATTGAAATCGTTCACGTAAGAGTTTTAAAATGACCGTTTAGAGCAGCAGACAGAATTCAATGTTTTAATCTATTTTTATTTACTTAGTTATTTTATTTATTTTTAGTGGACTAAACTGTTTAAAATGTACAAGGCGAGAATTAAGGTTTTATTACAATATCACTGTGCATATTTGAACGAAAAGATAGCAATGAAAAATGGAAATATAATGCGAATAGTGTAGGGAATTAATTTTTGAAAATTATTATTTTAATTTCAATTAATTACACCACATCGTCTATTTATTTATTTATTTATTTATTTATTTATTTTTTTGTCTTTAAGGATTAAAAAAAAATCTCAACAGACAGGAAGAGAAAAAAGAATTAACACATTAAATATGATCATAAAAATAAAATAAATGAGTCATTTTTTTATATTAACATTTTCCCATAACTTTAAAAACTGACGATTTCCTTGATTTTCATGTGTTTCTGAATTAATTTAGATTTTTTATAATTGAACAATATTCCGATCTCCCACCGAATAAAAACTTTTTAGAAGAAATATTTTTTACCGTATCCTTCCATAAACGTTTGTGATATAAATGATTTTAAAAAACTTGTAATAAAAAAAAAAAAATTAAAATGGGAGTTAGGGAAAAAATAAATAATCTGTTCAATTCGAAATCAGATTCAAATTTAACGCATTTTTAATTTTCCTGGAAAGACGTAAATAAATTCACTTAAGAAGAACATTTGTGTCTATCCATGTGTGTAAGAAGGTAGAATAGGGGCCTCAGGTAGTAAAATAATAAGCAAACATGACTGGTTGACCAGTTATAGTGAGTTCGAGTCTTACTGGGTGGCCCATGTATCCGGCCTTATACCACATCTAAATTAAGTTTAATAACTATACAAGGGCAGAATGTGATATAAGTAACAGTCGTTTTTCTAGAAAAAAGATCAAAACTTATTTTTCAATAAAGAATACATTTTTGAAATTTACGTGATTCTAAACGATACAGAATATAAAATAAAATTTATTTTAGATAACAATGCACCGAAACTCTTACCTTTGTCATTTTTTTTGCCGTTGATTCATCATTTCGGAAACATTTTCAAAACTAATGGAACTTAACCACTCAAACTTATTTAACTGTTTTAAAAATCACCGTTTTTTTTTTCAGCCATGATATTTTTTTAGTAATCAATTTTTTTTAGCCTTTAAAATATTTTTCCTTTTTAAAAAACCAATATAAACTTATTTTGGAAGGCTACAAGGAGAGATACAACAATAAAAATGTTTTTGGAGGAAATCAGGAGGCTAAAATTAAAGTTCCTCAGGTTTATTTGTTATTTTCTTTTCCACTGTTAGTTCCTTTTCTTTTCCTGCTTCCTCATGTTACACTGAAGTTGCTGGTTTCTTTGGGGAAAATTTTAATTCCTTGGTCAACATCGAAGCAAGATAGGGAACTTGTTTCATTCGGTTCATTCGATAATCATCTGTTCTCGATTCATATTCATAGGCAACACAATGGTTCACTTTTGTCATTATTTGGTGTATTTCCAGTTCGCTTCCGTATTGTTCCAGTATATAACATAGACTTTGAATAAACCAGGAACCGTTTGTGGAATTTCTCCAAGAATAAAATCCTGGTACCGTAGAATAAGCAATTAATACATCGGCCCACAAGGGGATTTTCTGAACTTGTGAAGTGTTGTCAATGAATGAACCTATAGCGTCCGTTGTGTCATTACCTTCGTCAAACTTTGTCCCACGACAGGCCTGAACAAAAAAAAGTTTAGGTTTTCCAGTCAAACTGGTGCATTTGTTGGGCAAGATATAGGAAATAAGATCATCTAAAACGACACTCTCGTCTGTACCATAAATTATGCCTCCATCCTCGCCGTGGCTAAGTATTACACAAAGGAAACAATCGTTTTGCGTGTGATCAGTCATAGAAATATCTTCAAAAATGTTTTTCATCTGTTTAACAGTCTTGTTGTTACGGATGATGACACCAAACTGCAACTTGTCGGCAAGAACTTTTTTCAAACGTTCGACATCGCGGGCAGAACCGTCGCGGACAGGCAACTTTGTACGAGAGTCAAACTTCTCATTGTTTATGATCAAAGCAATCCCTCTCTTGGGATAATTCATGGAGTAAGTTAAAGAAAATTTCTCAATGTCCCTTCTGTTTACTTCGGTTGCCTCATCTAATTTGTTATAGTCAGGACTGGGACGAATTCGAATGGGAAGGCAACCATCCACTAAGTCTTCGACAGTATTTGTGGGAACATTTCTAGCTCTTTCTTGTGTTGACATGATTTTTTTAGCTTTTGGAGAAATGAAATACAATGTTGTGAACACTTCTGACTGCAAACAGAAATAATTTACATAGCTTTCTATTTCCCTTTTAAAGGAGTTCTGTGAAAACGTGTTAAAAGTGACGTATGTTTGTAAAAACCAATCCCACTGAAAACAGGATATGTTGAATACGGACACACAGATACTTCTTAATCAATCACTATTTTACGAAATATTATTTTGCTGAATTATATAATTTATTTGAAATCCTATTCGTTGCTTTAATAAGATCTAAAATCTTATATTTCACAAACAACAGGTGAAAAAAATAAATAAATAAGAGACGTCCACACAAAAAGTCGGAACGAATAAACTGGACATCAGGTACAAGTCCAGCATAACTTTGAACTGAATCCTTTATTTTATCTATGGGCATATATCATTCTAATTCCATTAACTTTAACTGGGTACAAGTGTTAAGCGATAAGTATCTTTTGTTATTTACTGATAATTGGGATTGAATCAGATGATTTCAACCAGAAGTACTTTTCAACCAAACACCTACCTATACCCACTGCGCCATGTGTCCTGCTGGATCTTTCTGAGTGAAATTTTTGGATTTATCAATTTATTGTCACTATCAACCTATGAGAAACTACTGTTATAATGTAAGATTTTACCTTTGTTCATATTGTATTTAGTGTTCTGACTTTCATTTTATTTTCTCAATTCAGTCTCTGAGAGGCTGTGGAAGCAGGAAGATTGGACAACAAACACTACTAGTTTCTTTGTTCTTTTAAGAAACCATCTTGTTCTTGTACGAGAATTAATTTTTATTTATTGGTATTTTTTTTTTTTTTTTGTGTTGTTTCTTCTTTCACTACGTTTCGGCCAAATTTCACCTCTGGCCTTCTCCAGGTGATTTTTACTGCGACCTCGGATAGGAATGCTGAGTCTTGTAACCATATCCCCAGTAATTACTGCTTTCCATAGTTGTTGTCTATCGCACCACGTTTTTGACCAAGTAAACCTCAGGCCGGCTTGGGTAGGATTTGAAATCTGACAATGGAACCGAAGAGACTCAACGCCTCTATCCGCTGCACCACGGGCCCCAAAGGGCGATCAAGGATGGATTTTTTGGTCTTATAAATCCTTATCTGGTCTTCCAGAGTCGGGTCCCTACCGAATTTTTTGTACTTGTCTTTAATTGGAATCATTTTGAGATGAGGCTTTTAATCTGAGAATTAATTTTTATTTATTGCGGACTTTTCCCCCTCATCTTTGTTTTTTTTTTGTGTTGTTTCTTCTTTCTACCGAGATGAGGGGGGAAAAGTCCACAATAAATAAAAATTAATTGTTCTTGTATCTTTGATTTGTTTCTCATTCTACATTTGTCTCCATGGGTTGGTGACATACTGCCGTCATCACTTAGACTTGGTAATTTTGGCACAACGCAGGGCCTGTAATACTAGATTAAGCACATCTTGCAACAACTAGCCCACTGCAAAAAAAAATGTTGAATTCTGTCAACTCATCTTTCTTTAACTGCTGGCTTTTCTTCATAACTTATTTATTTGCACCTGTAATGTAATGGCCGAGGGATTTCAGTTCATGCCTTTGGGTTTAGTTAGGCTGAGAACCTTTCGGTTCAGCACATGGGTTAGTTAGGTGTAAACATTGATGCAGGTGTTGATGCAGGCGCAGGCGGGCGTATGAAGGTGTCACTCAGGGATGTTACAATAGTCCGAGACAAAATGGGTGATGAAGTGTGAGTGACGTCACGCACCAGAAGTGCGCAGAGGTTTGGGGAGAATTGAAAGAAAGTTAGAAGAGTTGGAAACTAGACACCAAACAAGGAGGTTTGACTTTTGGGGCTCGCTGAAGCAGGCGAATTTGCGCCCTATGGGTGCCGCACAAGATGGGGGCCAGATGAATAAGACAGCATAGCAAGATTGTGTCTCTCCTCCGTATGTCGAAACCTTTAACTCAAAGTTAATAAAAAGGTTTTGTACCTGAACAAGAAGTCGTTATGTGTTTTCGAATTTCAAGATTCCTATGTTCTATCGTTATGAACATTATATGTCCATTTTGCACATGACGTTAATTGTGGCCATGTAACACACCTAGGTCCTATTTGCTTACAATGCTACAAATCCCTCAACAACAAATAAAACATTTCTTAATTCAGAAAGATAGAAAAGGAAAAGCAGAAGTTGCAATGGCCTTCCATTCTGCCCAGCATCAGTTATTCAGTTTGAATAACTTGTATAAACAATTAACAAAGAATGAAAGTTAAAATTCTTTATTTAAAAATATAATTTCAAGATATTGTTTACACCACTTATCCTATATAAGAATATTAAAATGGAAAGAAAAAAAACACAAAATGGGAAGAAGTTATATTTGAACATATATGTTCATATATAACTTCTTATATTTATATATGAATATATATATATATATATATATATATATGAATGACTATAGATTATATATATGAAGTTATATATGTGGGATAGGAAGAAGTTATATATGAACACAGATAAGAGAAAAAAAAAGTATGTTTTAATAATTATTTTGAAACTGTTCTCTAATAATTTTTAGACCTTAAGTCGTCATCATCATCAGGAGAAATATTTTTGGACAGATTTTAAAGAATTGACATACCACAAAAGAAGCAATCAAAAAGGAAGCAACTATGTGTTATATCCATGCATTAAATGAGGATTGTTTTTGCTTTTTCATATTCAAATGTATTTGGACTATCAATATTATAATGTGTGCCGTTACCAGAGCAGCACATAGATGACACACTCCCTGAGAAAGGGTATATCATTTTCTGAGGGGAAATGTTTCAATCCAATTCGAACAGTTGAAATGTTTCAAATAGATATATAGGTAATTTATAAAATAGCGATTCCCAAAACAATGTTTGCAAGTTAAATGAGAGATGAATGTGTCGTTTTGAAGATCATAATATAGTTTAGAATGAATAGGGAACCTGTAGCTTTAAATCTACATGAGGTTTTCTAAACCACCAAGTGAAGCCATATTGACAAACTAGTTAAAATTTCAATATTTACTCCAAATAAATAAGGACTAATATATATTTATTTATTTTTTCTTATATGATTCAAGGAAGAAATCCAATATGAGTTCTCAATACTAATGGCTATTGACGTATAATCAATTTGGGATTAATGATACATCAACACTCAATGTGAAAAGCTAAAAAATCTATTGTCCTTATTTATTGGGAGTAAATATTGAAATTTTACAATGAAGTATATATATATCCTTGATTTTTTAAACAGAACATTTTAAAACTAACCTTTTGTTTTTAACTATTTTTGACTCCATTACCTGATTTAGACAACTAAAAATAATCTAATATCCTAGCCGTACTATATATTAAAAAGAGAAGTTACTTTTGCTTCTACACCCTCCTGAAAAACTGGCTGTGGACACACATAGTGACCAACCTTTGCCACAAGTAGTTCTAGATTAAAAATCAAAATTAAGGCCAGGTAATTTGTTTTCAAATGTCAATGATAATTGACTGAGGAAAACTCATAAATTTCATGTATATTTAAAAAGAATACTAAGAAAATGCTTACGATGAGGATACAGTTTTTAGAAAAAGAAATGTTTAAATTAAGTAAACAATATCTGAATACATCTGAAAACTTAAGATTAATCAGTTAAGCATAGGCTAAACTCGCTTTTAAACCCCAAAATTCCATACTGCCTACCCCCATTCAGAATCCCTGTTTTAATAGAATTTAATCTATTTCTAAAAATACCTGACCAATTTTCTTTTTTTAAGTAAATTCCTAAAATCCAAAACTTTAAAATAGACAGTAGTGCAGAAAGAAACAGTCAACAAAGAATAAAGAATGTAATGGTTAACAAGCAAATCTAGCAGATCACCAAGAACATTACGAAGTTTAATCCTTACTAGGTGTACTATTGATGGGTTAATACCAAATTAAGTTGGTGAATATTAATAGACATGGACAATATTCTCCAGCCCTACTAACATTAAAATCTAAAGAAAATATTTGTAGTCCTCTAACCATTGTTGTTATTTAAATGTAAAGAGCTCTCAGCATAATAAATATATATATATATATATATATTTTTTTTTTTTTTTAAAATACTACCTCTGTTCCATAATAGCAGTTATATCTGCATATAAAATTCATTCATCAAATTATTATGAGACAGAGATAATTTTTTTTCATCATACAACGTGTGGAAGCACATGTGATACCATGTCCTCATCAGCTGGATGGCGGCTGATGAGGACATGGTATCGCACGTGCTTTCACACGTTATATGATGAAAAAAAAAAAAAAAATTATCTCTGTCGCATAATAATTGTTAGATTTGATGAATGAATTTTATATGCAAATATAACTGCTATTATGGAACAGAGGTAGTATATTTTTGCCAAAATCAAATGTGGTGAATTAAAATCCCTTAAAAACTGAACAAAAATAGTATGTTTTATACATGTATTACATAATATATAAAAAAAAAAAAAAATAACATTATAATATCGAAGATAAATCTGATAAGCCAAAAATCTACCACTGTTAATAAATGCTTATTTACAAAAGCTTTATAATTATTTACACATACAAAAATAATATAACAACATTCAATGGAATATTTAGGGATGACTAGATATTCCAAGAAATAGTCATTATATCATGCAGTTTTATTTTCACAATTCATTTTACTGAAATTGAAATCTTATTTGGTTAGATTTAAATAGCATTTCTAAAACAGATTGTAATGAGAGAAAATCAAATTAACACAGAACAATTTTTTTCCCCTCTTATTAAAAGAAAATTATATTTATGAATGAATTTAAAATCTGATATATGAAAACGGATACAGGTTTAAGAACTTATATAAAAAAAAAGAAATGAAACTCTTTAGAGATGGTTTTAATATTTGCAACTTGACTATAATACATTTTTTAGACTGGCTACATTTGCTGAATCCAGGATTTTTGACGACAACAATTCACCCATGTTTACAGCCATCACTTTTAGAGAGCCACTGAAAAGATTAAAAAAAAAAAAAAAAAAAAAAGAAAAGATTATATAAATATAATGTGCATGCAATTACTGATAAAAACATTGATAAATTTCAAAATAAAAAAATCTGCTAACTTGAGAAAATGAAAGAATAATTAAATATTGAACAAAAAGTTTATACCAAAAGAAAAATATGAAAGAGAAATAAAATATATTTAAGGCAAGAAATAAAAAAAAAAAAAAGATATGATGCAAATAAAGAAAAATCTTTTCTAATTTAATTGAATTTCAATTAAATAAATTCCTAGACAAAAAAAAAGTTATAAAATAATTTCTTTAAAGCATCTCCATAACTTAAAATCTATAGAAATCAAAAAGTACCTTCAGTTAATGGTGTGTGTGTATATATATATATATATATATAAATGCTTACTGAGTCAGAAAAAAATCTACCTGACTCTGTAGGCATTCATACGTCACTATACTTGGTGTATTGAGCCCTCTTACATTTAGCTGAGGGAATTCTATTGGTGTTTTTTTCTTTCGACAAGGCATTAGATCATTGGTTGATTATTTTCAAGTTGTATGTATGTTTTTAGTCTTTTCTTTTTTTTTTATGAATTTTTTTCCTAGATATCAGTTTGTGTAATATTTTTTATTTGCAAATTGTATCATCTGGGTTTTTTTTCACATCAGCAGAATAATAGAATAGTTATAAAAGATTGATATATATATAATTTGATTATTGTCTAGGGCATAAGACATAAACAATTTTCTTTCTGAAATAGATGACCACTGACATTGCATTCTGGGAAAAATGAATCTTTTTATGACTATAAAAAATCTAAAACATGTCAGCCATTTAATGTGACATCTCCTGCAAGAAAAAGGACATTTTGCTTATGTTGGATTTGCTATTTAGATTTATCTATTTAGAACTTTAACTTTTTTAAAAATTATATAATCTTTGACTTGGGACTTAATATCAGTCATTTATGGGCTCAGTAAACCTCCTTTTTTTACAAGTTTATTTTCACTATTTTGTATTACCATTTAATATGTTACATCTTACAACCATATAGAAAAATAGTATGATTTTTAGCCCTCTTCAGTCAGAGATTGTTTTATTAATTCCTGACCAATGAAGTGAAGAAATTTAATTAAATATAAGCAAATAGTTTTTCGAAATGCTGATCATTTAGATATGAATAAAAGAAATAATGTTAATAAGGAAGCAAATTTAATCACTTAATTTATCAAAATAAAACTCTGACACAAGCCAGACATTTAAAATGGAAATGTACAAAAAATAGATTTCTACCTTTTATGATTATTGGTCAAGTGTTGCTATTTTTAAATGAAAGTATCTCCAGTATCTTTGACATCAGGATTTGGGGGTTTCGTTCTGATTACATCAACAAGCAAGAAAGTAAACATGCAAGCAAAAGCATTGAAAAATCCAGACAAAACATTAAGTCCATAAGAGAAAGAGAGATAATTCATCCACGGACGAGGCATCCATTCAGGATCAATTGACATCTGAGCAAACACCAACGAGTCGATGAATACAAAGAAAGCTGAAATAAATAAATAAATAAATTTCAAGGTCACTCAGTTGGACAGATGTTAGTAGTTAAATTTTAAAACAAAAAAAATCTGGCATCTACATATTCATAATCTTTTATGGAATAGTTGGGAAAAAAAGTTTTTTTCCTTAACCTTTTTTTTTGTTTTTACTGAATTAGTAAAATTAAGTTCTAAAATTTAAAAATTGGTCATCAGTCATAATGTCACACCATCTTAGTGGTTGAAGTGAAGAAAATATTTAAAAAGCATCATTGATGGCAAAATTGGAAGAGATTTTCCAAATGAAGTAAATGACTGAAACTCTTATCTGTAAATATGCGGTGCATACGATAAGTTTCCAGATTTTTTTCATATGGGCATTTAAAATTGTCCGAGACTCTTGAAAATTCAGTATCTTATTGCTATACATCTTATGAGATGACTGGCCAATTTTTATGATTTCAGGTTCAAATCAACTGCTACAGCAGCAATTGGAATACACCCTACTAAAGCCTGATTGTCACAGCTGATGAATTTTAAAAATGCAATCTATACGTGAGGATACTTTAGAAGAACGATATGCAATAAAATTCTGTTTTAAACTTGGAAAAAATGCAACAGAAACGTAAAGAATGCTTCAGACTGCTTTTCAACCATCTTGCATGAATCAAGCATCAGTTTTTGAGTGGCATAAGATATTCAAGGAAGCCAGGGAGTCTGTGAGGGATGATGAGAGGTGTGGGAGGAGTAAGGAAGTCAATACACCAGAGTTGGTTGGCCAAATGGTAACAGTTAGGGTTAGTGTTACTATGTTGAGGTTTTAAGGGAGTTCAGGAAGAGATTCCGTTGGAAGAGGCCAGCACTCTTCAAATTGGGTCAGTGGCATTTCCATCAGGACAATACACCAGTCCACAACTCCATCTTGTCACAGACTATTTGACCAAGATGGGCATCAAGACAGTTCCTCACCATCCCTATAGTCCAGACCTTGCTCCCTGTGACTTTTGCTTATTCCCTAAGCTCAGAGGCTGTTGTCATGAGACAACTGAGGAGATGAAAGAGGCTGTGACGAAGGTCATTGACACGCTCACACAAGAGGACTTCCATGGAGCTTTCCAGAAGTTATTGGAACGGTAGAAGTACATTGCAGCCAGAGGATATTTCTTTGAAGGGGGACTAGAGTTTCATGTGTGTATTATCAATAAAAGTGCCCATACGAAAAAAAGTCTGGAAACTTATCGTATGCACCTCGTATTACATTTCTATATTAATTTGTTATACATTTCTGAAGAATTAAGGAAAAAGTTCTGTCACATGCCATACTGGACAAAAGCAGATGTACACCTCATTATGGCTCTATCTGCAACCACCCAAGAAAAATGCTAATCCACTTCAATCATGCTATGAAGTCGAACACTTCCTCTGCATTAGCAAGCACAAACATAACAACAGTATCATCATAGTGGGGTGGGGGGCACCCTGGGTTGGTGGTATGTTTCTTAAGGCTTTGAAACTATGTTTGACATCAGTCAACATCTCATGAAAACTTTCTTGGAAGCAGTGCAGAGGTTTTTGCTGTCAAAATTATATGAATTTATGTAAAACTAGACAAGCCATGACTCGGATGGATTCCCATTTTAACATCAGTCCATGATTATATTGATGTTTCTATTTAAGATTGGTTTGTTTTTATAGCATACCAACCCTTGTCACAGACAATAAAATATAAAACAGGATTTAATAACTTTAATGCCAAATCCTGTTTTATATATATGATTTCTAAGTTAACATTTTGTCAGTAACATTATTTTAAAATGAGTCAGACCTCATTCTTTGTACTATTCAATGGTTTCAAGAATTGCTATCTAATACTAACAATTATATTTGATATTAATCAATTATATGGTTTCAAGTATTGTAAATGATTACAGCTATTTGACTCATAAATGGGACCCTAACAGGTATAACCACTTCAGCTCAGAGTTGACCTGAAAGTAATGGCAATAAAAGGTACTCCACATTCCTCCAAAGCTCTATTGCCCTGTCGGTTGGTGCTGTAGAATACACCAACAGCACCTCTGCAGAGGGGTAAGACCCCCACCCCACCTAATGAGTGTCCTGAATATGACACTAAACAATCTGATGGTGAGGTTCCAGTGATGCTGGGGCTTTAGGGAATGTGGAGCACCCATTCATTGCCAGGTCCACTCTGGCCCGGAATGGTAGCATCTGATAGGGCCCTATCTATGGGTTAAATAGAACTAACAGCATACTTATGCTAAACTGCATTGTTTGACTAAACTTAATAGCTTGAAATAAAAATGTTTTTGACAATTAAACTGTACTAACATTTAAACTGCATGCTTATGCTAAACTGAATTATTTGAAATGAAACTGTACTTACACTAAACTGAATTGTTTAATGCAGAACTGATTTTGACATTTAACTATGTGTTAACAAAATCTGTACTTATACTAAGCTGAATTAGAACTGCTTGACTGAACTGAACAGCTTGAAATAGAAATGTTTTTGACAAACTGTACTTACATTTATACTGCATATTTATGCTAAACTGAATTGTTTGAAATAGAACTATTTTCATAAAAATGGATTTGGCATTAAATAACCTACAAAGGTTGATATGACATAAAACCCAACCAACCAAAGTTCTAGGACCTGAGCCCCCCCCCATCAGATGGTTTAATGTCATGTCTAGAACACTTGTTGATGGGGGGCGGGGGTCTTAACCCCTTTGTAGTAATGCAGTCAGCATATTCTACAGCCCCAGCCGACTAGGCTTTTCTAAGAGAGAATGACAAATTCTAATAAGCATTTCACAGTAATTTCCACTGTATTAGGAAACAAAAACACTGCAGAAAATTATTATTCAGTAGCAAATTGTACTTGAAATTGCTTAATTCTCTAGGCGTATTGTTTTAACAAAAACTTTGCTGTTTTCACTGGCTTACACTTACATAGAAATATACAAACCATAAGAATCTTATTAAGGTATAGATAGATAAAAAGCAAACAAAATAACAAAGACAAACCTCCAGCAGCATTAAGGCCACAGATGATGGCAAACATTTTGACTTTTCGATTTTTGAATACAGGATCTTTTGTATATTCTGACAGGTACATCATCATAAGGGCAAATGTGATGACATCACATATTAATGTGAAGATGGTAAAAGTTTGTACCAGTTTAAACCAATCTAGAAAAAATAATTTATAATTAATAACAATAAAATACATACATATACTTTGCATTCAAATAACATGAACATAATGCAATTCATTAAAATACCCTATAAAAATGAGAAATAGCTAAAAATATTGCAAAATACCATAAAAATAATTTTAATAATTATCTTTTTAGGTGTCATTCATTTAATCCTTGATTACCGTACTGCCTCAAATATAAATCACGTGGTTTACAAAGAATCATGATTCGTTAGGTAATTGGAACATGCAAGTCTTTTTTCTTCATTAGAGTTTGTTGAAGGCCAGTTATTTCATTATGTATCTTCTTTCTTCAACAAATAAACAAATAAGTAAACTAAAAAAACCTTAAACGTAAACAGAGAAAAAAATGTTTTATTAGTTTTCGGCATTAAAAAAATGGAAAAACAATTCTTATTAATAAAAGAAAAAAACCTTTATTTCATAAAAGAAGTGTCAAGAAATGTATACAGCAAGTTATTGTGTCAATCTTTAATTCTTGAAGAATACCAAAATTTCAATTACGAGCAAAAGAAAGAAATAATTTTTGAAAAATAAAAATATTTTCTCTTCATAATATTTGTGCTTGTCAAACACACACAATTTATTTCCGCTGTAGTTAGTCTTTCATTTTGTGAAATAACTTCCAACGTTATTTTCTTTTTTGTATAGGTGTAAATGAGATTTAAAAAATAAGGTAAATATATAAAAATACCTGAGGGAAAAAAAAACCAGCCATTTGTGACTTCCCCATTTAAGCATCAAGTGCTTGAAAAATCTTTTTTGTCAGATTTTATAACAAAAATAAAAACATTTGATTTTTAAACTTAACTAATTTAAGACAAAGTTTAGTTTATTTTTTATTAACTTTAATGTTTAATTTGCTGGTAGAAATTTTGAGAAGACATTTTTTTAAGTATTTCCTTATACTTTTTTAATTTCAATTAGAAATACACAAGTTCAATATGTTTATAAAATGAAATAAGAATTATTTTCAATAAGTTAATAACATTTTCGCATAATCTAAAGACTGTAAATTTCTTCATATTTCATGACTTATACAGATTATAATTAAAACAGAACACTATTCGAACGAAAAGAAGAAAATGATTGTCTTAATAAAAATGAGGTAGTAAAAAATAAAGAAAGAAACAAACCCCATCAGTTCAATTTGAAATCTGTTAAAAATTTAACACTTTTTTTTAATTTACCAGAAAAGAAAAAAAAATTCATAGCACAAGATTTTCAATTAAGCGCAGCAGTTTCTATTTGCCTATTAGCAGACAACTATTAGTGAGTTCGTATCTCACTGGGTGCTCCATACACATGGCCTAATATGAAGGAAGAATGTAATACAACCAGCAGGAGGGCGTATCGTTTTTTGTTTTGTTTTTGTCTTACTTTTTTTATACTTTAGAAATCCCTCTACCTCCAATCAATTTATCAAGAACAGCAGTTTTATTCGCCAACTAGAAGTCAATTATTAGTGAGTTCGATTCTCACTGGGTGTTTCATACTTCTTGCCCAAATATAATAAACTATAGGAGAGGAGATTTTATCAGCTTTGGAAAAAAAATCCATTGCTCTTTTTAATGATTGATAGACGTATATTTTCAGTAAAAACACGACATCGAAACGATCTGACTTTCCGACACGCGTTTTTATTATTATTTTAAAATGTCAAATTTGTTACAGTACTCATGCCAAAACACTTTTTAAAATAATTTTTCAATCTGTCAAATTACCTAAGACGAATATATTCTGAATGCTAAAAAGTAACAAAAATGTGCGGTTATTTACTTTTATACTTGCTAGGATGTGCCACATCTAAGCTTAGTAAATAACTTATATATATATATATATATATATATATATATATATATATATATATATACACACATTTTTAATGGTAGGGGATTTCAAGATACTTAGTGGAGGTGTTGTTGATTGAACATTTCTATAATCCATAATTGTAGAAAAAAGTTTTAAAGTCTTTCTTTACAATTAATGTCAGAAGTTATTTTCTTATACCTAATATTAAAAAACCCACAAGAAACAACAAAAATAAAAAAGTTAAACAGCAATGAAGTCTTATTTGGGGAACTACATGGACAGATACCATTGTAGAATAAAACAAAATCTTTAAATTTGGATAAAAATGTGGAGGAGACAAAGTAGCTGAAATAAAATGAGCAGAGTTTTTTTTTTATTTTTATTTTTTTCTTCTCCAGGTTATTCTGAAATTGCTGGTTGCTTTGGAGAGAATTTTAATTCTTTAGTCAACATCGAAGCAACATAAGGAACTTGTTTCATACGGTTCATTCGATAATCATTTGATTTCGATTCATATTCATAGGCAACATGATAATTCACTTTTGTCATTATTTGGTGTATTTCCAGTTCGCTTCCGTATTGTTCCAGTATATAACAGAGACTTTGAATAAACCAGGAACCATTCCTGCAATTTCTCCAAGAATAATATCCTGGAACTGAAGAAAAAGCAATTAATACATCAGCCCACAAGGGGATTTTCTGAACTGGTGTAGCATGGGCACCGAATGAACCTATAGCATCTTTCATTTCAGTTCCTTTATCTAACTTTGTCCCACGACAGGCCTGAACAAAAAAAAGTTTAGGTTTTCCAGCCAAAGTGATGCATTTGTTGGGCAAAATATAGGAAATAAGATCGTTTAAATTGACACTGCCGTCTGTACCGTAAATTATGCCTCCATCCTCGCCGTGGCTAAGTATTACACAAAGGAAACAATCGTTTGGGGTGTGGTCAGTCATGGAAATATCTTCAAAAATGTTTTTCATCTGTTTAACAGTCATGTTGTTACGGATAATGACATTAAACTCCAACTTGTCGACAAGAACTTTTTTCAATTGCTCCACATCGCGGGTAGAACCTGTGCGAGAATTCATTTTCGTATGAGGGTCAAATTCCTCATTGTTTATAATCAAAGCAATCCCTCTCTTGTGATGACTCATGGAGTAGGTAAAAGAAAGTTTCTCAATGTCCCCTCTCCAAACTTTCATTGCCTCTTCTAAGTTGGCATGGTTAGAATCGAGATTAATCCGAAAGGAAGGGAAAGCATCCACTAAGTCTTCGACAGTATCTGAAGGCGCATCTCCAGCATTTTCTTGTGTAGACATGATTTATTCGTGCGTTTGATAAATACACTATAATGTCGTCAACACTTTCGACAGTGCCACCTACAAGGAATTTAACTCAAGAAAGATAACTCCAATCGGTGTTGGGGCAGACAGGTGTCAAATATACAGTATTTTTTTAGCATTATATTAGAAAATGTGAATTAAAAATAATATTTCCGCTCCCTTACAACCGGACAGAGACTTTGAAAAATAAATAATGAATAAATGAATAAAGTGTATATGTGTAAATGTCAAAACTATTATAGTTCTTAAATACCATAATAAATAGATAAACAGATAACTCGTATACATCTATAATCAAGTCAGAGACTATTTCACCATAATATTTGTAATTTATTTATTAGTAGGACCCCTCTTCTAAATCCATTTAAAAAATCAATTTCAAATTTATGATTAAAAGGACGATCTTATCGACTGGGGAAAAAATCAGCTGTCAATATTATTGACTAACGAGTCATTTTTTTATTTTTAGAACCATATGAACTTAATTTTTTTTTCAAACTTTTGTGAGAAACGACCCTGACCGACAGTTGATATTGGGTATCTCAAGTATTGTAATTCTTAATTTTTAAATCACACCAATTTTATAAAATAGATAAAAAAAAAAAAAAAAAGAGCTTTTTCTCGCTTACAAACTTTTAAGTAATTAAAAATTTTGTTGAAAAAAAAAAGTGAGCATTGCTTATAGACGGAACAAAATTGGATTTTAAAATTTAGGTGAGTAATGAAAGTGAATCGATTTGTGACTAACACAAGTTACGTAAACAGTGGATTAAATGACGTTACAAGTTGTCACGGTCAACTTTTTCCCTGAACATCTTTCAAGCATGATATATAGCTTTAAAAAACTTCAAGTAACGATGAGAAAAATTATACTGATTTGACTTGCTCCGTTAACATGCTCATATATTGATAAGTTAATACGATTCTGAAAATAAAAATATTTATTTAAAAAATTGTTTATCATGGTATTGATTATTCAAAATAAGTTCTACGTCAGCTCGACTTGTATATTTCAGTTTGGTCGGATTTGCGTTTAACTTGTTATTACATTTGTTTGTAACTGAAACAAATTCAAAAGGGTACATCGTAGCAAGATTTTTATTAGAGTAATACACTTAAAATGCTCAAAGTTAAACAATAAAGCAATTTTCAGTCTAATTTACAACAGCTTGACAATTTTTAGGGGTTGCGCTAAACGTCATTTTTTTATAATCCAAATTCTCGATATAACTGGGATATAAATACTCATTAGAACATTTCACTCATTCTTGTGTTGAAGTATCAATATTATTATCGACCCCTCTTACTATGGGTTTCACAGGCATTGGTATATAAACAGAAAATAGCACCTATGGCAAGCACTGGAATTGCACTCCATCTTAAAATCTACATCCATTTTTTGGATAATTTTTTCATAAAATCAGCTCAAAAATACAACTTAATTTTGTTAATGTTTTTATTAACAAATTACAGAAAAACTGAAATTTTCCGTTGTTTTCCTGGCTTTCATAGAAGCAAATTGGTCTACGGTGCATTTTTTTTTCTTTCTTCAGTTTTTTCTCTTTCTACAACTAGCAGAATAAAATCACAGAATCTGCCTTGATTACTGGAGGCTCTCAAATATGAAAGGATTATTTTTAACTTGCTGAATGATCTCTCACAGCTGGCGTTAAAAACTGCAATGGTTAGCATTATGTGAAAAATAATTCTAAGCTACCTCCCTAGTTTACACAGATGAATGGTCCTACTGCCAGTACCTATCAGGGGTGCTCCCTTTAAGTGGCGCTCAGGGCATGTGCAATATCTGCTACACTGTAGATACACTTCTGTTCATAGGTTACCGAGAATACACTAAATCCATATTTAAAAATTAACACAAGCTATAGTTTTCTTTGATAAACTATTTTAAGATTTGTTTATAATTTCGTTGTGTACATATCATGTTGTGGTTGTTGATTGAATTGTTGGGTTATTTAATGCTCAGTTTCAAGTAATTAATGATTTCAATGATTTATAAACAAATTTAGCTTCACGTTACAATTCTAGATACATATAAATTATACACAATTATATGGTTTCAAGATTTCCTGTCACGATCTGTTTACAAACGTAAACAGATCGGATTACTTACATCCCTAAAAACATACGACCAGAAGTAATGAAATGTTAGATGACCCTGACCTGCCGTTACATCTAAAAAAAAAAGGGGGGGGATAAATTACATTTTACAACAGAGCCCGTCCGTCAAAAGTAATTCCATTAAAATAAAGTGGATTATCTTCTGTAGCCTATCCAAGGCTAAAGAAGAACTGTATTTCCACTCCGATTTTTTTTTCGCCTACCCAGCAGAGTAACATACTTTTCCCTTTTTTATAAACAAGCTCCGGGGTAAAAAAATCTCAGAGCGAGGATCTCAAAGCTGAATCCTGAATCTCGTGGTTGCATTCGCCTGACATCACATAGATATGCGATGAAGATCCTTTTAAGGACCACTAGCGGTTCCTTTCAGCGGGTTGGAGTATCTATGACGGTTCTTACAAACACGTCAAAACAGACGGCCCGGAGGCAAACACGAAGAGGACTCTAAGACCCCTCAGTCTTAACCAACAAGGCCGATTCCGTTGTCCGTTCGTTCACTTGCTGTACAGCGCTAGGGCACGGGTTAGCCTTAGCTATTGGTTCTCTATCTGCGCAGCGCTAACATCCCGCAAATCTTAGCTGCAGCTTCCCAGTTCGATTGTGCAGAGCTATGGCAGAGCAAAGCCTTAGCCACTCGACTCCCGATACATCCGCACAGCTAAGGCACGGCAAAGCCTTAGCAATACTTCCCGTTCGTTTGCACGGCTGTGCAGCACTAACGCACGGCAAAGCTTTAGCTGTCGGTTCCCTTGTCCGTTTACACGACTTTGCATGTGCATGTGAAAGCATGGCAAACCTTAGCCACGGTTTCCCTGTCCGTTCACTTGGTTCGCAGTGCTAAGACACGGTTAAGTCTTAGTCACCACATTCGCTCGACTCTACGCAACCAAGCTGCCAATACCAACTTCGACCACGACATGCTCCAGCATTGCAGCATCATGTCCACGTATGACTCGCTGTACGGACTACCGATCACATCAACGACTTGCTCTAGCAATGCAGGAACTAGTCCTTAGACGACTCGCTGTACGGACTAGCAACTACATCGATATACCCCCGGTTAAGCCAATGCACAGTTAAAAACCAGGACATCGATCTACCAACTTCGACAATTACCATCTACTAACTTCAACCAATACCATTTACCGACAACTCTAACCAACACCAGCTACTCGCATCGAACATCTAGCTGCCTTTCTACGACTTCGACAAGTACCAGCTACTAGCATTGAACATCTAGCAGCTTCTCTACGACGACGACCAATATCAGCTATTCTCATCGATAGCCTACCAGACTATACCAACAACTTCTGACATTAATTCTTGTAAACTTGACAAATGAATTGTCATCATTGTTATACCGTTATCTTGCCTTTGTTTCCTTCATTGTTCATTTGACTGTCATTACTTGCACGCTTAACCATAAAATAACTTGTGGGGTCGACGTGCTTATCGGCTCCGTTACATTCCTTTCTAACACAAATAATTTTAAAACAGATCTATTTGTCCCATAGATGAGACTCTTACAAATCCTATCCCTATAGGTTGGAGTGGATTTGGGAGTAATGATAATAAAAGGATACTCTACCCTTCTTAGAATATGCTGACTGTATCTCCTGAAGTGGGATAAGACCCCCACCAAAAAGACATGCTCGAGAACTGCCCCCTCATTACTGAATGCAGTTTGATGTCATATACAGTGCATGGTACAACACTTTTTTTGTGAGAGTCTTACCCTTCTTCATGGGAAATAGTCAGCATATTTTAAGCCTCGCCGATAGCGTGAGTCTGTTTTTGGTGGGAGTCTTTACCCACTCAGCAAGAGATACAGTCAGCATATTTTAAGCCCTACCTAGAGTGCAGTCTTTTTGTTCTATTACAACACAAACCAAAATCTTAGACGCACACAAATATTGTTGTATCGTGGCAAGGAAAAGATACACAGTGAAATAGAGTTAATTCTTCATTAACTCAAGAGGTACAGTTCGACTAGTATTATAAGTCTTGCACTGTTGGTGTTACGTCCAAAGATGGTCTTACTACTGACCGACGTCCTTCAGAGCTCTCTTTCTGCTTCCGCTACACTGCCGTGCTTAAGAAACACGGTGTCTTTGATACTTCCGCGATACTGGGAATCATGTGGTACGAGCCACTATACAACAAATAAAATGCATTGAGGCTGTTTCAAGGATTTTAAAATTATACTTAAAAGCTACTCTTGAGACACTAGCTGTTTATAGAATTTGATATATAGATCTTGATGCAGACAACACAAATACTTGGGAGAGTCAAAGTTTTTGCAACATTTTGCTGTGCTAATTTACAGCATGTATTTTTTTTCATCATACAACGTGTGAAAGCATGTGCGATACCCTGCCCTCATCAGCCGCCAACCAGGGGTGATAACACAGTTTCGGTAGCTCAAGGTGGTACTGCCACTCCTGGCGCTACCAAGCAGCTTTTGCCACCGAACAGGGTATTAAAAGAATTATATATATATATATATATACGCCAGATCAATCAATAGCAGAGACTACATTGGACGTTTGTCTTTATTCTTAGTGTGCAGTTTGTGTTTAAAAAAAAAAAAACGCGTTTACTTTCGGCCGTTGACATCATTACGCGTTTACAGTAGCCGTTTCCTGGTGTTACGCAATCACACGGGAGTGTGGTTCCGCATGCATTTCATCCATGTTGAAAACTTCTCGCTTTCGACCAAATCCAGCTTGATGCATATTGCGCCGTGGTCTGAAGACGATTTGAGGCAACTTTCAAACTGCAGCCAGTGGTTCCTATATTGTTGTTAAGTCGCATGGAGGTTGTTGGTGGGTATGCTAACTGAGTTTGCATTGGAAGGTTGCAAAAGAAAATTTCAAGTGAAACAGAGCATCAATAAAAGAAACAAGCTGTACGAGTAACAAAGAAATTTGAATTTCAACTAAATTTTCATATATATATATATAGACATATTAGCATTCAATAAGAAACAGGTTACAAAAGATGTGGTTTGATTATGAATTTTTAAATGTCTTGATAGACAAGTAAATTTTCAGAATACTATCAGTCCTAAGGGGTTTTGATGATAAGCTTCTCAGAGTGATCCTTTTGTGTTCATGTGCCCCTAACGCTGTCATCTCTGTTACTGTTCTTGTCTACGGTATCTATTTTTACAACTTTTTTAAAAATTCTTTTTAACTCTTTTTCTTTTTTCTTTTCTAATTCTCTCTTATTACTTCCTGTTTCTCAAATTGTTTGTTACTCTAAAGGATATTGAATTGGGAGTTGGCGTCTGTCAGTCTGGTTTGGTCTATTTTTAGGATACGATTCTTTTCTTTGTTTCCCAAATCTGTCCTTGGTAAAAAAATTTTAAAAATACTACCTATGAACCATTACAATATCACGTGAGAGAAGCAGATCAAGCTGTGGAAGGTACCCACTGTAGTTGGTAGTATCATGGTAGGGGGTGCGCTATCATGTTGCGCATTGCATCATTGTGTATGATTTGAAAGCCACACAGATGAATGTGGAACATAGTCTTATTCAGGAACTTATGCTTTACAAGTCCAAAATAGACCCTAACATCATGGAAGCAACCAAAAACGATTTGTTGAGTGAAAGGTGAAGGCACAATTGATCACATTACAGTAACCAGATAACTGAAGAAATTTTGCTTGGGTTGCTAGATCCCCAACAATCAGACAAGACCAGGTAGGCCTAAAACTATAAATTCTGAAGCCTTGCTCCAAAACAGAGAGTGAAATCCAGCAGGTAGCATTGAGAGAGTATCTATATTTACCAACCCCTCCGCTCGGGCAGGATATGACACAAGGTCAATTTTTAAGCAGAGTTTATAAGGTTTGAATTCAGAGTTTTCCTTCTCCTAGACTAGTTGCCTCACCAAGGCTGAAGAACCTAGTCTGCCCTACTATTTACCCATAGCTGGAGGGAGAATAATTGGATTCATACCTTTCCTAAGGGTATTAGTGCTATGTGAAATGCTATTAGCCTGATGCAGGATTTGAACTCATGTCGACGTGCCCATTTCCTACGACGATAACTACTACACCATGGGCACCTCCTATAATTGAGAGAGTATCAGGCATCTTTGACATCTGACAGTCCAGTGTGGTTCACCACGTTCACAACATCAGCAAAAGCATCTAGAGTTGCCAAATCTTTTCTTCTTGTTAGTAAAATTTGCAAAACTTTTGATTCATTTGATTAATTTTGGTGAATATTTGCTTATACACACATGAGAACAATGTCTATTCAAAATGGAAGCAAATCATAAATGATTCTACTGAAGGAGTAAGCAGTCCAGCTCATATTCTTCACAATATTACACAGATTGATGCACAATTGATATTGAATTAATTGTGATGAAATTATTTCTTACTTCAGCATTTATACAGCAAAACTGAAAAATTAAAGCATCTTTAAGATTTTGTTGTGTTCAATATTTTTTATTTTTGTTCACATTCTAAGACCCAATTGCCCAGTTGGGTGGAGCTGTAGAATACACCAACTGCATCTCTGCAGAGGGGTAAGTCACCCACCCACCCCAACGAGTGTTCTGGATATGACACTAAACAATCTGATAGTGAGGGTCCAGTATTGCCGGAACTTTGGGGAATGTGGAGCACCTCTTCATAGCAATTGCTCCCAGGTCCACTTTGGCTCAGAGTAGTTGCATCTGATAAGGGTCCTATCTATGGGTCAAATAGAACTAAACTGGATACTTATGCCAAACTGAATTGTTTGAAATAGAACTGTTTACTTGTATAAAAATGGATTTGGTATTGAATAACCTACAAAGGTTGATATGCCATGAAACCCCAACAAACAAACAAAAACCCAATGGCTCTCTTTAATGAAGGACTCCAACCCACCCACGATTAAATGTGGTTGCATAAATGATTTTAAAATTAAACTTAAATGCAGCTTTTAGTAGCAATTAAGTTTATTTTTGAGTACTGTTTATAAAATTTAAATTAGTTATCATCGTAGGAAATGGAATTGATGACCAGAGTTCAAATACTGGACAAGGCTGTTTGCATTTCCTTTTGTGCTTTTAATGCCCCTGAGAAAAATATAAATCTCTCTTCTCTAAGCTATGAGTAAATAGTAAGGTAAACTGGTTAGACAACCTATCTAGGAGAAGGAAAACTGAATTCAAATCAGCTTTACTCCACCTAAAAACTGGCTTTATGTCACATCCTGGCTATAGTGGAAGGGTTGAGTAAATATGTATATAAGTTGGCCAACCGTAGTCGAGGGCAACCCGAAGGCTCTCTTTTTAATAGCTACTACACCAAGGTAGAAGGGAGGGTACTACTGCTTTAATTGGATTGCTTCACTTACCCCTAATCTGTACCTTATAATGGTGAGTGTTAAGCAAGGAGGTATCAAGTACCATTTTTTGAGTCTTTGGTCTGACTCAACCTGGAATTGAACGCTAGTCTCCTGGATCATTGGTAAACACTCTAATCATCATACCAATGGGAGTACAACATAAATATATATATATATATGTATAAGACTAAAAAGGTTCCAAAATCATATGTTCCTTTTAGGGCTACTATTTTATATTGTAAATGATACAGGAGCTACTGATTAAGTGCAAACCATTTTAATGGCTTAAATTATCACTTACTAAGTTTGTCTTAGTTGAACACAAAAATGGAAGTATGGGATACACTTTGAAAAACAATTCATTAATAACATTCCACCAGACTGTAGTATAGCCTGATACATATATACATATATATACACGCGGAAACATAGTCAACACAATAATGACGAACGAACACAGTTCTTTAGAAAAATATACTTCTCACACTTTATTTGAAATGTTTCGAAAGGGTTATGTGTGAGAGGTGAGTTGGAGACTGAACAAAGACTGCAACATATTGATCCCAGTTCCACCGTCTTTAGCAGCACTCCTTTCTCGTTCTGCTGGGCTGCTCACCCGGGGGCCCTGAGGGCCCAGCTCTCAGCTGGGTCTGGTTCACACTGCCTCAAACTGCAACAACTAACTCCAAACTAACTCGAACTTCTTGCAGCACCGGGTTACATAATTGTTTGACGTCCACCTGCTTCAGTGAGCGCCGCATCTGCACCCAATTCAACCCATCCACAGTCAAGGTTATCCCCTAATATCTTTGACCGGATGCACCTGTTATTTACGCAGGTGCATTTCTGATTTGACAGCTCGGCTGGGTCGGAGGTCAATATGTTACAAGACTAGCTTGTTACAAAAGATAACTTTAAGCCTGCTTGTCCTCCATAGAGAGTGCTACAATTGATGTGAGTATGGATCAGTTTATTTTGATAAGTGAGCTCTGGTTGTTGGCACTTGTGAGCTGTGTTAATTCTCAATGAGGTTTCAAAAAGCCTTATGCTTCAACTTGACATAAAAATGTATTTGGATTGATGACCAGCATAAATGCTGGTCAAGCAATTGAGGACTCAGTCTAAAGAAGAGACCAAGATAGCCAGTAGAGAGGACAGTTTGTTCCATGAAGTAGGCCAGCAAAGAGAGTCTGAAGGCGATTAAGTCAGACTGACAGAAACTTGGAAAGGATTCATAAGAATTGCAATATGAAGAAATGATACAAGATGGAACAATTATCTTCAACAAATTTTACAGAACAAAAAAAAAAAATCGTAGAACTCAACTGTTAAAACAAGTCACAGTACCTTGCAAACTTCCACTTTCTCAGAACCTCTAAAAAAAAAAAATTTTTTTAAATAAAAAAAAAAAAAATTTAAAAAAAAGAAAAAATTATATATATATATATATATATATATATATGAATGCTAAAAGTAGAAATAGTTGCCCAGTCAGCTGGAGCAGTAGAATACACTGACTGCACCTCTGTAGAGAGGTAAGACCCCCACCTACACAACTAGTGTCCTGGATATGACATGAAATAATCTGATGGTGAGGTTCCACTGATGCTGGGACTTTGGGTACTGCAGAGCACCCCTTCATTGCTATTGTTCCCAAGTCCACTCTGGCCTGTAGTGGTAGCACCTGATAGGTCCCTATTTATGGTTTAAATAGAACTAAACTGCATACTTATACTAAACTGAATTGTTAGAATTAGAACTGTTTGACTAAACTGAATTGCTTGAAATAGAAATGTTTTTTGACAATTGTGTACTTGCATTTAAACTGCGTTCTTATGCTAAACTGAATTGTTTGAAATGGAAGGTTTTTGACATTGAAACTCTACTTACGCTAAATTGAATTGCTTAATATAGAACCGTTTTGACTTTTAACTGTGTGTAAACAAAATCTATACTTATACTAAACTGAATTGTTTGAAATAGAACTGACTATTTGCATAAAAATGGATTTGGTGTTAAATGACCTACAAAGGTTGATGTGCCATAAAACCCAACCCACTAGTATAAATAGCAAAATGTCTTATGTTTAAAATGGTTGCTCTGTTTAATTTTCTCTAAATATCATATGAATGATATGAGAGTAGCATGAATGTGCATCATAAATTATAAATGAAATATAGCTTGATATTGTAGCAGAAAAGTTTTTTTTTTCTGATAATGTGATAAAAAAGATTTATGCTGAAATCTAGATAAATAAAAATATAAATGTTTGTTACTAACCAGTTTTATACCACTAATTGGTTGAAAATTTTCTGAGAGTATTTTATTTGAATTCAGGAGTGTTTTTATATACTTATTATCCAAGTATTGGAAAATTAAACATATTAGAAACATGCATTTTCTTGTTTTTTTTTCCATTTAAATAAACTGAGCCACAGCAACGCGTGGCCGGGTACAGCTAGTTAATTATAAATAAAACAAGTAAGCATTAAAACAAACAACAGGAGGTTGAATTGAAACTAATATTTATCTTTTTTATCTTTTTATCTATTATTTTTTGTAATGAGCAATCACTTACAAACTGATGGAGGTGCCCGTGGTGTAATGGTTATCATCGTAGGAAATGGACACGGCAACACAAGTTCAAATCCTGGACGAGACTGATTGCATTTCACATAGCACTAATACCCTTGGGAAAGGTATGAATCCATTAATTCTCCCTCCAGCTATGGGTAAATAGTAGGACAGACTGGGTTCTTCAGCCTTGGTAAGGCAACTAGTCTAGAAGAAGGAAAACTCTGAATTCAAACCTGTTAAACTCCGCTTAAAAATTGACCTTGTGTCATATCCTGCCCGAGCGGAGGGGTTGGTAAATAGGATCACTTACAAACAGATATGTTGTGCGAGTATTAATTCTTGCATATGTACAGTCTACATATAATCTCTTTAATTGCTTACTTACATGTCAGTTCTGAATTCTTTTGAGGGTAAAACTTAATTATTGTCATGAAATATAGGGACAGATATTTTTGGTTTGGCAAGGAGAATCTAATGTATGTCTTCTTCTGTTTCTAGCTAGTACAGTGGATTTGATATCTTTAAACTCAAAAGCTTTTTGGTGGCAAAATATGAAAAAGTTATTTTTGGTAATGAACAACAGTTTACCAAAGATATGAGGATCATTAAATAAGTTTCCCGACATTTTTTCGTATGGGCACTTTTATTGATAGTACACACATGAAACTCTAGTCCCCTTTGAAGTAATCTCCTCCAGCTGCAATGCACTTTATATCATTCCAACAACTTCTAGAAGGCTCCATGGAAGTCCTCTTGAGTGAGTGTGTCAGTGACCTTCGTCACAGCCTCTTTCATCTCTTCAATTGTCTCATAACGTCAGCCTCTGAGCTTAGGGAATAAGCAAAAGTCACAGGGAGCAAGGTCTGGACTATTGGGAGGGTGAGGAACTGTCTTGATGCCCATCTTAGTCAAATAGTCTGTGACAAGGATGGAGTTGTAGACTGGTGCATTGTCCTCGTGGAAATGCTACTGACTCGATTTGAAGAGTGCTGGCCTCTTCCGACGGAATCTCTTTTCCTGAACTCCTTTAAAACCTCAACATAGTAACCCTAACCCTAACCCTGGTGTATTGATTTCCTTACTCCTCCCACACCTCTAATCATCCCTCACAGACTCCCTGGCTTCCTTGAATATCTTATGCCACTCAAAAACTGATGCTCGATTCATGCAAGATGCTCCAAAAGCAGTCTGAAGAAATAGATAGGTTTCTGTTGCATTTTTTCCTAGTTTAAAACAGCATTTTATTGCATATCGTTCTTCTAATGTGTCCTCACGTCCAGATTGCATTTTTGAAATTCACCAGCTGTGATAATCAGGCTTTAGTAGGGTGTATTCCAATTCCTGCTGTAGCTGTTGATTTGAACCAGAAATCATAAAAATTGGTCAGTTATCTCATAAGATGTATAGCAATAACATAGTAAATTTTCAAGAGTCTATGACAATTTTAAATACCTGTACCAAAAAGTCTGAAAACTTATTCAAGGCACCAAGTATGTTGTGCGAGTATTAATTTTCATATATGTACAGTATCCGTAAGTGATTTTGTATTCTTGTGTGTCGGTTCTAAATGTCTTAGAGGATAAACCCTGTTTATCATGGTGAAATTTTAGGATTTATATTTTTGGTTAGGCATGGAGAGTAATGGCTGTATTTTTCAACTGTTGGGCTGTTCTTGACTCATAGGGAATAGCTAGTGTTCAGGTTTACCTGCTCTTAGCAGCAAAACATGTTAACTTTACTTCTGGCAACTATAGCACACATGGGTTGTTTCTATTTTTAAATTTAGTGACACACCTTGGTTAGGGATTGCTACATTTTGTGTAATAGTTATTGTTATAGGAAATGGACACAGTGACACGAGTTCAAATCCTGGATGAGGCTGATTGCATTTCACATAGCACTAATACCCTTGGGAAAGGTATGAATCCAATAATCCTCCCTCCAGCTATGGGTAAATAGTAGGGAAGACTGATTTCTTTAGCCTTGGTTTGGCAACTAACCCAAGAAAAGGAAAGCTATGAATTCAAACTGTAAAACTTTGCTTAAAAATTGACCTTATGTCACATCCTTCTAGTATAGAGGGTGTTAAACACAAAGAACTCAGACTTTAATACTCTGCATACGGAGACACCTTTATTACACGCCTCTTCTTACACTCGCCCATAAACCAATATGGCCGTTTGTTTACTTCTGCTCATCGAATAATGCCCTCTCTTCTCGAGAGTATCAGATGAGATAATTTGCATACTTAACAGTTCTTCCCCCTTTTTCTTTTCTGTAGGGCATAAGTTCTGTAAAAGAAAATAGGAAAGTGTAACAACATTAAACAGAGGACTCTTTCGGCTCAGACATGAACCCCAGGATCTTAAATGAAGGCACTCCTTTCTTTGTCAAGGGGTGGGCAATTTGTGTGTTAGTTGGTACCCAAGAGATCTCTGCAATTTCTTTTCCTTCAAGCATCTCTCTCTTTTTTTCTTTTACTATTTAAATCTTCTTCACTGTCACTGGAATCAAAGTGAAGCCGTGCGGCATTCATATCGTTCAGTAAAATTGTATTTGCATCTTTGTTGAAGAAAGAAGAATTGGATTTTATTTCTGTAGCTGAAACAATTACATGAGGATTTTTCTTGCAAGTTGAACCTGGACTTTTTCCAAGCAATTTCTTCTTTGCAGAATGTTGTGCATGGCAAATAACTTTCGCAACCGAATCCTCTTTATTCCGATTCTCTTTCTCTCTCATAATTTCACTCAGTTTGTCATCAACTTCAGCATCATATTGTCTATAAGAAATAGGTCCTTTTCCTGGAGTACAAATTGTTTCTCTTCTATGAACATCAGGAGATAAAAAGTTACATTCTAGAGTAGGTAATGATTTCATCCCATTCTTGTGGATTTTTGCTGATGTAGGATTATTGAGATCAACAAGCTGACTCTGCACTAATGGCTTTCTGTTTGTACCCTTGGCCTTGTTTCTTTCCTTGGGTGCTGGCTTATACAAAGACTTTTTAGAAATCCCAGAATTTGAACCACTGGTTTCCGACGCCGTATTAAAATTTCCAACAATAGGTTTGGGTTCAGTCTTTTTGTAACGAATGCATAGTTCACATGAATTTGGGAGTGTCTGCAAAATTTTTATAAATTCAGGATCTGTCACTCCTGCATTTTTAACTGAGTCACACAATTTCTTACAACTAGGATGACTAAATTGTCTATGTAACTTTGTTGCAATTTTAATTTTTTTGGCCGTATTTTTAGAAGAGATTTCTTTAATAAAAGGTACGTGTTTGAACTTACGTTTGTCTGGTAGAGGTTCGGTAATTGGAATGTAGTAATGTCCAGACTATGTGCAGCTTAACGGAATTTTCTTTTTTAACATCTTAACAGTGTCATCTTCAAAATTGAGGCAAGTTCCAGCCTTTTTCATGGCGTCTTTACTCAGGAGGAGTGGTATGTCAGAGTTCACCACATCAGTGATAATACTGACTTCAATATCAGCGATAACACATGGTAGAATCACCTTGTAGAGTGAGTTCAGTTTATTTCCATGGTCGAATTTAAAGGTTCTCACTCCTTTTCTTTTTACTATTTTTTTCTTTTGTGCATCCGTTAATGTTTCAAGAAAACATTTATACCATTTTGTTCCACAAATGGTGCTGGATGCACCACTATCTAGAACCGCAGAGCCAAGTGTCTCACCCAAAAAAAGTCTCCACCATTCTTATATTTTTGCTGACTCATTAAGACCACGTGTGACACGGATAAATCTTCCTCTATTTCGACACCATCTTTCTTCCTGCTACTATAACCATAAGGACAATCATAAGACCAGTGAAACCTGCAGCCACAATTAAAACATACTGTAATGTTACCTGTTCGGTCTCGCGGATTTAACTTCTTTTTGTTCGTGGAGCGTGTTTTATTCTTATATCCCTGTCATCTTCCAGCGCGGTTTATCTTTTCTTGCAAATTATTTAAACGCAAATCACGTTGATATGAGGAGCGGCCATAATATACTGCAGTAGGGTCCATTTGGTTATCTTCTGTATAGTTAACAATATCCATTTCGGTTTTTTTACGACAGGTGAAGTATTGGGTGATGAATCACTAGAAGAATGTCCATGCATAATCTTCCGTAACTGTTTCGACATGGAAGATAGCATTAATTCGCTGACTGTAGCTTTGACTAATTTCTCGTTCTCCGGGGTGATATTGGCAGTCTTTAGTGCTCTGAATGCGAGTACAGGTTCTGGTAAAAGAATGTTAAAGTCTTTTAATTTGGCGACAAGTCGGCCAAATTCAATCAAAAAAAATCTTCTAATGACGTCCCAGGCAGTCTCTGATAATTTTCAAAATGTTTCGTATGCTCGAAAGGCAGACTGGTTTATATCATCCAGAAAAAGTGTATCCAGTTTTTCATATAACTTTTTCATTCCATCCTCAGAATTAAGAACCGCAATGTCTAATTCCAGAACAGCCTCTCTTGCTGTTCCTTCCAATGACAAAAACACCATGAGGGCTCTTTTCATTTTATCCAGTGAACTGGCTCGTTCCCATATTAACATTTCCTTCGGCCATGTACTGTATTTATCTTTAAGCAATACGGGTGGAGGAAAATACTTAGAAACCATAGTGTCTTTTAGCTCTGCTACCATTGTTAAACATAAAGAACTCAGGCGTAAGAAAGGCGTCTCCGTATGCAGAGTGTTAAACACTCTGCATATGGAGACGCCTTTCTTACGCCCTTCTTACACTCGCCCATAAACCAATATGGCCGTTTGTTTACTTCTGCTCATCAAATAATGCCTTCTCTTCTCGAGAGTATCAGGGGAGATAATTTGCATACTTAACAGAGGGGTTGGTAAATAAATGCACATGTTTAATTTATTTACCAACCGTAATCACCACCACGATTGGCCGTCATCATAATCATTACACAAAATAATCAGAAGTCCCCAGAAAAACATTTTTGCAGAAACACCCACCCTGAGTTAACAAACAATTACAAGTTATTGGTGGGAGGGTTCAATCTCAACTGTCATTCTATTGATATCTGTTAATGCCATGTCAACTTTTGCAGGTTATTTAATGCCAAAACCATCCACATAGAATTCACTTACAATGATGTCCCAGTCCTACACATTAGCCACTATGAGTCAGAGTCTCCCCATACTAACATCTGTCTCTGATGTTATGGGACAATATGATAAAATCAGAGGCATTACTTTTGAAGCTAATTTCCTATAAGTCCAGTAAATAAAACATATTTATTTCAGGCAAAAATAGCCAATAGTAGAGTCTGGAAAAAAATAGTGTTTTGAAGCTGATATGTCCTGCTATATCCAACAATGTTACTGTTTGTTGTCTCTGTTTTAGTTTTCACAGAAATAAATAGGGGACTTTAATTTTGGAGACTCCCTTGTAAAATTTTCTATGGAAATCATGTAAAAAAAAAAAAAAAAAAAAAAAAAAACAAATGCAATTAATCTGATAATACTCAAAAGTTCATATGTTGGTTATGTAGAAATTGTGTCTTCTCCAAGGCGTAAAGTAACTTTTTACAGCCTCTATTACAACTTTCTAATTTTAACTCACTGATAAAATCTAATAAAAATAACAAATTACCAAAGTTCCCCAAAAATTGACCAATGAAATGAGTTGTTGACAACTTAGATTTAACTATTATGCTAATATTTATCTATGCATGTTAGAATCAGTTATAGATACAAAGTCATAAATAGGTCAAGACACTTCAGCAGCATCCACCATATTATGATGTATAAGAACAACTTTCTGGACTGCCTCTAAATGGGAATATCATAATAAGTACTTGAAAACTATTCAATTCTTGCTATTGTTATTTAAATAATTGTAACTTGTGATACAAAATTTGTTGAATAAAGGTTGGGTAAATTTCATCCAAGTCTTCATTCTACTTATAACTAAATTCTTGCGAAGAGAGACCCCATGGTCTAATGGCTAAAGTTTTGGACTGCAGTTTCAAAGTAAACTAGTTTGAACTTTAGTCAGGATATTACATTCACTTTCACACTAATACCCTTGGGAAAGGAATTGAACCAATGGGTTAAATAGTACTACAGCTGCTTGTTCTACAAGGATGATTTAAGTATCAAGTAAGCCATGAATGTTTAAATGATCAAACAGTTCTATTTCTAACAATTCAATTTAGCCTGTCATTTGTTTGCACACAGTTTAAATGTCAAACAGTTCTATTTGATCCATAGATAGGATCCTATTAAGTGTTAACACTCCGGGTGAGAGTGGACCTTGGGAGCAATGGCAATGGAGGGGTACTTTACATTCTCCAAAACTCCAGTATTACTGGAGCCACACCATCAGATTGTTTACTGTCATATCTAGGATGCTCATTGGGGGAGACTTACTCTCTGTCGAGATGCAGTCAGTGTATTCTACAGTCCCAGGTGACTGGGCTATTTATTATTTAGATCACATTTTAACCCTTGTGTGTTTGTGGTAAAAAACCTAATCAAATATATTAACACTGGAATTTTGAAAATACTTTAGATATTTGAGAAAGGTACCATCCTCACTAATATTTACTCTGAGTTAAAAATATGTTAAGTTTCTATTTTAGTATACAGTAGGCTAGGGCTAGATATTGGGTCTTTGGGAAGTTTATGAATGTAACAGGACATTTGCCAATTGGTAACCTTGAATTTTAGGGCCAACAAACATTTTTTTAAATTTCCTGTCTATCAATTTTGTTGAAAAGTTACAGTATTTTGAAGTTGATAGAAAGAACAATGTATAAATTTGTTGGTGCAAGGTTATTATTGAAATTGTGGTGGAATTTTTAAAATGGATTTCTATCTTAAATATACACTAATTTGAGATAGAAGTATTCTATGGTTTCGAGAAATGTTTTGATTTTTTGGACTGAAAGGTTTAGAAATATATTCTGATGATTGTTTCAGTAAAATTTCACTTTTTGTAAGAAAATTTTAAGGTAACACCCCTCAAAAACGTCTATTTAGGGTGATAAAAAGCACCAAAATATTTTCTGTATATCTGGAAATATAAATATTTTAGTAAAATTTCACTTTTTGTAAGAAAATTTTAAGGTAATATCCTTCAAAAACATCTATTTAGGGTGATAAAAAGCACCAAAATATTTTCCGTATATCTGGAAATATAAAAACATAGTACTCAAGAATATATACTAAAATATTGATCTAATTCAAATTAATTTTCCTATAAAATCCCTCTCTGGATATAGTTTGAATTTCCGCCATCATATATCTTATTCAATCATACACATCCTTAAATCTTACCCTTGAGCTGCATTTTCACTTTAGGAAACAAAAAAAAATAAAAAATAGATACTGGGGGGAGTGAAAAGGTTTGCAATATTTTGGCAATGTGAGACAATTCAGTAGCTCTGGATGCTTTGAAGGGGGTTGTGAAAATAACGAGCAACCCAAGACTTTGAAATATCAAGCTCACTTAATATGCTTCAAGTGCTACTTGCCGGATTGCCTTCTATAGCTTAGATCACAACTTCAGAATCCATAGTTTGGTTTGGCTTTAGAGCAAATCAATGATTGTTGGTTATTTAATGCCAAATCCTGTTTTTACCGATATATCAAATACATGATTTGTAAACACATTTTTAGATACACACAGTTGAATGTCAAACAGTTCTATTTCTAACAATTCAATTTAACATAAGTCAAAAAAGTTATATAGTTTCAAGTATTGCTATCACTAACAATTTGATGAAAAATCAGTCATTTGTTTACACACAGTTAAATTATAAACAGTTCTATTCCTAACAATTCAATTTCGTCATTTGTTTGCTGCCAGTATAAATGTCAAACAGTTCTATTTGACCCATAGATAGGACCCTATCAGGTTCTACCACTCCAGGCCAGAGTGGACCTTGGGAGCAATGGCAATGAAGTGGTACTCTGCATTCCCCAAAGCTCCAGCATTACTGGAACCGCACCATCAGATTAATTACTATCATGTCTAGGATAATTGTTGGGGGAAAGTTTTTCCTCTGCAGAGATGCAGTCTGTATATTCTACAGCCCAGCTAACTGGCCAGGGAATCCACAGTTTTAGGTCTACCTGACCTTGCTTGATCATCAAGGTTATAGCAACCCGAGTGAAATTTCTTGACCCAACTGATTATTGTATTGTGATCAAATGTGCCTTCATTTTTTACACAACAAATGTTTTTAATTACCTCAGCAATGTTATGGCTCATTTAGAACTTGAAAAGTAAAAGTTTCTGAATTAGACTACATTGCATGTTCATCTGTACAGCTTTCAAATCATACACAGAGTGAAGCAATACACAACATGCTAGCACACCATCTGCCATGATACTACAAACTACAGGAAGTACCTATCACAGATTAAACTGCTTCATTTATGTAATATACACATGACAAAATAACAGGTATTGTAGGTTTGCTGAGTATGGAAGGTGCCTTCGGTGTAATGGTTATCGTTGTAGGAAATGGACATGGCGATATGAGTTCAAATCCTGGACGCAGCTGATCGCATTTCACATAGCACTAATACCTTTGGGAAAGGTATGAATCCAATTATTCTCCCTCCAGCTATGGGTAAATAGCAGGGCAGACAAGGCTCTTCAGCCTTGATGAGGCAACTAGTCTAGGAGAAGGAAAACTCTGAATTCAAACCTGTTAAACTCTGCTTAAACCTGACCTCGTGTCATATCCTGCCTGAGCGGAGGGATTGGGTAAATAAGGAAGGTGTTGTTCTTGCACAATTCTGTATTTTGCAAAAAAATGACATTCAAATATTATCAGTAAATCATACATTTTTAAAAAATTGATACTGATAAATCTCAACACATCAAGATATGTGGTGCATTCAATAAGTTTCCAGACTTTTTTGTACAGGCATTTAAAATTGTCGTAGACTCTTAAAAATTCACTATGTTATTGCTATACATCTTATGAGATGACTGGCCATTTTTATGATTTCAGGTTAAAATGAACAGCTAAAGCAAGAATTGGAATACACCCTACTAAAGCCTGATTGTCACAGCTAATGAATTTCAAAAATGCAATCTGGACTTTAGAAGAACGATATGCAATAAAATTCTGTTTTAAATTTGGAAAAAACACCATGCGATGAAAGCTAGATCTACTGCTATGACCCAGAGACCAAGAGACAGAGTTCCCTGTGGAAGCATGCTGGTTCTCCCAGACCCAAGAAGGCCAGACAGAGCAAATCCACCCACAAACTTTTGATGATCCCTTTTTTGACAGCACTGGCACGATCTCCATGCACTGGGTTCCCACTGGACAGACAGTCAACAAGGTTTTAAGGGAGTTCAGGAAGAAATTCCGTCAGAAGAGGCCAGCACTCTTCAAATCGGGTCAGTGGCATTTTCACCAGGACAATGCACCAGTCCACAACTCCATCCTTTTCACAGACTATTTGACCAAGATGGTTATCAAGACAGTTCCTCACCATCCCTATAGTCCAGACGTTGCTCCCGATGACTTTTGGTTATTCCCTTAGCTCAAGGAAAAACTTAGAGGCTGTCGTTATGAGACAATTGAGGAAATGAAGGAGGTTGTGATGAAGGTCATTGACATGCTAACACAAGAGGACTTCCATGAGACCTTCCAGAAGTTGTTGGAATGGTACAACAAGCGCAATGCAGCTGGAGGAGATTCCTTCAAAGGGGACTAGAGTTCCATGCATGTACCATCAATAAAAGTGCCCATACGAAAAAAGTCTGGAAACTTATCGTGTGCCCCTCATATGTTATTTTAGCTCTTCAAAAACTCAACTATTTTCCATGTTTAAGCTTAAAACTAATATGCCATCTACTTATTGTAGATCTCTTATTAAACAGAAATTTAGCTTTTTTTTTGTTTGTTTGAAAGTACAAAAGAAAGTTAAATCCTTAACTCTTTTGAAGCAACTTGAAATAAACAGAACAGCCATTGAATGAAAATGGAGAAAAAGAGGCAACATTGCAAAAAAATAAACACAGGGTTGCAACAGAATCAACACCTTTTTCAACCTTTTACTGCTGCCACATTGTGGCAGGCACTGACTATCTCATAGACACACCCTCATCAGCAAGTTTGTACCAACTGAAGAATAACTGAAGATACCAAAACTCTAAAAGTAGGAAAAAAAATTAATTAACAATACTTCAAAGAGATAACCTTTAGTATTTTTATTTGCCAATAAAAAATAGCCATATTTCTATTCAATAATTGATGATAGAAATCAACAAGTACATGATATAATAAATAACTTGATTGGTTTGGTGTCACAACAACCATTGTAAGTTATTAATGCCAAATCCATTTTTATACATATAAACAGTTCTATTTCAAACAATTCAGTTTAGTATATGTACAGTTTTTTTTTTTGTTAACACACAGTTAAATGTTAAAATAGTTCTATTTCAAACAATTCAGTTTCATAAGTATGCAGAACTGTTTTTTGACATTGAAACTGTGTATTTATACTAAACTGAATTGTTTGAAATAGAACTATTTTGACATTTAACTGCGTGTAAACAAAAAAACTGTACTTCTACTAATCTGGGTTGTTTGAAATAGAACTGTTTTTTTTTTTACATTGAAACTATTTCAAACAATTCAGTACACAGTTTAGTTCTATTTGACCCATAGAGAGGACCCTATCAGGTGCTCCCACTCTGGGTCAAAGTGGACCTAGGAGCAATGGCAATGAAGGGGTACTCCACATTCCCCAAAGCTTCAGCATTACTTGAACCTCATCATCAGATTCTTTAGTGTCATATCTAGGACACTCATTTATTTACCTCTCTGCAGAGAAACATTCGATGTATTCTACAGCCGACTGGACAAAAATAACTTTGTTACATAGCCATATGCATGAATATAGCCATGTGCGAAATAGACATATAATGTTCATAACGATAGAACATAGGAATCTCAAAATTCGAAAACATGTAACGACTTCTTGTTCAGGTACGAAACCTTTTTATTAACTTTGATTTAAAGGCTTCGACACAAGGAGGAGAGACACAATCTTCTATGCTGTCTTATTCATTTGGCCCCCATCTCGAGCGGCCCCCATAGGGCGCAAGTTCGCCTCGCGTCTGCGAGCTTCAAAAGTCGAACCTCCTCATTTGGTGTCTAGTTTCCAACTCTCTAACTTTCAAATCCTCACACAAACCTCCGCGCGCTTCCGGTGCGTGAAGTTACCCGCACCCTGTCACCCGTTTCGTCTCGGACTATTGTGACATCTCTGAGTGACATGTCCGCTCTGTGCGTGCTAACGCGTTACCACCTGCATCAAGGTTGCACCTAACTAACCCATGTGCTGAACTGAAAGTTTCTCAGTCTAACTAAACCCAAAGGCATGAACCGAAATCCCTCGGCTATTATATTACAACTTGAATACTGATATCTAACCATATGATTAAGAAATATGATTGACAAAATGAAAATTAAAGTATTGAAATTAACAATGTATTCATACAATGACATGTTTCACTTATTTGGCTTCATCAGATACTACAAAATTGTTTTTAAAATGATCGTGGAATTTGTTGACAAACTGTCATGGAAACAAACAGATGCTGAACATTGGTTGCTTAGGAGCTTTCAAATTTGAAAATTTATTTTGTTACTACGATATGATATAACTAAAAATTATTATTGATAAAATAATATGCCTTGTGAATAATTGATACAATAAGATATAACTGAAGATTATGATGGAAGAAAAATATTATAGTTGTTCAGTTATTTGACCAAATGATAAAAAGAAACAGTTTCTTTACTATGTGTCTCTGTTGGGCCAAAATTGTGACAATATTGGTCTGTGGTGGTACATGAAGGGTTAACCAAAAAAGTTGAGTAGCCAAATATAATTGCCAAGAAGTGTAAAATTGAAATTTCTGGGAAAAAGGAACTTTTAACAAGGGCCCGAAATGGGAATTGGAAGATGTTGACAGGTTGGGAAGATTAAGTTGTTTACAAAGCACAAGCGGAAATTGAGGAAGAAAGATATTAAAAAAAGAAAAGAAAAGAGTAATAATACTAAAATGATTCTCAAACCTGGAAAATGTTAAAATTAAGAATTTGACAGTAAAAAGATTCGGATACGAGGTGACGTACCTTCCAGTTAAAAGGTGGGACTCAAAAGCGAACAAAGAAGTCTTTGTTGATAAGAGGGAGGCCATCTGGCATTTGGGGAAATACTTCAGCTAAGAGGTGAGAAAATTATCCGGAATTACTTATCAGTGCTGAAAGGGAATTATTAATTAGTCTGGAACAAAGGCCAGCCCTTTCTCCAATGCAGGTTTGAAACCAGTTCCATCAAAAGTGACAGTCTAGCATATTTAGGCATAAGGGGAAGAGTCTCCAGCCTGACGTCATAAGTAGTAAAATGAGAAAAACTGTGCTGGTAGGAGGAAAGCTATCCTCCTGTAGTCCTCATTACGAGGGTAGTGAGAGGAACGACTTTGTGAAAGTAGTGAAAAGGGGGTTGGACCCTTTCTGATGACGAAAATTGAAACAAAGACATGACGGATGTCTGATGAGTTGAAAATGACGTCATGGAGAACACCCCTGCCGCAGTCAGAACCTACCCCAGAATCTTGGCGGTTATTATATAAACAAGCTGATTTTTGAACTCAGCAGTTGGTGGCAGTAAGCGAAGCAGTTGGGACCAGACGAAGCAAACGAAGACCAGGCAGGGCCCAACAGATTGGAATTGTGCTTTGTGCTGCCAACTCATATCACCAGTCCGCCGCTGGGATGAATTATAGCTAAGAAGACTTAACACTCACCAGACCGACGCCTTAGACCATTATAAGTCACACCCGCAGATTTTGTTACCATCTGTAAACTTGAAGATTATAAAACCTTTTTATTATTAACTACTGCAGAAATCGGAGTTGTATTTTTTTTTTTGTTCTATAAAATATATACCCTTCAGTTTTCAGTCTTCAGCTGCCAGTAACCCCTCTTCCTTTCAGACGTGGCCATCGGCCTTTCCATTAAAGAATCACAACGTGGGGCAGGGTAGTGTATGGTCACTTCCCTGGAGGGAACTTTCGATCTGTTTTTTCCCACGCTGTAGCAGAGAGATTGGAGGGAGGTGAACGAGGATTGGACGCAGACGGTGTTATAAAATGATATTAAGACAAAATAGTATAAATAGGTTGGGCAACCACTGAGATTAAATAAGTTCCTTCTTAGCAGCTCAACACCTGAATATGACAAAGAAAGATTAAGAGTCTCTTAAGACTGAAAACCGAAGGGTATATATTGTAGAACAAAAAAAAATACAACTTGCAATGATTACTGGGAGAATGAGTAAGCACTAAAAGATGGACACCCTTTTACAGTCAGTAAGACATTAAGAGATGGATCACACCTAAAAACCATTTGGACACCTAGAATACAAAGGTTGATCAAAAAGTTCTAAGCCTCACCCAGAAAGAGCAGCAGAGCTAAACATTTTTGTTATGGCAACACACTACCTCTTCTTATAAAACTAGAAAAATCTGAATTAGTTTTTTTTACTTTTATAAAATGTGGTAGTGTGTTGTCACAAGAAAAATGTTCAGCTATGTTGATCTTTTTGGGTGAGGCATAAAAAATTTGGAATGACCTCCATATCTTAAAATGTTTCCAGGTATGACTTCAGTTCATAAAAGTTTAGTTGAAATTGCATCAAAAATGGTAGACCCTCAGTTTATGGATATTTCGGGAATTATCATGAGATTAAAATAAAGAAGGGAGATAATCAATAGAATAATAAATCATTTAAAAAATATTGAATGAAGTGCAGAGAACTAAATCTGTATATAAAGAAGCTTATTCCCTCAGAGGAAATTTTCAAAGTTTTTTGCTTTTAATTAACAATTTTGACTAGTATTATCTTTCTCCTTCCTAATTGATCTTTACTAATAATTTTCAATTGTATTATTCTTCAACTTTCTAATTACAGTTGCTTTTATCAATAATTTTGACAAGTATTATCCTTCATCTTCCTTTTTATCAATAATTTTGATTTGTAATATCCTTCATCTTCTTATAGTCCAATAGACTGAAGCTGTAGAATATGGAAACTGCATCTCTGCAGAGGGGTAAGAACCCTACCAAAAAGTGTCCTAGATATGACAATAAACTATCTGAAGTAAAGCTGCAGTTGTAGGATTTTGGGGAAGGTGGAGTACCCTTTCATTGCTATTATTCACAGGTCCACTCTGACCAAATACGTTAATACCTGTTAGGGTCCCATCTATAAATTAAATAAATATTCAATCATTTTCTATACTTGGAACCATTTAACAGATTGCAAACAAATGAATAATGTTGAATAGAATTATTAATGCTAAATAATATTTGAAACCATTTAAGTCCCGTCATCTGGGACTGTAAAATACACTAACTGCATCTTTGCAGAGGGGTAAGTCCCTCACCAATAAGTGACCTGAATATGACTCTAAACAATCTGATGGTGAAGCTCTAGTAATGCTGGAGCTTTGGAGAATGCAGAGTACTCCTTCATTGCCATCACTCCCAGGTCCAATCTGGTTTGGAGTAGTAGCACCTCATAGGGTCAAATAGAACTGTTTGACATTCATACTGGTAGCAAACAAATGACTCATGCTAAATTAATTTGTTTGAAATAGAACTGTTTGACCATTTAATTGTGTGTAAATAAATAACTGTTTAATTGAATTGTTAGTGATAGATAGCAATACTTGAAACCATTTAACTGTGTGCAAATGAATGAGTTTAGGCTCAGTTAAAAATGTTATCAACAAAATGTGTTTACAAATCATATGTAAGTAAAGTTGGCGACCGTAGTTGAGGGTGACCAGAAGGTTCCCTTTTCAATATCTACAATACTGAGGTGTAGGAGAGAGCACTAATCCTTTGCCTGGATTGCTCCACTTACCCTTGATACGTATTTTATATTGCGGAGTGTAAAGCAAAGAGGTATCAAGTACCATTTTCAAAGTCTTTGGTATGACACAACCTGGGATTGAACCCAGGTTTCCCAGACCATTGGCAAACACTCTACCCCCTAGACCAATAGTAGCCCTAAAATGACTTGAATACATGATTTTGAAACCTTTTTAGTCTTATACATATTTATGGATGGAACCCAGGTTTCCCAGACCACTGGTGAACACTTTAAATGACCAACAATGATTGATATGCGATAAAACCCAACTCAACCAACAACGGAAACTATTTAATTGTGTGTAAATAAAGGAATAATATTAACTTAGATTGGAATACTTGATAAATAGAATTATTGATGTTAAATAGCAATACTTGAAACCATTTAACTGTGTGCAAACAAATAATTAATATTAAATAGAATTAATAGTGTCAGATTGCAATACTTTAAACTATTTAACTGTATGTAAGCAAATGATTAAATACTAAATAGAATTATTTATGTTAGATTGCGGTACTTGAAATTATTTAACTGTGCGTGAAAAAAAGGAGCTCTGGCGCATTTAAAAATGACACCTACAAATTATTTGTTACAAATCCGATATATTTAATATATTTATAACAAGGATTTAGTATTAAATAACCTATATGGAGGTGCCCGTGGTGTAATGGTTATCGTCGTAGGAAATGGACACGGCGACACGAGTTCAAATACTGGACGAGACTGATTGCATTTCACATAGCACTAATACCCTTGGGAAATGTATGAATTCAATTATTCTCCTTCCAGCTATAGGTAAATAGTAGGGCAGACTAGGTTCTTCTGCCTTGGTGAGGCAACTAGTCTAGGAGAAGGAAAACTCTGGAATCAAACCTGTTAAACTTTGCTTAAAAATTGACCTTGTGTCATATCCTGCCTGAGTGGAGGGGTTGGTAAATATGACTAAATAACCTATAAGGACTGATAAATCAAAAAATCCAACCAACCAACTTAAAACTATTTAATTGTGTGCGAATAAAGTTATTAGTGTTGGAGAGCAATACTTGAAATCATTTAACTGGACACGAACAAATAAGATCTGGATAGTTTTGAAAATAATAATACCTACAAACGATTTTATACCGGCTCATTGGCCTAGTGGGTAGAGTGTTCAACAATGGTCCAAGAGACCGGGGTTCAATCCCAGGTCGAGTCATACCAAAGACTCAAAAAATGGTACTTGATACCTCCTTAACACTCAGTAATATAAGGTAGGGATCAAGGGTAAAGTGGAGCAATCCAGGGAAAGGAGTAGTGCCCTCCCCTACACATCAGTGTAGTAGCTACTGAAAAGGGAGCCTTCAGGTCGCCCTCAACGACAGTCAAACTATTTGTTTACAAACCATATGTTTAATATATACATATATAAACTGGATTTGGCATTTAATAACCTACTAAAGGTTGATATGTCATAAAACACAACTAGCCGACAACTTTCTCATCCTAATTCTGGTTGAGTTTTAAAAATAATTTTCATTAGTATTGACTCATCCTAATATATAAATAGGAGCTGCTTATAAGTAAAAGCAAAGTTAGCAACTGTAGTCGAGGGTGACCCGAAGGCTCCCTTTTCAATAGCTACTACACTAAGGTGTAGGAGAGGGTGCTATTCCTTTGCCTGGATTGCTCCACTTTACCCTTGGTCCATACCTTATAATGCTGAGTGTTAAGCAAAGAGGCATCAAGTACCATTTTTTGAGTCTTTGGTATGACTCAACCTGGGATTGAACATAGTCTCCAGGACCATTGGCGAACACTCTAACCATCATGCCAATGTCCAGAGCTGCTTATAATAAATAATATTTGTATGTACATTTATTATACACACACACACACATACATATATAGATAAATCAAAAAATACAACCAACCAACTTAAATAATGTATATATTAAGTTGGTTGGTTGGATTTTTTGATTTATCAATCCTTATAGGTTATTTAATCATATATATATATATATATATATATATATGAATCTACATACAGATATAATTATTATATTACAGTCCATTAAGTTCATGCCTTAATCAGGCATTGATTTAAGGAAAGGAGTAAAATTTCAAATTAACTGCTCCAAAAGTGACTGTATTAAAATATTTTTTACTTCATTGTCTAGCTACTTAGACAAGACTATTTGTAAAAATTAAAATTTCGTAATTTATGAAACAGTTGACAAATTTTTGATCTTGAAGGATTCAATTTGTTTATTCAATTTTGAAAATGCAATTCTTCAAGAAAAAGGCAGAAAAAAATAAGACGTGGTAACAAATTAAAAAGGATAATTTAGCTTAGGCTTAATGATATAAGTGAATCATAATTAAAATAATATTTATTAAAATATAAACCCATACTTTCTTTTGTTTTCATAATTGTCAATAAACTTTTATTGTTAAGAGTAAAACGAACGTTTTCGAAATAAAAGAAGTTTTTTTTTTTTTTTTTTTTAATAAAGAAGGAAAAAACGCTTAGAATAAGATTGATTTTCTTTTTAGAAAGTATTTCCTCAAATGTTAAGATTAACACCCTTTAAAAAAAACAAAAACAGGAAGTTGGAATTCTCAAAAAAAAAAAAAAAATGGGGAAGAAAAGCTTCAAAACCTTTATTAAAGAAATAAGACGATGTAAAAACAGAAACTTATAATTTTTAGTAAACCAGTATTTTAAAAATAATTTAAAAATATCAATAAGAAATAAAATTAAAAAAAGTTAGATTAAAAATTAAGGTCATGAAAATGAAAATAGTCTAATTTACACATGTAAGAAGTTCTTCGTACAAGATTAAAAAAACAAAACAAAACATAAAGACGATGTATTCAAAGGATAAAAACAGTAAAAATAAAAAGATTTATTTAAAAGTTTTTCTTTCACTTACGAGGCATCAAGTTGAAGCTAACTTCTTTAAAAAGGGTCGAATGTATCCACCAACAACCAACATAGGAATGAAGTTCAGGATCCCTAGGTTTTATGTAACCCGCCAAACAAACATGCCAAAGACCCACATTGGACATCGGACTGTGAACACGGGTCCAGGATTTGATCCAATATGGAGTGGAAAATGCTATAAACATGCACAGGGTAGCAGAAGCGATGCAGATAAAACTAAACCAAAATAATGTCCGGCCCGCCATATTAGCTGGATAGATGTCACTTACAAAACGTATTGTTGATCTGAGTAGCACACCTGTAATCGGGTTGTCCAGGTGGGAGGGGGTAGACAGGCCTATTCACATCAGGTAAGGCAGTCAGGTTTACTAGTAATAAGCTGGAAATTAGGTCGTGAATTAAGAGAAGAGTCCATTCATTGTACTATCTACTATATGTATATAACTTGAGTATACACGTCTATAGAGTAGGACTTCGGTATTCACGACATTTAGGCTGCAATAACCGCGGATAATGAAAACAGCGGATTTTAACGAACAGTCTCTGGGTATGTTAAAAAATTTTCACTGAGAATCCATAGCTCAGAAATTTTTTTTAAAAAAATATATTTTTTTTTTGTTTTATATTTTAATACAGAAGTTTTTGCTCTTTGTCAGCAGGGTGATTGTAACCTCTGCGAAGACCTACCGTTCACAAAAAAAGCGATGTCCGGGATATGACACTAAACTACACCTGATAGTGAAGTATTAGTTCAGGGGCGGGAGGATGAAGTCACCCCTTGGCTGTCATTACTCCCAGGTCCACTCTGACATTGAATGTAAGTACCTGTTAGGGTCCCATCTATTGGTCAAAAATAGATTTGTTTGAAAATTATTAATATTACATTGGAATACTTGATACCGTATAACAGCAAATTATTTTTTATCAAGAATGATTATTTGCTGCTATTACTCTTTACGAAAGATAATAATTTTTAGTTACGTGAAAACAAATAACAATGCAAACAAATTATTACTATTAAATAGAGATTATAGGACTTTACACTCCTATAATTTAGTTTGGGCGGTATGCCACTTGTTCCCACAACAAAGATGGCGGACGCTCACATATTCCATCTCGGGAAACCATTGGCCAGGAGAACCACATAACCTGCGTAAAACTACGTCCGCGCGTAAATTTTCGTCCTGCGTTTGGAGCCACTTCCAAGACACGTATTCTCTATAAATACGTCGTCTTCAAACACTCTTTCTCTTTTTACACAATTTCTTCGCAGCGGCAACACACTCCCTCCAGTGTGACTCAACAGACGTCAAATAGCAACAACATGGATGGGCCTCGCAGACATTCAAAATATACATTGACTATGAGACTTTTTCCAGTCTCAGAGAAACCGACTGTTTCCAACCATAAAAAGAAAGACATTTTAAATATGTAATCCTTTTATAGTTTAATTGTGTTAGACACACACACACACACATACACACACACACACACATACACACACATATATACACACACGATTATTTTATTAATAGAATTAGCGATAATATTTGTCACTGCCTCCCACCAGACAGGACTTGACACAAGGTCAAAAGCCCGAAGGCCGATTAAAGTGGGGATAAAGAGAAGGGGAAGGTCGGGAACGAGCCGAAACTCGAACCCTGCTAGTCATTGACCCACTGAGTGCAATGTGGATCTAATGAGTCAAGCCGTATCACGGACCTAAATCTAGGTCCGGGCACGTATGCCAGAATATAGCTTGAACTAGAGCATGAGGTCTAGTGCTATACAAGGCGTGCATACGGATCTGAAAAGCAGCTCGCCCACCCGAAGGTTGCCCAGCCGAAGTTGGGGGCCTATTCGGCCCCGAGTCTGCTCTTGGGCCAGACGGCCCAGCCAAAAGGCCGGGGAGCGATCTATTAATAGAATTAGCGATATTTTTTATGTATCAATGTAAGTTTTATTATGATATATAAATTTGTTTTGTTCGTTGCCTTGTTTTGAATATTCCTTTTGTCCGCGCCGTTTCCTATCTTTTACTCTTTGTTTTCCTTCATTTACTACTTTTTTTTTTCATGCGCCAATATTCTACTTTTTTCAAAACACTAAATATCAAACTTCAACATAAAATTGTGGGGAACTAAAATACTAAATACATGTCAGTCACCCCTACGAGATGATTATTCATATTCAATTAGACCGTGTGCAACAAAACGAAATAAAATAAACAAAAAGAAACGTCTTAGGAAACTTCACGAAAATGTAAACACTGACGCAAATCACCAATCTTTATAACCATGTCGGCTGGTGGTGGGGCAGTAGAATACACAGACCATCTTCCTGCAGAGGGGTAAAACCTCGACCACCACTAACGAGTATCTTGTGGTGCAGTCAGTTTGGGCTGCAGAATACACTGACTACCTCTATGCGGAGGGGTACCTTCACCAACGAGTGTCCTAGATATGACACTAAACCATCTAGTCTAGTCGGCTCGGGCTGTAGAATAACACCGACTGCATCTCTGCAGAGGGTTAAGAACCCCTCACCGCCACCACCAACAACAGCAACGAGTGTCCTGTAGCCCAGTCAGTTGGGGCTGTAGAATACACCGACTGCATCTCCGCAGAGGGTTAAGAACCCCCCACCAACGAGTGTTCTTGATATGACACTAAACAATCTGATGATGAGGCTAATGTAATGTTGGAGATTTAGGGGATGCTAAGTACTCCTTCATTGCCATTACTCCCAGGTCTACTCTGATTCGAAATGGTAGCACCTGAGAGGGTCCTATTAATTGGTCAAATAGAACTGTTTGACATTTAAACTGAGTGCAAACAAATGACTTATGTTAAATTGAATTGTTTGAAATAGAACTGTTCGATCATTTAGCTGTGAGTGAACAAATAACTGATGTCTAATTGAATCGTTAGTGATAAATAGCAATACTTGGAGCCATTTAACTTTGTTGACTTATGTTAAATTGAATTGTTAGAAATAGCAGGGTGTATCTATTAATTGTGTATACGAATCATGTGTATTTACTATATATGTAAAAACAGAATTAGCATTAAATAATTAAAAATGATTGATATGCCATAAAACCGAGTCAAACGAAACCAATCTCTCGGCATAGAATAACCCAAGATGGATCGACATGTTAAATCAAACGATCCATCAGTTTTTGTGAAAATGAAAACAAGCCAATAATTGAAAATGAAAACAAGCCAATCTAGTCCTGTAAGGGAAACCACGGCCAATATTTCGATTTTCTTCTTCTTATCCCATTAACTTGTTATCTTCTTTGTCTGTAAAAAAAAACTGCAAGAGAATTAAGGACAGAAGGAAAGGGACAAGGGTACCTTTTAACTCAAAAAACTTTATTTGAGGGTTCACGAGTTTTCTATGACGTGGGACGTTTTCCTGGACCAGTAGAAGTAGTTGCGTTTCCCAGACAAGGTGTTGAAATATATTTGAGTCATTTTCAGGGAAGTTATCCAGTGAATGTTTTTGGTGATATATGTTAGCAGGGGCGATTTGTTAACAGGAGATATGGCCCCGAGACCCAATCAGCGCATGCATTCAGTGCTAGCAGCCGAGAGACAGAGATCCATCCAGTAGCAGCGGTGAACGCTTAATGAGAGAGGTTTTCGACTCGTTGCCGGGAAGCCTTTTTCTTTAAGCATGCGCCGTTCTTGCTTCCGGTCAGAAGGCCTCTGGGAAACTGCAACATTTGTTGAATTTACTTATTTTATTTTTATTTTATTTTTCAAAATCTCAACACGTATATGGGGTAGCGTAACTCTCTGATAACCACTAAGAAATATGCTTGATTTTCGAGGTAAAATGACTGTATAAATGGAATAAATAAGACAAAAAATATTTCAGTAGTCATTTAATTTTTGTGTGGTTTGGTTTCCCTTCTTTTAATTGCATATCAACCTTTGTGGGTTATTTATTGCCAAAGCCATCTTTGTATAAGAACAGTAGTGGTGCTATTTAACTTACAGCTTGGGGGAGAAGGGGGTTTCTACTAAAAAGATTAATTTTCATTTAAAAAAAAACGAATATTTTCACTGAAAATAAAACAGCTCTTTGAAAAAAAAGAAAGGAAAAAAAAAAATAAAAACGTGTTTCGTGCATACAACTAAGAACTATTTCTTACCAAGTAATAAAAAAAAGAAGTTACAAAGTTTTCAAGAAAAACACTAGTTGCTAAAATTAATTGCTATTTTAGTGACTAGTCAAAAAAAAAAAAAAAAACTGAATCAAGTAACATTGATACAAATTGTTTCGAAACAAACACTGGGTCACTCATGAATTACAATGAGCTAATGTCTTCAACAAACAGGGTACCGTTACTTACAACTCACAAAAAAGGGTGTTGTATGAATGGAAAAAAGATTTGTGAGAGTCTCTTAGGTGAAAAATATCTCTCGGGGAAACCTGTTCACTTTTCTGTCAAGAATACAGCAAATAATGCAGACACATGGGGGGTTCATTCAGCAATTCTTTCAGCATTTACAGCAAATTCAATTGTACACCTTATGGTCTGAATCAAAACAACACAAATTCTCAGATATAAGCAACAGCATATTTCCCTAAGAAAAATGCAGCTCAGCAGGGTAGTTTTCGGACACCTCATGGTCAAAGTCGAGACAGCACAAATTCACAGATACAGGTAACGACATACTTCTCTTGGAGAGGTCCAGCACAGCAGCAAAATTCTCTGAGGGATTTACTCCCTATTCACCATTTTCCCTTAATTGTGGGGAACAGCAAGGTTTAAAAACCAACACATCTTGCGAAAATTCACAATTCAATGCACGTCTTGACTGCCTCTTGGCTTGCCCCCAAAAGGGTTATTCTCTCAGCAGGTGGCATCAGTTCCAAAAATTCCCGCCATTTCTTTCCGGCAGTGAAAACTATTAATGTCCCTTCCAAGAAGATGTTCCCATTACAAAAAATAATTCCAACGTTATTGAGCACTATTTAACCATACTGCAACATTTGGTCGTCCATTAACTCCTCAAATGAGATAGTAAGAACCATAGACCTCTTATATATATATATATATACGATTTGGCATTTTGAAAAAATATTGGCCCTTAGAACATCTGATTCACACAAAGTAAAGTTTCACTTTGACGTTGTACGTATACGGTGATTAAAACCAAGTGGAGGTGCCCGTGGTGTAATGGTTATCGTCGTAGGAAATGGACACAGCAACACGAGTTCAAATCCTGGACGACACTGATTGCATTTCACATACCACTAATACCCTTGGGAAACATATGAATCCAATTATTCTCCCTCCAACTATGGGTAAATAGTAGAGCAGACTTGGTTCTTCAGCCTTGGTGAGGCAACTAGTCGAGGAGAAGGAAAACTCTGAATTCAAACCTGTTAAACTCCACTTAAAAAATTGACCTTGTGTCATATCCTGCCCGAGCGGAGGTGTTGGGTAAATATGATAATCAAAACCTTTGCTTCGATATACACACACACACACACACACACACACACACACACACACATATATATATATATATATATGTATAAAACGAAAAAAATTGGGTTGATATACCATTAAGCAAGATATCTTCACCCCACCGGAGTGGTAGTACCAGTTCGGGTCCCATTTATATGTAAAATAGATCTATTTAGCAATTATTTATATTCAATTGAATAGTTGAGGGCAACCCGAAGGCTCTCTTTTTAATATCTACTACACCAAGGAGTAGGGGAAGGCGCTACTCCTTTCACTGGATTGCTCTTGTTATCCTTAATCCGTACCTTATGATGGTGAGTGTTAAAGCAAAAGAAGGCATCAAGTACCAATTTTTGAATCTTTGGTATGACTCGACCTGAGAGTAAATCTCCGTCTCCCGGACTATTAACGAACAATTGTTTTAAGAATAGTTATTTAAAGCTCTAATTGTTTACTAAGAATTATTATTAGTTATTTGAAACCATATAACTATGTGAAAATAACAGAATAGAAATAATTACTTGAAATCATATAATTATTAGTATTAGATAGGAATACTTGAAACCATATAACTGTATGAACAAAAATCTCTGAAGAAACAATTGTAGAAAAATATGAGAACATACAATGAATGCAATTCCTTAACTTTGGGGCATAGAATAACTCTAGATGAGTTGACATGCCATTAAAATCAGTCCTTCAATTAATCTATATCTATGTGTATATTGTCACACACACATACACATACGTATATATATATATATATATATATATATATACGTATGTGTGTGTGTGTGTGTGTGTGTGTGTGTGTGTGTGTGTGTGTAATACCTGTTGGTGTTCTAGTTTTGCACTACTTAATGTTTTGTATGTTGACCTTCAACCCGGCCAAACATGCCATTCCAAAGACGCGGAAGTTGCATAATCCATTAGCGTAGGCGGGCTTGGCTGACAATATGGGACAAGGTAAAATCTCACGGTACAGTCAGACTGATGCACTGGAAGAGAGTGACCTGTGCACTGCATGACAGTTATTTCCGCTCGATGACAATCAAACATGCCATTCCAAGGACAGCGGAAGTGACACATCCCAATGGCCAGTTATGGGGAGATATTGAGCAGGCGATTGAACTATTATATAACTCGGTGAAGACAGGAAGTCAGTTAGTTTGGAGATCAGACCCGTTGGTGACAAGATGTGGTAGAGAAAGCCAGCACCCAGCAGAGAGCTGGCCCCCCGGGCCTCCGGTTGAGCAGCATCAGGAGAACGAAAAAGACACAACACTGATGGCCATAAGAGTGGGGGACAATATGTTGCAGTTCTGTTCGGTCTCCAACGCCCTCTCACAGTAAAACCTTGAGTAACCCTTTTCGAACCCTTACAATAAAGTGAGAGGTATATTTTTTTTTTTTTTTTTTTATTATTGCGTCAATATGTATTCTGCATGTATATGTGTATAGTTGCATATTTATTATGTGGCTATACAACAAATGTATTAAGTACTTTTACGTATTAGCTTAGGTAACTGTCAGCGTTTTCTTCTTTTAAGTAGACATTACGATGTGGTTGATTATTTTCGAGCAATATGTGAAGTAATTACTGTAGTGGTTGGTTGTGATAATTATTTTATTATCTAGTTTCATCGGGTCGCGAATTTTTAAATTGGCAAAAATCTTTGAGTGGAAATGTAAATCAAATTGGAAAGTTCAAACGCGTGCACCAACAACCAGGAAAGGGGACATCAGTCATCTCTACACAGGAAGACCAAATGTAAACAAAATAGATTCATGTCTTGTCATAAATTTGATTGAGGAAATGAAAAACACGGTGAAAGATTGGGGACATCTGTGAGATGACGAAATAGCTTAGTGAGATGACGTCACACAAACGATATCCTGAATTTATTTATAAAATTTAGGGAATTTTGAAGAAGTCGTATGTTAGAATTCAGTTGGAGGCAGTCGGAAAAGTCGTCAGTTGGGGTTAGACGTCATTCGGGTCGGTAAGATGTCTCTTTATGTCTCTGTTCATAAATCCCTGCAAGCTCTCTCTCTCTCTCTCTCTCTCTCTTGTTTCGATGTCTATATAATAAACGTCTTCATTTCTTCAATTATACTCCTTCTAGCTATGGGTAAATAGTAGGGAAGACAACAGCCTCTTTAAAGTTGGTATGGCAATCGGTCCAGGAAAAGGGAAGCGCTGAATTCAAACCTGTTAAACTCCGCTTAAAAAATTAAACTTGCGTCGCATTCTGCTCGGGTGGAGAGAGATGGATATATGTCTATATATATATATATATATAGGGCTTTACGTGATCCATTACTTTTGGAGCAGTTCCAGCTCACACGCTCAAAATTTATGCTAGCTCCTCATTTTTTTAAAATGAGCGGCCCTTTTTCTGCGCTTCATAGTGAAAATATACCATCTTTCTTAAACGTTCAATTTCGCCAATAAATGGTCAAAGTATAAGTGTGGGCGTCAAAAGATCTCGTTGATATAGGTGTAAGATCGTAAGATAATACTTGACAAAATCTCGCTATATTTTGAGATTTGCTAAGAAGATGGGATTTCTTGCTCCTAACGGAGAACATGTCGAATGGAGCATAAGGTTATGCATAAATTTTGGTTACCTGAGGCATAAAATAGAAATAGAAATCCTCGAAATATTCTAAAGCAATTTAAAAGTTCATTACATTAACAACCTGTTTTTTCGGGAGAGGAAAATTTGACCCGATATTTGTTCAATCCCAAGTTTTCAGTCAGATATTTTTGTATGAAATTTCTGGGTATTAATTGGATTTCTGAATTTATTGGCAATTTGTTGATATTTTTCGGCCATTATTTATTCAAAAATACACTTTATATTTCGAATCAAATACCAACATAAATACTCTGTTAATGGTTTTTCATAAAAATCAGATCGATTTAACAAAGTTCATACATCTTTTTTCAAATTATTATTAATAAAAAAGTAAATAATTTGAATATATTTACTGTGTAGCAGAAAGAACTTATTTCAATTGCTCGTCAGACCACCATTAAATCACGTGGTTTGTATTTTCAAATTTATTGTCAGGTGCGGGAATTATTTTTGGTCGTTGAAGTTTCGATTTTATATTTTCGACCGATGGGGATGGTTTATGCCATTCTACTCGGATCACTTTTCCGGTCAATATTATGGGGGTTTTTATAAGCCCCGAAAAGCCCGGTTTATTCCTACGTTTTGTAAAAGAATAAACCGTACTTCAACAGCAGTTGGGATTTGGGTTGACAGCTTTTGAAGAAAGGGACGAACGACTTGTAGTGCAACAAAATTTATAACAACAACAACAACAACAACAACAACAACAACAACAATAAACAGGGATTTACACCAAGTGGAACAAACAACGAATTGGAAGAGTTCAAAGAAGAGTTCAAGGTTCCGATAGGTGGTAGGGTTTTGTAAGGTTTGTAAGGTTTAGTTGTAAGGTTATTATACGGTAAAGTTTTAAGGTAAGGTAAAGTTTGATAAGGTTAGGTAGGTTATGTGAAGGTTGTAAGGTTGTAAGGTTTTCGAAATTTTGGTAGGTTTGGTGAAGGTTTGCAGATAAAATGCCTGCTGGAACTAACTGTCTGTGTGTCCTGTTCCTTTTAACTCAGCACGTGCGTTCGTCGCTCTTGGGTCCCGGCTGGTGGAAGGTACCAATTACGTCAAGGGCTGCTACGAATGGACCTGTTGCTAACAGCGGTGGGAGTGGAAAAAAGAGGAAGAATCTCCAGTGGAGCTCTTTTTTATAATGGACGCCACGTGACCCCAAGGGGCTGCTGCTGTTCGGTGAAACAGGATCACCAGTTCCTTAACAAATTTTCAACAATATAAAAGGCTGTGTAACGCTCTTTCTTCCTCTCTTCTTTATTCATGTAGCAGCTGAACAGACGACATCAATATGTAGAGAGCGTATTTCAACCATGAGCCATTGTTCCTTTAGGAGACTATTCCTTTATCATTTATTTCTTCCTCCTAGACCAACTGGACCACGAAACTTCAGGTTGAATGCTTAATTCCTGCTTAACATTTGCAACTGTTTTCTTCCATTTGTACGACTCACAGTACAAGGGATATCTTGACATTAAAGTTTTTGGAACTCATCAATATTCTCGTCCACTCATTTGTTTTACTTTTTTCTTAATATAACATGGCAAAAACCCCAACAATTTGCCTCTTTGTTATAACTGTAATCATTTCTAAAGAAAAAAGCTTTAGTGAACCTTATTTCTTTGAAAATTAGTTATTTACTATTTATTTTGGAAGGGAATTTAAATTTGTTTTAAGTAAATAAAGTTTTACTTTTAAACATTATATTAGTGATTCTTTTCTTTTTAAAGAAAGAAGCAGCAAACATTTCTCCAAGAGAGGAGAGACAGAATTTAAATATCACAAAATATGAATTTATCAAAAAATCAGTTGAAATATTTTTAACTTACAGTTTTGGGACGAAAAAATATTCTAGTCAGTATTGCAGTTGGCAGTAGAAATTTGCCAAATAAACTTTGAACAGCAGACAAAAACACAAATCTTCTATTTTCAGGAGTTGTGGCAATATATCGTATTATTTCTCTGGGGTTGAGAATATATATAATTGGTAGGGGACAAATGGCTTCAAAACGGATTCATGGTAGCAATTGACTGAAAATTGCCATTTCATTTATTACTATACTCTGTTGTTTCCAAGCAAATAAAATTAAAGTATCTCAGTTAATTTATTGTATCTTCTTTTCAAATTATTATTTTAATAAAACAAGAGGGATGTGTAGGAAGTGGGTGAATGAATTTTAAGTCCCCTATAATTTAACGTTAATTTTGATATTTAAAATAAGGGTTTAATATTTCCCACACGTTTAATGTATAGGTTTGATATAGAGTGTTTTAGAGAAAAGGTGGAATAGGCATAATATATAGGTATAATATAATATAGACATAATATAGGCACATGGATAAAGTATTAAATGAAGGAAGCCAATGAAATAAATGAGTGAAGATATGAAACAAATAATGGCTGTAAAACGGCGCGGACAAAATGAACATTTAAAAAAATATTACTAACTCTACTAACAAAATAATAGTGCGTGTATATGTGTGAATTCGTGTGTGTGTGTGTGTGTGTGTGTGTGTGTGTGTGTGTGTGTGTGTGTGTGTGTGTGTGTGTGTGACACAACTACGCTATAAAAGAATTGCAAGTTTAAAATGTCCTTTTTCTATGGTTAGAAACGGGCAGTTTCTCAGAGACGGGAAAGCGTCTCATAGTCCTTGTATATGAATGTCTGCGAGGCCCATTCATGGTGTTGCTTTTCTCTCCTGTTGATTCACGCTGAAGGGAGTGTGTTGCTGCTGCGAAGAAATTTGGTCAAAGAGAACAAGGGTGTTTGAAGACGACGTATTTATAGAAAATACGCGTCTTGTAGTTGGCTCAAAGACGCAGGACTTGAATTTACGCGCGGACGTAGTTTTAGACACGTCATGTGGTTCTCCTGGCCAATTGTTTTCCGAGATTGAATATGTGAGCGTCCGCTATCTTTGTGGGAACAAGTGGCATACCGCCCAAAATAATTTATAGGAGTGTAAAGTCCTATAGATGAACAAAACTGGGTCAGTAAGGCGCGCTACTGATAGTTATTTCTTTTGAAAGAAGCAAAAATTATATAATCTCAAATCTTTGTAAATATTTTCTTGATGAAGACGTTTATTCATTCAAAATTTACAACAACAAAAAACAATTTCAAGTTTTATTTGTCTTTGAAAAGCAAAAAAAAAAAAAAAAAAAAAAAATCAACCAGCTTACTCTTTTTAGTTGAATACGATGAGAATTGTTATTTTCGGCAACATAAGTAAAATATACAAAAAATAAATAAACGTTTGTTGCTGTTTTTACAAACAAATTGTTGTATTCCTTTTTTCTAGGAGTTTTGAATAGAGTATGCGCGGAGTCTATGCGCAGAAGCCATGATTTTCTAAGTTTGACACTGGCCGTTGTTGGGTCAACATCCGATAGATGTTATTTTCTTCAGCAATGACGACGTCTGTCGGTCTGTGTTTTGTGTGTTTTTGTAGTTTGGTGTGTGAAGAGTTAAGTGGGTGAATCAGAAGAGATTTCATCGATTTTACCATAACAAAGTGATGACATGATGGTTAGAGAGTTCACCCATGGCCCGGAAACCTGAGTTCAATCCCAAGTCGAGTCATATCAAAGTCTCAAAAAATGGTACTTGATACCTCCTTGCTTAACACTCAGCATTATAAGGTACGAATCAAGGGTAAAGTGGAGCAATCCAGGGAAAGGAGTGGCGCCCTTCCCTATAACTTGGTGTAGTTGCCATCGAAAAGAGAGCCTTCGAGTCACCCTCGACTACGGTCGTCAACTTAACTTTTATTTACTTTTGTAATTTGGGGGCGGGTTACCTTAATTAACATTAGTTTTAGTTTTTAGTTCGTTTAATTGATAAAAATTGATTTACTAAAATTAGATTATCTGAATAATTTTGTTGTAAACGTTTGAATTTTTGAAATGTGTAATTGTAACTTATTTTTGTCTGTTAAATTTGAAGAAGGATGAAACCGGATGTAGTTTTATATGCCATGATAATTTGATACTTATTGTTACGTAAAGGTTTAGGTTTGTTTTAATACATAGAAGAAATAGGGTTTTTTTTCTGTCAGGTTGTAAATGTGAAAAAAAAAAAAATTCCATTCCTTGTTAGATCTGAAAAAGTCCAGTAAATTTTTTTAGAGCATTGATCTATATCAATGCTTTTAACTGGATGGGAAAAAAATTATTATCTTAATGTGTTTTTTTTTTTTTTTTAGGGATATATATATATATATAGATAGATAGATAGATAGATAGAGAGAGAGAGAGAGAGAGAGAGAGATGTGTTTCAGCCTTTTTGGAAAATAATAGCCAATATTATTAAACAGGTAAAATCAACGATATGTGAAAAATATCAAGAAAGTGCAACTTGAAGAAAGGGAGATAATTCCTTAGTATTAATTACTGAATTATGTTTCCTACATTTTATAAATCTAGCTATGACTATTTATTTGTGTGAGTTCAACACAAGCTTGCTTCGTCAAAACTAGCGATTTTTCCCGCCTCAAACTGTATTTTTTCTTGTAACTTTAGGTGTGTCACAGATATTAGAAAATGAACCTATCCCTTTTTAGAGGATGGGACAAATTCTGCCAAGTTCCCTAAAGTTTTAAATGTATATAGCCTGTCAGTAAATTGCTTTTCTGCATCAAACAAGTTTCTAAGTAACCAGTTATTTAACTTGTCAGCGGCATTTCTTGGAATTATTCACTAATTTGTATAGTTTTCTTTAAAAATAATAAGATTGAAAGAAAGAAAGAAAGAAAACAATTTATTACAACTCATAAGACTGAAAATGAATAGCTATGTTTTTTGGTGGGATTGCGGGGGTAGATGTCCCAGACACCCAGAATCAAACTTATGCACACGCTTGTTATTTATGTATGAATCTTGGACCTTCTCTTCCAGAGGCATATATAATGAGATGCTACCGTAAGATCTTGAACATCTCATACAGAGATCACATCACAAATTAGGAGGCCAGGAAAAGAATAACTGCATTCTGTTGCTTGTAATAGGTGGTTAGTAGTAAACTTGGTGTCGGGCATCGAATCGACAAAAGAATTGTAGCAGCCACAGATCTATTTCCTTTCGCGAATCAATGCCCCTGTTAAGAGAATCGGTCACTCACTGACCAATCAACTGGCAGAGCGCATTGATTCCTTCTCCCTCTCAGGAACTATTTTTTCTGGTCCCTTTTCTGTAGAACGGACAACGTCAGAGAGAGTCTGGAGCTAGCAGAAGGAACATATCTCTCTCACATGACTGCACTGATTCCACTTGGAACACTTCGCTCACTGCTAGCTTTAAACACGCTTCCTACGAACCAAGGACCAGCATACAGACCAGCGACGCAAAGAGACACTTTCTCACTCTCACTCCTTCACGCCTGCTACTGAAATAAACCTTACTTTGTTGTGTTGTTAAAAGAAGTTTTGTTATTCATTTGTGTGCCTAAAAAATATAGTGTTAGGGAAATTAACTATTTCCCTTAACCGCTATAGAATTACCACAAACAAGAAATGGCAGGAACATAGAAATACTAGAAACAAATAATAACAGTGACTTCTATTTTTAATTAGATGTGTGATGGTGGAGAGAGTCTTTAATTTACAATTATTTTGGTGTCGGAGGCAAACTTTCCGATACAGTTGTTTCAGCTTATAGCTGCTTGTAGGTGACGCTCTGTCCTGAATGAAAAAGTTCTGAGGAAGAGAAAGTGTTTGGCGGCTTTCCCCAATTTGTGCTACCCAGAAAGATGGTCCGGGTTGAATAGGATGTCATCCTGATTGGGTGGAAATATGCGTCAACCCTAACGGTCAAATTAAATTACGTGCCAAACAAAAATACGAAGTTCTTTCTGCTTACAGATACTCAGAGCAGCAACACATTTGTTGATCAGAATGTCACTGAAAAGATTTATGCAGATTCAGAACCTGTCAGGTTGAAGTTATCAACAATGACGAATAAAAGTTAAATAGTGAACTCTTAACGCGTATTAGGTCTGAAAGGGAGAAGATACTTCTCACAAGAAGAAATAAAACTATCTCCAGCATTTACTCGGGAATACATCCCTCTGGAAAAGAACAACATCCTTACTTTGTAAAACAGCGGAAACATGGGACCATCTCCTCAGTATAGCAGGGGAGATGCCAGACGTGCTAGACTGTCCAGTCGGACTTCTAATTAGGTATGACTATGCAGGAGCCCTGAAACCTAAGAAAGTAGTTGCAAGGAAAGATTATGATCCGCTTGCTGTAAAAAAAACAAACTGGAATAGTGTGTAGTGGGACCCACGGCACCTCTGAACAACCCAGGAAACACAGCTGGATATTGCCATCAGATTTCTTTAAAGAACATACCTACCTCTATAGTCAGAGCTCTAGAAATGGACTTCCTTGACACAAATCCCAAAGAAAAGACTGTGTCAAAAGAAGACATCAAATTCCTACAAATATTAAATTGGAAGATTCTGCACAATAGCAAAGGACATCGGGAAACTCCTAATTCAAAAATTAGTTCAGGTAGGCGAGAAAAATTCATAATATTAATAGAAAATTTTAAAACGCGCACACACACACACATACTCACTCACACAAAACACAAAAAAAAAATTACTAACATACTCAAACTCCCTTTCATAGATCTTTGAAATTGTGGTGACAGTGTTGCTGTCACCCTAAGGCACCATATTCCAGACATTTTTTGCCTCTTCCTGGTAGATTAATGTGGACAGTGTAAGGGAAACAACTATATAAGGAAAACTAATTTTTTTATTGCGGACTATTTGTCCTCATCTTGGTAGGTTTTTTGGGGGGTGGGTGGGGGTTTCTTCTCACTACGTTTCGGCCAAATTTCACCTCTGGCCTTCTTCAGGAGATTAACCGCGACCACCTGAAGAAGGCCAGAGGTGAAATTTGGCCGAAACGTAGTGAGAAGAAACAAAAAAACCCAAAAAACTACCAAGATGAGGACTAAAAGTCCGCAATAAAAAAATCAATTCTTAGATTAAGAAGCCTCATCTCAAAAGGATTCCCAATAAACACAACTATATAAGGACCCATATCTATTAGAAATCCCAGAATGCAAAGTGACTTCCACCCAGACTAGGATCAGTTGTAAGATTTGGAGGGACTTTTGTTTAAGAATTGGACGTTAGTAGTTCTTTGACACTGGTTACGGCGCACAGGTAAATTTATTTTCTCAACTTTCCTGTGAAATTTCTGGACTTTTGAAAACCCCTTATTGTAAGAATATTAACTATTAATTGTTGTTTAAACCCTTTTTATTTTACTATTTCCCTGTGTCTTGAATTGAAGCAAGATAAAACTAGCATTCAGTCAAATATCAGTCGAGACTTGTGTTTTAATTTTCAACCAGAAAAGGCCTCGAGGAGCTGTTATACAAACTATCGGTTCTTATATATATATATATATATATATATATATATATATATATATATATATATATATCCCTAGTATTCAAAGTTGTTGCTGAAGTTGAATTTTGTTTTCTCTGATTCTATTTGTTAATTCCTATCTCGTGGTGTGTCTGTTAATTGTGTAATTTTTTAATCAGGATCTGGCAGTAGTTAGTCTGACTTGGGTCTATTTTTAGAATCTATGAAAACTATTTTTTAATGACAGGACATTTTTAGAAATTTTTTTTTGTTTTTGGTTAGAATTATTTTCCATAAAATCATTACAAATTCAAGGATCAAGATGTTCTTAGAGAATTGGTGGAATGCAATCTGTGCAAAAGTACTCAAGAATTATCACTTAATCTCAACAAATCCTAATCCACAATCTACTGCCACTTGAAAAACAGGAAAAGTGAACAAGCTGGATGTTTGGCTTCCTCATATTCTAAGTGAGAAGAATAAGGAAGATCGCATATCCATAATGACAACTCTTCTTTCCAGGCAGAAAAATGACCCGTTTCACAAAAATATCATTACAGGTGACGAAAACTGGATCTTTTCTGACAATGTCCAACACAAAAGTCAGAAGATTGACGAAGATGAATCTCCACAGCCTACCCCAAAGGAGGAGCTTCATAGAAGAAAAATGTTATATACAAGCGAGTGGTCACAAGAAAAATAAGACTGACAAGAAGATTTAGTTTTATTACGTATATATAAATAAACAAAATAAATAAGCGAATGGAATATCTAAGCCGGCTGACGGGCGGCTATCAGGTAAGCGGGAAGCAGTTGCTTTGATCTGGTCTGACGGTGTTGTCGAGTGACGTTCTCAGTGACGACTTGGGATTCAACTGCTCGGGTGACCTCCGCTTGTCCTATTTATATATTCCCGACTTCAAACACCGGCTCCAGAGAACACTATTTGTGGAAAAAAATGATAGGCTGAAAAATAGACCTTCTTTTATAACAGAATTTTCTGGGGATTTTGAATAGAGTGTGCATGGAGCCTATGCGCAGAAGCCATGATTTTCTCAGTTTGACCCTGGCCGTTATTTGGTCAACATCCGGTAGATGTTATTTTCTTCAGCAATGTCGATGTCTGTCGGTCTGTGTTTTGTGTGTTTTAGTAGTTTGGTGTGTGAAGAGTTAAGTGGGTGAATCAGAAGAGATTTGATATATTTTATTATAACAACAGCTATGCTGTGTGTATGGTGAGATCATTGCGGTATTATTCATTTTGAGTTTTTAAACCACAATTACTCTTATACTCTCAACAGCTGCAATGTGTGCATGAAAATATTCCAAGTAAATGCCTTTCATTCTTTGATAAGAAGAACTTTGTGCTTCTTATTATAATGCAAGACGACATTCAGCAAAAATCAAATAGAAAAAATATTGGATTTAGGCTTGTCTGTTCTACCATATTTACCAGACCTTGCACCAGTTGATATCTATCTCTTTCATTCTATTCTGAATGACCAAAAATTTTGGTAAGATATCTGTGTTTCTATTGATTTATCAAATTTTAAAATAAAAGGGCAGCCAAAATGATCAGAATGATTTTCTGTAATATTTGAGTATTTTGTTCATTTTTTCAATCGTTCTGATCATTTTGACTGCCCTGGGTTTTGCAGTAAATCACTAAATCATTCAATACTTTTTTATTATCATCTCAAATGACACCAAAATTTCACAGAATAACAATTCATATCGTATTTATTGTCTGTGAAAATTATAGAATCTAAAACAATTTAGATAAAAAGTTATACCTACTTTTTCTGACGAAACTATGCCGTTCAAAACATTATGGCCGCAACTGTATATATATGTATATATATATATATATATATATATATATGTGTGTGTGTGTGTGTGGTTGGGCAACAGTCTTTCATTTAAGTATGTTTGAATAAATAATAAAGTTACATTTTGTCTATATAATTTTATTAAGATCCTTTCAAGTTTCCGGATAAGTGTCTTGGTTTCAGGTTGGAATTGGTTGAATGAAGTTACCAAAATTGTCCCAAGCATTTCAGACCTTTTATAGACTATCATCAGGGGTTGGTTGCATGTGTAAAGAGAGAGAGAGAGAGAGAGAGAGAGAGAGAGAGAGAGAGAGAGAGAGAGAGATTTCTTTTCTATACATATATCATTGTCATCATTATCACAGATGTTGTGGCTCACTTTCTTGATGGAACCTTTACACATGTGAGTGATTTAAATTCTAATCTTACTTGGCTTTATCCAATCTCATTTAATCTGCCATTCATCTTGGCAGCTGGAAGAATAATATTGAACAGATGACTGAATAATTCTACCAGAATAATTTCACTAAGACTAAAATAAAAAGGAAACAGAAGTTAGTTTGATATGAAAGAAAAAGGTTTTTAAAAAAACTACAATTTCAAAGCTGTTATTTATATAGTATGGGTATTATTGTATTAAATTAGAAGTAAAACATCTATTATGACGTAGTATTTGCACTTATTAGAAATTGGATTTATTAAATTCTTTATATAGGTAATTATGAGAGCTCTACATCAAAGTTGAACACATTTAAAATATGTCAACCAGGTATAAAGGCACAAGATCAATTTCGCCCTATCAGTGGGGGGTTAGATTGCATCTCATGCGAAGGGGTGAGACTCATTTAGTAAGAAGTGTTCTGGATATGACACTAAAAGTAAAGTTGGCGAACATAGTCGAGGGAGACTTGAAAGCTCTCTTTTCGATAGCTACTACACCAAGTTGTAGAGGAGGGCGCTGCTCCTTCCTCGGATTGCTCCACTTTACCCTTGATCCGTACCTTATAATGCTGAGTGTTAAGCAAGGAGGTATCAAGTACCATTTTTTGAGTCTTTGGTATGACTCGACTTGGGATTGAACCCAGGTCTCCCGGGCCATTGGCGAACACTCTAACCGCTAGGCCAATGTCCGGTACAATATGACATGACACTAATGAGCTGAAAGTTTTGTAGGTCGTTGGTGTCGCTTGTCGAGTTCTATGGGGAGGATTTTAAGTTTTTGTATCCTTTTTTCTTCTTGTCTCATTCACTATCTTATTGTTGACCGGAGCTGTAAATAAACTTAGAACAAAACAAAAGCAGAAATACTTGAAAACTTGACTTTTATTCCACAGGTCTACAACTATTTTGAGGTGGGGAATGTTCTTTCCAAGCCAGAAAAAAGCTGTCTACCCAGTAGGATGGTGTAAAGAGATCTGAATGAGGGTTTCTTTTGGGCACCAAGAAGCCCATCTTTTTCAGGCATGCGCAAATCCTGTTTCCTGTCAGAGGCTTCCTGGGAAATTATCTTTTTTACATTTGTTTATTTTTAATTTTATGTTATTGCTTTTTAAACTGTCGTATTCAGTCCCTAAACATTAAACTGCATCAATGGTGAGGCTCCAGTTCTGGAAATCTGAGGAGTGTGGGATATTTCTTCATTGCCACAAACCCCAAGGCCCACTCTGACTCGAAATGGTAGTAGACGTTAGGGTCCCATGTGTGAGTCAGATAGATCTGTTTAAAAATGAATCATATTCGATTGGACCATGTACGAAATAAAACTCTCCATATAAAAACACTCCACAAAAAATTTAAATATGAATGTACAAGGAACAAGATTCCCTAACTTTTTAGCATTAAATAAACAAAGACAGGCTGATATGACATTAAAGTCTATCAATCTGTCATTTAGTTAATACATTAGTAGAAATACTACATAAAAACAACCAGACAAAAATATGATTGTGAACATACAATGTGCAGTGTTATTGGGTTTGACATTATGGGATTAATGAATAATGATAATGCAGTGTTTGCTTTTAATATTGCTTAATTAGGTAAGAAGTACATAAAGTGTGTGTGTGTGTGAAGTTTTTACATGTGGGGGTGGAAACTACTCTTATAAAACAGGAGAGTTCATACTTTACAATTCTTCAATCTAAGGGAGGTAACTTCGAGTACACCACAAAATGACCACAATTCCGTAACCTCATGCCGTTAAAATCAATCAATCAATCAAATTATTTGCACTAGAAATACTTTATATGATATAAATACGTACAAAATCTTTTAAGAAGCTTCCAAAAATGTGAGTTGAGCCATGAATAATTTTTATCTTTTTAAAGAAAGTTGTAACTACACATTTCGAACTCCAAATGTTTTAAATGCAACCAAAAATTACCTGATTAAAGAGTGAATTTATCAGTCATTCTTATTTCAGAAATGAAAAAGTGCACACTATAATTTAATCTAAGTAAAAAAAGTAAAGTTGGCGACCAGAATCGAGGATGACCCGAAGGTTCCCTTTTCGATAGCTACTACACCAACGTGTAGGGGGGCGCTACTCCTTCCCTGGATTGCTCCACTTTACCCTTGATCCATACCTTATAATGCTGAGTGTTAAGCAAGGAGGCATCAAGTACCATTTTTGAGTCTTTGGTATGACTCGACCTGGGATTGAACCCTGGTCTCCCGGGCCATTGGCGAACACTCTAACCGCTATGCCAATGTCCGGGAATAATTTAATCTAATCGCCCCTAAAGTGGATGAACTGAAAATGCATATTTGACAAGTAATATTGAATAAGTTTAAGAATTTAAAAAAAGCTACTGAAACAGCCAAGAAAAATTGTAAGGTTTATGATTAAGTTAAAAACTGGTTTTCAAAGTTTTGTTCAAGGGATGCATCATTGAAATATGAATGCTGACAAGGACGCTCATCAGACCTTCGTCAAGATACTTTAAGAGATTTAGTAGAATGTAATCCATGTAGAAGTACTTGAGAATTAGCACTTGACCACAATAAACACCAATCCACAATCTACCACCACTTGAAAACATAGGGAAAGTGAACAAGCTGGATGTTTGGCTTTCTCATACTCTTAGTGAGAAGAATAGGGAAGATCACCCTTAGGCCTTTTTCAAGTATCTTGTGTTGTAACCTTCAGGAAACTTTGAACTGAACTCTTTATTCAACTGACTGGATGGACATCTCTCATTCAGCTGCCAATGTCTTGAGATGTCTCATATTAGTTAATTTACTTTCTTTAGTTAATTGGCCCGTACAATATTGCTTTAATTCCTACTGAATCTGACCCGGGATTGAACTCGTGACTTCCCAGTAGACTCCAACGATACCGTTCAAAGTTCAATTTGGGACTTATCAAAGTCAAATTGGGACTAGGCAAATTCATAATGAAATAGCCAAGTTGAAAATGGAATTGTCAAATTCAAAATTGAATATTTTGAACTTGACTATTTCATTATGAACTTGCTTAGTCCCAACTTTCAAAACAGGACACAGTAAATTCCAAATGGGGGTTAACGGATTCAAAATGAAATAGTCAAATTCAAAATGAAATAAGCAAATTTGATTTGGGACTTAGCAAATTCAAAATGGGTTAAGCAAATTTAATTTGGGACTGAGCAATTATTTTGCCAAAAAATACTTTAAAATTAAATATTTTCATGACAAAAATCATAATTTTCAACAAAACTTTATTAAAACGAATTTATCTTCTCGGAGCAATCATAAAGGCGGGTTACCATTCAAATCAATCTCTCTGTTTTCCCTCTGTTATTTTCCTTTAACCTCTCCTTTAATATGTGTCAGTTTTCCTTTTCTGCCACTTGAAATTTTTTTCTTTGCCCACCTAACTTCCAGTCATTCTTTTTAACTTTCTGTCTCCATCTTTCTATCGTAATGTTACAAAATATATTATGATAATCAGAGTCGTAGGAACAAAATTCATATTGATAGAGGGATTTTTGTGTAGTCCCTCTCCCCGTCTTGAAAATATGTCATATATATTTATACTTATATATATATATATATTGCTAGAAAATTTTTGAGGCAATGAAGTCCCTTCTCCCTTCATTCTCACGACACTGATAATATGATATGTAGCAATTATACACAAAAGTATACATAAGGTATGTTTTAAAAATCGAATTATAAATATTTCAGAAGAAATACAAAAGAGAGAGAGAGAGAGAGAGAGAGAGAGAGAGAGAGAGAGAGAGAGAGAGATAAAGAAGCATAACGATATTTTTAAATGAAGAAAACATTTATTCAATATTGTACAGATTCAACAATACATTTAGTCGAAGTGTTTGAATCTTTGCACAGTCCACTTGAAATTTTAGCTACTCCACATGTTGGTTGGTTGTGTTTTATGGCATATCAACCTCTGTAGGTTATTTAAAGCCAAATCCATTTTTATGTCAATAATCAGTTCTATTTCAAACAATTCAGTTTTGCATGAGTACACAGTTTAATTGTCAAATACATTTCTATTTCAAGACATTTAGTTTATTCAAACAGTTCTAATTCAGCTAATTCAGTTTAGTATAAGTACAGTTAAATGTCAAAACAGTTCTATATAAATAACAATTCAGTTTAGTGTAAGTAGAGTTTCAATGTCAAAAACAGTTCCATTTCAAACAATTCAGTTTAACATTAGCATGCAGCTTGTAAGTACGGTTTAATTGTCAAAAACATTTCTATTTCAAGATATTCCGTTTAGTCAAACAGTTCTAATTCAAACAATTCAGTTTAGCATAAGTATGAAGTTAGTTCTATTTAACCCATAGATAGGGCCCTATCAGGTGCTACCATTCCAGGACAGAGTGGACCTGGGAGCAATGGCAATGAAGGGGTGCTCCGCTTTCTCCAAAGCTCCAATATCACTGGAAGCTTACCATCAGATTGTTCAGTGTCATATCCAGGACACTCATTTTGGGGGAGGTCTTACCCCTCTGCAGAGGTGCAGTCGGTGTATTCTACAACTCCAAGCTGTGCAAGCTGAACAATGTTTTTGAGTTTTTATGCTCTAAATTCTACTGAATTCACTTCCCTCAAAAGTAGTAATCTGTTCAGCCAATAAAAATTTCACTTTTGATATTTTTATAGACCAAACTGGCTCAATTTGATTTAACATAGGGCTATATGAAGCTAACCTTATAAATTTGTGGTCTTTAAATTCTTAGTCAGAATGTGTATCACGCCTGACATGGTGCATTGTCAATGGACAAAACTACTAGTTGCTCATAAATGGCAAACGCTTTTCTGAGAGTATTCAATCCATTTTGCTGTCTTTTTTTTTTTTTTTTTGAATGAGCCTCATTTAATTGTATGATTCAAAAGGTCATGACTGCCAATACCTCCAATCAAATGCATGTTAGTGCCCCTTGATGCAGCAGAAACTACTGTGCATTGACTTTCTCTTTGATCTGCCATCTCACCATGTGACGTGAAGGTTGAGATTCGTTTCATCCATATATAATATTGGACTTTCCTGTCTCTGGGTGTCCAATAAAGTACTTGCAAATTTGTATCTTTTTGCTTTATTTTCCGCAGAATTCCCTTGTTCTGGTTCTTACCTGATATTTTTCAATGTATATAAAAGAGCATCAAAGTGCAATCTTATGACCTTTGTGGAATCAGTTATATAAGATTTTTTAAACAAGCTTTTTTTTTTTCAAATCCGACAATGTACATCGGCAATTAGGTTACATTTCTTCCACAAAGTTATCTCGATGTACTGCTAAAGCAGGTGGTAAGAAATGGTCAGGCGTTTTCAACAGGGCCTTCTTCTGCGGACAAATTGCAGAAAGGTCACCAGTCTCTCCGCAATGCCAACAGGCTGGCTTTCTGCTCTTCATGATTACTAGCAGCCTGCACCCTTCCAAGTTCCAACCAGTTGGGGAAGGAGTATAAGGTTTTGACGTTGATCATTAGATCGAATCTTCACTCTCCTCGCATACTGCCGTGGGTGACTGACATGATCTCACCATAATGCAACAAGAATGAAGTTAAATTCTCCCCATGAAGATAGCTAGACACCTCATAAATTGCTACTGTGGGTCTTTCATCGCCTTAAATATTCAGTACGCATGAAAAATCCTTTGTTTTCGAGGGTTCTTCACGTTAGGATGACTGCATCCTCAACGGAAGGCAGCAAAACGTCCCAAAAGGTGTTAGAAGTACCAGCAATGATTGCTAACACCTTTATGCCCAGGCTTATGAGTGAACAGAAAACCGAGTCTTTTGTGGATTTGACAATTTTGGGTGAGTTTTGTCGACCACAAAGACAGACACTTCGAAGCTCCCCCAAATTGAACAGAAGACCATTATCCCTGACGCTGGTAAATGGCTCTTGCCTGCTGGAGAAGCTCATTGATATTGACTGCTATTTTTGGAGGGGCAGACCAGGTATTAAGGGAGCCCCCACTATCAATAGGGTTGGGTGATTTGGGGATTTCAGCTTCTGCTTTTCATTTTTGTCTGATCATGATTTATTCGTGATTTTGTCTTTCTTATTTTATCCCTTTTGTTGGGAGAGTTAAATAGGGCCTTAATGACCGAGCCGTTATTTTGGCTGGCCATAAGAAGGGGAGTGTAAAAAACCCTCTATGAGTAAAAAAAAAAAAATGGAGGTGAATGAAAAATCTAGACAGAGCAGGGGGAGAAATATTTAGAGAAAAAATGAAAAAACAAAAACTGACCCCTGGAACCAGGCACTCCAGTCTGGCGGGGGCATAATGTCTATGATAAATCAATCAAGAAAGCTTAAGAAATGGTAAATCCAATATGATCAAACATGTGGCTGAAAAGAAAACATTAAGGTCAAAACAATCTACGGCGAAGGCGGTGTGCTGAAAATAAAAACTCGCTAAGGTTTGGTTTGGTTTGGTTTGGTACTCTCCACTGCTGTTTAACTATTTAAAAAGTCAATTTCCAACCACTATTTATAGGAAAAGATTGTTCCAATTTTAACTTGCCTAGTCCATAATGAATCTGCTTTGTCTGAATTCAAAATTGCTTATTTCATTTTGAATTTGCTATGTCCCAATTCACTATTCCATTCTGAATTTGATACATTCATTTTGAATTTACAACGTCCTAATCTGAGCTTGGCTATTTCATTATGAACTTGCTTAGTCCCAAATTGAACTTGAAATAAAATAGTCTGTTTCACTGCTGTCCGTGCGTAGTAGTCCACAGAAGAACATCTCTTGTGAGTTCGTCCCTACTTCTCCAGCTGTGACCTGAAGAAAACAAAATCTTACCCCCTCCTCGCCAGATGCAACACTGTGTTCTATATAGACTGAAAATAAATTACATATATGGTCCAAACTAACTGCTGTCAAACGGACAGTTTAAATCACGAGCCAAGCACTGCATTTGTTTGAGGAAAAAATATCTACATAGATATAAAGCACATTTTATATATAAACAGGAGATTCATGGACTCCAAGATATTCCGCCAACTCTCTCTACTGTCCATCTGAATTAAATGCTGCCAATATCTGACTTCTTTTCATTTCAGACTCCTTCATAAGACATTTTCTACGCTTTATTTCTTGTAAAGATTTACAAGAAGGCACAAGGCCTTAAGTTTTTTGAGGGGGAAGGGGAAGGGTGCTGTCTTGCATTAAACTATATTTTCTAAGAGGACCTAGCTAGCCACATTCGCCGACCCATTCATTAGTACAATATATAACAATTCATTCATCGCCATGCGCGTATCAACCACGAAAATACCACATTTGCTCGATGAAAAAACACCTACTTAAAACTCCGAGTGCGATGTACGATTAACAATTTTATGGTTTATTTACAATAAAAAAATGTATGATGGGGATGGGAGAAAAAAACCCGAAAAACAAAAAGTAACGAAATCAAGGAAAAAGTTCCCCGTTTGGTTGCCCTCCCCTCCCCCCGTCTACGAAAAGTGGAGGCCGGCTGTTTTCCGGTGTGGGAAAACACCGAAAACAAGCCGGACCTACCCTAGGTGGGACTGGGGTCCTAGTCTAGTGGGGCAAAGAAATACAGGGTTGGGCGCGGAATGGGACAATAAAAAAATGCAGGTAATATGATTTTTATATACATGTCAATTTTCAAGATCTTCAATAAAAGCGGGCTGGAGTATGGGTAGAGGTACAAAAATAATGGGGATGGGGAAGATCTTGAGAACTAACGACTTGATGACGGGGACGATGACTGACAACATACTGCTAACTAGGCTTCAAGGGAAAAAAAACAATGCCTACTTACCGGGGATGGGGTCCCGAAGGACCCGTACCGTAGACGCCATGGGCTGGCAAAGGAGGGAAGGATGACTCCAACATTGCCCCCTTTCTTACGAACAGGCTCGCTGCATTCACCCACCTTCTGCTGAATGTTATGCGATCCAAGCGTTTTCTATCGCATCTGATTTTGACCCTAAGCAGATGCCAAAAATACAAAACTAGATCTCGATGAGAAATGTTTGCATCGTCATACAATCCCTTGTTTCGCGTAGTCCAAATCACCATTCGAGCTACAGCTAGGATCGCGAGAAACACCACACGCTTGAAACGGAGGAAGAACGTTGTCTACGACGTAACCAACGTCGAGCAGCACGAGCTGCTTGGGTTCGATGCGAGCCGTCCACTCCCCGATGTGATCCCAAAACGGGCGAACTCGCTCGCAATAGTTGAAGGCGTGCTCAGCCGTTTCTTCCAATCCATTGCCGCAGCGAGGACAGTCAGGCATGTCTGCCAGGCCCGCTTTGTAGTTCAAGCCGAGAAGAGGTAACGCATTCCGTGCAAGTCGCCAGGTGAGCGAGAACTCGGAGTTGTTCAAGAAGCTCGATCCTGGCGCCCAATTCCAGTGAGAGGTGATCTCATCCGCTGTCCAGCCGTGCCGCTCGCTAAGAGGGTCCGAGGCGGAACTCACCACTAGCTCCCGATATAGTTCTTTCCGTAAAAGGTCACTGGACCCAAGAAGGTTACGAAGGGCCTTCCGGCACTCGTGGACAAACAGTGCTTCGCCCATAGGCTAACGTCGACCTTCAGCCTTTGGGTCTGACTTGAGGCGAGGAAAAGTCTGACTCGCCTTTCGTCTCCACACTGAGTCGCCCGTCAAGATATGCAAGTCTTTCAGCAAGCCAGTGGCTCTCCAGATCAGGCATACCCAAACCCTCGTTGCGTGTACGTTGGATACAGACCTGCCTACGGACCATCGGCCTTGCACCTCCCCAGAGCAATCTGGAGAGGGATTGTTGAAGCGCCAACCGACGTGTCTCAGGCAGAGGAAGTACAGCAAATCGGTAAAGGATCAAGGGGGAAGACGTACATGGCGCACGCCTCCGCCCTGCGCTTTAAGGACAACCTCATTGAAAGCCAGATTCCCACCTGAGCATTCACCTTGGCTTGTACTTCCGACCAATTTCGCTCCAGTTGGAGGTCGGGCCCGAACCACACCCTGAGGATGCGGACGGGTTCGTCACTCCAGCGGAAGGGCTCTGGGAGAGTATTGCTACCCCTCCAAGCACCGAGCCGCAAACCTTCGCTTTTGTCAAAATTGACCTTGGCTCCTGTAATCCGCTCGTACTCGCCAAACGCCTTCTTCACAGTCTTTATATTCAGGCGGCGGGACACAAAGACTGTGAACGCGGAAACCTTTGCCGTAAGAGAGCCAGCAAAAGGGCCACCGCGCAGGACCGGACTTGTCTCCTCATCCCTAAGCCTGCAGAGCAGGGGCTCCAACGTGAGGACATAGAGAAGAGGAGACAGAGGGCAGCCCTGCCGGACCGAGCGCTCGATTGCGAACGCCCTCGAACGCCTTCCGTTCACCTGCACCACTGCCTGAGGGTTGTGGTACATCATGCTAATCCATCTGCGGAACTCCGGTTGGAATCCGGCAGTCTCCAAAACAGTCGCCAAAAACCGATGGTCAATCCTATCGAAGGCCTTGGACTGATCTAAACTGATCAGCGCAGCTTCTGTGTCGTCTTTTATCCCCTCTAGGATCTCGCGAATCAAGTGCAGATTGTCCTGGATCGATCTTCCCTTCACAGCAAAGGTTTGCCGGGGCCTATCAGATCACTGATGACAAGCTGTAAACGATTCGCTAAGACCCGGGCCAAAATCTTTAACTCTGTGTTAAGCAAAGTTATGGGCCTGTAGTTGTCTAAACCCTCCCAAACATGCTTGCCACCTTTCTTCAGCAATGTGATCACGCCCTTGGTAACGCTACCTTGGTTGAACATATCCATCAGAATAGGGACAAACATGTGCGACATCCTCAAGTACACTTCGTAGGGCAAACCATCTAGTCCCGGCGACTTGTTGAGGCCGACCTGCTTCAACGCATCACGGATTTCGCATTCAGTAACCACACCCTCGCAACTAGCCGCTTCAGCCGCCCCAAGGCCGGGGAAGTCGGCGAGATAGCTGCGAAACTCCTGAAGGGGGAGATTAGGACAGCGGGCAAAGCGATCACGAAAGTGCGCCCGAAAGGCATCACGCATCTCGCCACTCGATCGCAGCAGTCGCCCATCTTGACAGAATCGATATACCGATCGGGAAACCTTCGCACTTTTTCTTCACGCGCAGTCGTGTTCGATTTCACCGCTTCGTAAAGAACTCTCTTTAACATAGATCTAACTACGAATCCCTTGTAGCGGTCGCTACTCTCACGCTCAAGGTCCCTCCTTTGTGATTTTAAAACGCGTTTACTTACGGCCGTTGATGTCATAGCAACCGTTTCTTGATTTTGCGTAATCACACGAGGAAGGTGTTCACGCGTGTATATTATTCATGTTGAAATCCTTTCTATATCCGTTATCTATTCGGTTCGTTTTCTTTCATCTATGCGTTACTGCCCAAAAGCACTCGAGACAAACGTCATATATAATTCTGCTGAAAGATGTTATTTGTTGATCAATGGGCCCTCAATATGGGTGGTGAGTAAAAAGAAAGCTCCTGGTCTAAGTTTGTCCAGGTAGCTATCTGATTACCCTTGGGCCACTAAATTCTTGGCTTGCAAGGAATGTCTCCAGGATGCTGATGGTCAGCAATGGTCTCGTGAATACTGTGGGGGTAAACCTGATTCATAGGCCCATCATTCGATTTACATTCTCCGGTGGGAGAATTACGTTGTTCGCACCAGCGCGACTTGTGGATTCGTGATCCTCGCAAACTGTTGAATTTTCTGCCACAATCACACGTTGTAGCCGAGTACATATCCAGATCGTTACCGTATGAGCAAGTATGATGGGTGATATATTCTCCCTCCCCGCTACAGACACCCTGAGGGCATTTTTCTTTCATTGTATTATCCATATTTGTTAAAATTCCTGTCTTTCCAGGATGTCACTCCAACTTTCTGAAGAGTCACTTTGTCTTTCCAAAGAGTCATCTTGCTTTCCAGAGAGTCTTAGTGTTCAAATTTTCATCATACAACGTGTGAAAGCACGTGCGATACCCTAACCTCATCAGCCGCCGACCAGGGTGATAAAACAGTTTCGGTAGCTCAAGGCGGTACTGCCACTCCTGGCGCTACCAAGCAGCTTTTGCCACCGGACAGGGTATTTAAAAGAAATATATATCTATATATACACAAGATCAACTAAAAGCAGACATTACATTGGACGTTCGTTCATCTTCATTCTGGTGCAGTTTGTGATTTTAAAATGCGTTTACTTACGGCCGTTGATGTCATAGCAACCGTTTCTTGATTTTGCGTAATCACACGAGGAAGGTGGTTATGCGTGTATATCATTCATGTTGAAAATTCATGTTTACATATATATATATATACAATGTATATATATGTATATTATACATATATATATACACACACCTATATATATATATATATATATATCTATATACATAAATGTATATACACACATATATATATACACACACGTATATACGCACACACATATATATATATACATACACACACATATATATACATACACACATAAATATATATATACATATATATACATACATACATATACATATATACATACATACATACATATATATACATATATATATATACACATATATACATATATACATATACATATATATATATATACATACATACAACCATATTTTGAATCCATTGTTAATCCTGCTGGATGAAATAAGATATTTTTACCTTTCAAAAAAAGATACACTTAAAAATTTCTTGGATATTTGGTCATCCAATTGCATTTAAAAATATTTTAATATCAAAAATGAAAAAAAAAATGGAAAAATTAACGTTTCTATTTCATTTACGAAGTTGAACTGTTTATAAATAATCATTTTTTTTGCAAAGTTTTTTTGGGTTTCATGTTTACTAACAAATTAATTTTTAAGGATTAAAAACCCTAAACTAAACATAAAAAAATTATTCATAAGTTAAAAATCTCATTTTTTTTTATTTCCATTTTTTCTAAGGATTAATATCGATGATAAACTTTCAAATTATCAAAAAAGGAACAAAATGTTTAGAAAATATTTTTGAGTGTGTTAGCGTGTTCATTTTGTGCTAAATATTTTCTAAAAATTCAATATTTTTAAAATTATGTTTTAAAATTCAAGTGTGGTGGTGTGATTTAAACCTTTATGTTTCAAATAAATTCAAAACTTATTCAGAAATGATAGGTTTAAACAAAGTTTAAGTCATCATTTTCAAATTTAAATTTTCGGCAATAGTGATTTGACTTTTCGTACAAATAATTTTACAGAATTTTCAAATAAAAAAACCTTAAAAATAAAACAAATTCTTTTAAAATTGACATAAGAAAAAATTTTGTAGGTTTTGGTCATTCAAGAATGAAAAAAAAATTTATTCATGAATATTTTTTCAGGTTTAAAAATGATTTATTAAGTTTCTAGTATAGAAATGTTAAAAGTTTTTATAATCGTTTTCTAAGAACTTTTTTAAATATTTAATTGAAAAGAAAACACAATTTTCTTAAATAAAATATCAATAAAAAAATTAATTCAAATATCTTTAGAAAATATGTTTAACAAGTTTTTTCGGCTTCCGTTTAAATTTTTAAACTGCTTTCTTGTGCTACGGAAAAACTAATTTAACAAATTTTGAATTTAGCGCCTGTAATGTTGATTAAAATTTTAACTACTTACTTTGCTGAATGGACTTGGGGTAAAATTCTCCCTTTTAATGGCATATTTCTATTTATCAAATAAATGCTTACTTTTTGGAAACGAAAAACAATGAACTCTGGGGCCATTTTTATAATTCCCTTTGCATTTTGGTACTACACATGGGGAAGGCATGTTTGGTTCTGAAACAAAGTCAACGCTGACTGATGCCATGTAGTAAATAAAACATATCCACTAATAGTGACGTCAGCTAGTAAAGACTAATCATACGGCAGGCCTTGGTAATATATATCGTGGAGGCCCCGGCTAATCCCACATCTTCTTTGCACCTCTGGCTGCTTAGGGGAAAAAAAAAAAAAAAAAAAATGGAACTGTTCTTTGTCTTCTCTCACCTTCTTCCTTTGTTTAACGGCATGTAAACCTTAATGGGTTATCTAATAAAGTATTTTTTTCTTCATTAGAGTTTGTTGAAGGCCACTTGTTTCATTTTGTATCTTCTTTCTTCAACAAATAAACAAATAAGTAAACTAAAACAAACCTTAAACGTAAACAGAGAAAAAATGATTTATTAGTCTTCAGCATATAAAAAAAGATAGAAAAATTCTTATTAATAAAAAGATAAAAACTTTATTTCATAAAAGAAGTGTCAAGAAATGTATACAGCAAGTTATTGTGTCAATCTTATATTCTTGAAGAATTGTACAGTTGAATCTGGATTAAAATAAAATAATGTATTTCTAATTATTTTTATCCTGCTTGTTATCATTATTAAATTGTTTGTTTCTTGTTGTTCGTTGTTGTCATATTCCATTTGTTTACGTGCTTGCAAAATTTGTGTAGTATTTGTGGTGGAACCAAACCTGAAAGTAATATCCGTAAAATACGGACAGGAACTCACACTCACTCACCCACTACAAATACCAAAATTTCAATTACGAGCAAAAGAAAGAAATAATTTTTGAAAAATAAGAATAAAAATATTTTCTCTTCATAATATTTGTGCTTGTCAAACACACACAATTTATTTCCGCTGTAGTTAGTCTTTCATTTTGTGAAATAACTTCCAACGTTATTTTCTTTTTTGTATAAGTGTAAATGAGATTTAAAAAATAATGTAAATATATAAAAATACCCGAGGAAAAAAACCCAGCCATTTGTGACTTCCCCATTTAAGCATCAAGTGCTTGAAAAATCTTTTTTGTCAGATTTTATAACAAAAATAAAAACATTTGATTTTTAAACTTAACTAATTTAAGACAAAGTTTAGTTTATTTTTTATTAACTTTAATGTTTAATTTGCTGGTAGAAATTTTGAGAAGACATTTTTTTAAGTATTTCCTTATACTTTTTTAATTTCAATTAGAAATACACAAGTTCAATATGTTTATAAAATGAAATAAAAATTATTTTCAATAAGTTAATAACATTTTCGCATAATCTAAAGACTGTAAATTTCTTCATATTTCATGACTTATACAGATTATAATTAAAACAGAACACTATTCGAACGAAAAGAAGAAAATGATTGTCTTAATAAAAATGAGGTAGTAAAAAATAAAGAAAGAAAGAAACCCCATCAGTTCAATTTGAAATCTGTTAAAAATTTAACACTTTTTTTTAATTTACCAGAAAAGAAAAAAAAATTCATAGCACAAGATTTTCAATTAAGCGCAGCAGTTTCTATTTGCCTATTAGCAGACAACTATTAGTGAGTTCGTATCTCACTGGGTGCTCCATACACATGGCCTAATATGAAGGAAGAATGTAATACAACCAGCAGGAGGGCGTATCGTTTTTTGTTTTGTTTTTGTCTTACTTTTTTTTATACTTTAGAAATCCCTCTACCTCCAATCAATTTATCAAGAACAGCAGTTTTATTCGCCAACTAGAAGTCAATTATTAGCGAGTTCGATTCTCACTGGGTGTTTCATACTTCTTGCCCAAATATAATAAACTATAGGAGAGGAGATTTTATCAACTTAGGAAAAAAAATCCATTGCTCTTTTTAATGATTGATAGACGTATATTTTCAGTAAAAACACGACATCGAAACGATCTGACTTTCCGACACGCGTTTTTATTATTATTTTAAAATGTCAAATTTGTTACAGTACTTATGCCAAAACACTTTTTAAAATAATTTTTCAATCTATCAAATTACCTAAGAGGAATATATTCTGAATGCTAAAAAGTAACAAAAATGTGCGGCAAAAAATATTTTTCTGGTTATTTACTTTTATACTTGCCAGGATGTGCCACATCTAAGCTTAGTCAATAACCTTATATATATATATATATATATATATATATTATATATATAATGGTAGGGGATTTTAAGAGATTTAGTGTAGGTGTTGTTTACTCCGAACATTTCTATAATCCATAATTGTAGAAAATAAAGTATAATTTTTTAAAGTCTTTCTTTATAATTAACGCCAGAAGTTATTTTTTATACCTCATATTAAAAACCCCCAAAAGAAACAAGAAAAATTAAAAAAAGTTAAACAGCAATGAAGTCTTATTTGGGGAGCTACATGGACAGATACCACTATAAAATAAAACAAAATCCTTAAATTATGATAAAAATGTGGAGGAGACAAAGTAGCTGAAATAAAATGACCAAAGTTTTTTTTCAATTTCTTTCTTCTCCAGGTTATTCTGAAATTCCTGGTTGCTTTACAGAAAATTTTAATTCTTTGGTCAACATCGAAGCAACATGAGGAACTTGTTTCATTCGGTTCATTCGATAGTCAGTTGTTTTCGATTCATATTCATAGGCAACATGATTGTTGAGTTTTGTCATTATTTGGTGTATTTCCAGTTCACTTCCGTTTTGTTCCAGTATATTACATAGACTTTGAATAAACCAGGAACCGTTTACGCAATTTCTCCAAGAATAAAATCCTGGAACTGAAGAAGAAGCAATTAATACATCAGCCCACAAGGGGATTTTCTGACCTTGTGTAGCATGGGCACCGAATGAACCTGTAGCGTCTTCCATCTCAACTCCTTCGTCCAACTTATTCCCTAGACTGGCCTGAACAAAAAAAAGTTTAGGTTTTCCAGCTAAACTGGCGCATTTGTTGGGCAAAATATAGGAAATAAGATCGTTTAAATTGACACTACCGTCTGTACCGTAAATTATGCCTCCATCGTCGCCGTGGCTAAGTATTACACAAAGGAAACAATCGTTTTGGGTGTGGTCAGTCAAGGACATATCTTCAAAAATTTTCTTCAACTGTTTAACAGTCATGTTGTTACGGATGATAACATTAAACTGCAACTTGTCGGCAAGAACTTTTTTCAATTGTTCGACATCGCGGGTAGAACCTGTGCGAGAATTCATGTTAGTACGAGGGTCAAATTCCTCATTGTTTATGATCAAAGCAATCCCTCTCATGGGATGACTCATGGAGTAGGTAAAAGAAAGTTTGTCAAGGTCTTGGTTTTTAACTTTCACCGGCTTTTTTATGTCGATAGAGTTAAAAGCAGCGAATGCATCCGGCACGTCGACACTAACTGGAGGCGCATCTCTCGCATTTTCCTGGGTAAACATGATTTACTTTAGCGTTTGATAAATACACTATAATATCGTCAACACTTTCGACAGTGCCACCTATTAGGAATTAAGTTCGTTACCACTCAAGAAAGACAACTCCAGTGTTGGAGCAGACAAGTGTTGAATAAACACTTTTTTAAAGCATTATATTTAAAAATACGAATTAAAATGAATATTTCTGCTCGCCTACGGGAGGACAGAAAATAAAAAAATCTATATATTTTGATGTCATTAAAACTATTTATTTTGTCATAGTATACGTAATTTATATATTGGTAGGACCCCTCTTATAAATCCATTAAAAATCAATTTCAAATTTATTGTTGGTAACAAAATGTAATTGTTTCTCTTTCTTGTGATTCATGGGTGGAGCTTCCGACAATCACGTGACCGTTGGTCATGTGACAGTTTGAGAAGCGAGTTCCTTCTCCTCTACCACCACCAAATGTTAAAAAAGAGACTGTGACTAGTATAGGGATTTTATAATACCCCGAAAAGCCCGGTTTATTCCTACGTTTTGTAAAAGAATAAACCGTACTCAAACAGCAATAGAGATTTGGGTGAGAGCTTTTGAAGAGAGGAAGACGAACTACTTGTACGTGAATCAAAATTTATATACAACAACAACAATAAACAGGGTATTACACCAAATGGAATATACAACGAATTGGAAGAGTTCCCAAAAGAGAGTTCAAGGAAGAGTTCAAGATGTAAAATATGGTTAGGTTTGTTGTGAAGGTTGTAAGGTAGGTAGGTAGGTGAAGGTGTTTGAAGGTAAAGTAGGGTAGGTAAGGTTTGTGTTTTAAGGTGGGTTTGTGAAGGTTTGTGAAGGTAAAGTGGGTGAAGTAGGTTTGCAGATAAAATGCCTGTTGGAACTTAACTGTGTGTGTCCTGTTCGTTTAAACTCTGCACGTGCGTTCGTCGCTCTTGGGTCCCGGTTGGCGGAAGGTACCAATATACGTATGCCGTCAAGGGGCTGCTACAATGGACCTGATGCTAACAGTTGTGGGAGTGGAACCAAAAGAGCGAGAATCTCCTGTGGGGCTCTTTTTTATAATGGACGCCACGTGACCCCAAGGGGCTGCTGCTGATCGGTGAAACAGGATCACCAGTTCCTTACCAAAATTTCTACACTTGGTCTGGGTGTCACGTTAGATACCCGAAGCATTTGTTGGGTTTGTAGGTAATAAATAAATAAAAATTTAAACAGAATTAGAATAATTATTAAAATATGCAGAGGCTTCTGACAGGAAAAGGGGGCAACGCATGCGCAAAAGAAAAGGGACCTACCGACAAAAGGAGGAAGATCATTCTCTTTCAGCAGTGACCAGCGGAGTGATAACACCTTGCTAACTAGTGGAGGACGCCACGCGTTCGACTAAAACACCGGATTTAGACGAACTCCCAAAAGTGACTAACACATCGCATAAGCCTTACATACCGAATACGTAGTTAAAGCTTTATATACCGAATAAGGACACATATATACCCAAGAAACGACTAACGCATTTTTAACACCTTCATTGGGAGATTCAACCATTTCAATTGTATTCAAGGAGAATTTCCTCACCAATTGAATAGTTGTTGAACGCAGAAATAAAGGAAAAATATAAAATGTCTTCGTCTCCTATCTGTTACTATCTTCTTTCGTATAATTCTTTTTGGGCCTTCTTGTTCAAGGAGTTACATCAACAAGTAACGTGGGGTAAAAATAGAAAAACCTCAGAATGGAGTCAGATAGCAAACAGCAACACAGTGTGTCCTACCATATTCCATAAGTTAAACGTATTCTTGCTGAGTTAAATGTATTTTTTCAGGCCTGAACTTTTAATAGCATACTTGTGCAGGAATTTACTTTTCTTCCTTTCAGAAAGATTTTGTTGTTTTTCTTCTTTGACTTGCAAGTTAAGAAATTTTGTATCTGCATGTAGTCCCATCCAAATATTTGTTTTATTTTCGGGTGACTTTTCACAATTAATATATCCCTAGCATTGCATCCTTGACAATGACCTTGTGCTGGTCATGGACCTGTCCAGGAAGGAGGTACTTGTTGGGAACAAAATGTAACTCTCCTTTTCTCGTGATTCATGGGCGGAAATTCCGACAATCACATGACCGTTGTCCACGTGACAATTTGAGAAGCGAGTTCCCACTCTTTCTGACCAAGAAGATCCTACTGATTGGACGTCTACTTCAATCTCTGCTATGTGAGAAGCACGTGAGTACAAATCACCTTACGAGAACTTGCACTACACCAAACTACACAAGTGTTACTTCTGCCATTCATCACCTTATTCTGGGAGCAATTATTGCGTTTTTATTTTGTATGGTTTGGGATAATCATTTTTGTGTACCATATATGTAAATATTAAATGTTTGCAGTGTAACCTTTCGTGTCATGTAGTCTTTCCTTGCCGAACTATTCAGTGTTAGACTATCAACAAGATATTCTAATGCATTATGAGAAGGTCTGGTTGGTAGTTCAGGCCACTATCATACACCACATAAAATACTTATATTATGATTTGAAGATGTTATCGAATGGAAAAAAATGACTGTCAATATTATTGTTTTACGCCTTTTTTTATTTTTAGAACCATATGAACTTCTTAATTTTTTTTTCAAATTTTTGTGAGAACGACCCTGACCGACAGTTGATATTGGGTATCTCAAATATTGCAATTCTTAATTTTTAAATCACATCAATTTTATAAAATAGGTAAAAAGAGCTTTTTCTCGCTTACAAACTTGAATTGAAAATTTTGTTGAAAAAAAAGTTAGCATTGCTTATAGACGCAACAAAATTGGATTTTAAAATTTAGTTGCGAAATGAAAGGTCGTCTCACAGTCACTGAAAAATCCTCAGGGGTTGAGTCAATGTCAACTGTGTAGAGAATTCCGCAAACTCGGGTCAGAAAGCTTAATTCAGGACTTTCTGTTTCAAAGGACACTTTTCGTGTATCACCGTCCAGTACAATTTCTATCTTCAATTACCATCAACGGTCTCATCACAAACGTCTCTCGCTTAGAACGGTGCCCTCCTGAAATGTCTCTTCCAATCACCTTGATATAAAGTATCTCACTAACCGCAGCGCTTGAGTTCACTGCGAACACTGGCCCTGACTCTGTCGCCTTCTTATAGGCTTAGAGCTTTGCGCGCGTCCTTGTCAAGTCTCGTCAGTCTCGTAAGAATCCGAGATCGTGAGTTCTTAAAACATGACGTTGGAGCGGCCATTTTCGCCTTTGCATGCCAGGCACACACAAGCACGTTTTTCCGGAGTAAGTCCATTTCTCTTCCACAAATATATATATATATATATATATTGAGAGAGAGGGGGGGGAATTCTGTAGCGGAAAGAAAGAATTTCAAATTATTGTTTAGCGCGGGAATTGTTTTGACCGTTGAGGTTTCGATTTTATATCTTCGACCAATGAAGATGGTTTATGCCATTTTGCTCGGATGACTTTCCCGGGCAATATAAAAGGTTGTGTAACGCTCTCCCGATCTCTCTTCCTCACTCATTCGTCTAGCAGCAGAACAGATCTCATCAACATGAAGAGAGTGCATTCAACCATTTTTCCTTTAGGAGACTTTTCCTTTATCATCTATTCATTCCTTCTAGACAAACTGGTCCTCGAAACTTCGAGTTGAATGCTTAATTCCTGCTTTAACATTTGCCACTGTTTTCTTCCATTTGTACGACTCACAGTTTAAGGGTTATCTCTCTGGCTGTCATTAAAGTTTTTGGAACTCATCAATATTCTCGTCCATTCATTTGTGTTACTCCTTTCTTAATATATCAAGGCACAACAATTTGTTTTGTTGCGAAAACTATTGAGCACTTTTGTTATATAGTCATTTACAGCATCACAACGACACAATAATTAAACAGACGCAAGGACAAAGACGCATGAAGGATTACGCCTGAAGAATTACGCAGGAACAATTAAGATGCAGGAAGGAAGGAAGACACAAGAAGACTTTTTTAGAAAAATATATACCTCTCACTTTATTTGTAAGGTTTGCGTGTGAGAGGTGCTGGAGACCGAACATAAGCATCATATTTTGACCCCACTGTTATGACCGTCACGTTGTGTCTTGTTCTCCTGATGTTGGGGTCCACTCCATCAGGGCTTTCCGAGGACCCCTCGGTCGGGTGTGGCTTTCCCTACCACATCTGGTCTCTACTGTCTGGAATTCGACTGGCAACTACTTTGGCACCCCAAACTCAACTGAGTTAAATAATAACTCAACGCCCACACGATCGCCTACTGGATCTTTGAATCGGATGTTCAATCGTCATCAAGCAGAAATAACTGTCATGCAGTTCAGAGGTCACTCTCTTCCGTTGCATGACTGTAATGGCAGAATGGGACCTTGACCTTGTCCCATATCATAAGCCTTAATCCGCCCACGCGATCTCTTTCGATTACTGGCCGTTGAAATGTGTCACTTCCTTCCGGTGTATTACCTTGGAATAGTATTTTTAGACCGGGGCGAGAGGTCAAAATATAACACTTTGTCTTATGAATACGCCACCGCAGAATCTGAAACTTTAGGACTTTTTGTATGTCCCAACTCTCTTCACTTCTCGCATGCGCCTCGTTGGCAAATGAGAAGCTCAAGATATAAAATACTTTAAGAGGGGAGGACACCGGTTTTTATGTTCGTCTTTCTTTGTATCACCGCCCCGATGATAATCTCGCAACCACCATGGCTGTTATCGATTCCTTTGGGTCTTTTATTGTAGACCTCTTTACACATCGTTCTCTGGTTGCCTGTCCTCCACCTCATCTTCCTCATCTGGTCTTACATCGAGAATGTGTCTCAGCACCCCATCTACGGACATACTGTTGTTGGAGTGACTATCAGTTACTATTCCTCTATCCTACTGCGTCGTACATCGTGCACCTGGAGGCTTCCTTCAGACCTCGTCCCCACTCCGTATGGAACTCCACGTCTCTCCCTAGTGTTTGGTTGGCACGACTCTCGAATGCTGCCAAAAGTACCTTCACACAAATTCTTGCGGTACCGTCTCCTCATCCTCCTGTTCCGCCGTAGGCGACATGTACCAAAAAAGCGTCTCTTCAAGTAAAGTTCCTCCGCTCTCTGCCAGTGCCTTGATGGGTCTGTGGTTCTTTTATACGATACAGTTGCCTCCCGGTCTATACGCAGCACTGAAATCCCATCTGGTATTCCATTTCTCCAGCATTTCTCTCTACCGTCTCCGACAGGAACGCTGTCCCATTTCCCATCGAAACTTCATCAACTGGACCCTGCGCCAAAAAAGTTCCATTTAAAATCTTTTCACTTTCATATGCAGTCCTTCGTTCTCATCTGCTTCCAGATTGCAAACCTACTGGGTCCACAATCAACCATGGTCAGATCCTTAGCCCCTCGATAGTAGGCGACATCGATAGCCAGCCTTCACTAGTTCTCACTTGTAGCTCTCCGGGTTGATGAATGATTGGTGCTGGATCTGTGGACTGACACCCCACGCATCGCCTGACTACTCGCTGCACAATCTCTTTAGAAACAGTTGGGTTTACTTTGCAGACTAAATACAAGGTTCTGTCAATTCCCATGTGATGCATGGAGTGATGGCCTTTTATCTCGTCATGAAGCATGTTGTAATTATGCTCCTGTCCAGGGCGTCTAACATTTTTATCCACCTTTTCCGAACTCTTGTCAAAATGTCAGCCCTGTTTTTTGTGGACGGTACTAATGTCACGCTTAGGCTAAGCTCTAACTCAGCTATCATATTTACCAGTCCCTCCGCTAGGGCAGGATATGACACAAGGTCAATTTTTAAGCGGAGTTTAACAGGTTTGAATTCAGAGTTTTCCTTCTCCTAGACTAGTTACCTCACCAAGGCTGAAGAACCTAGTTTACCCTACTATTTACCCATAGCTGGAGGGAGAATAATTGGATTCATACCTTTCCCAAGGGTATTAGTGCTATGTGAAATGCAATCAGTCTCGTCCAGGATCTGAACTCGTGTCGCCGTGTCCATTTCCTATGACGATAACCATTACACCACGAGCACCTCCAGCTCTAACTCAGCTATAAGCTCCTTCAAGATACCCATTCGTCGCAGAATGATCATTTCAGCAGCACCCTTTGTCTTCACCCTTCGATGCTCTGTGATTGCTGTCCTTATCCAATTCAAAGCAATCGTTGAATCAATTTTCTTTTGCACCCACTTCAATGCCAGGTTAATGCTTTTTATCGTTGTGTTTAGCTTCACTATATCATTGTGTAACACTATGTAGGTGGTCCGCCAAGCAGACGATCCCTTTTTCTGTTTTGGCGCGAAACCAAACAAAGGCCTGAGCCCGCGATCTCGACGTGACCGGAAGGGGGTAAGGGAACGCGAGAGAGTTGGACAAAGGAACTCACAGAGGTCGGTTGGCGAAGGGTGACGCTAGTGGCCAGTCGACACCGGACAGCAGAAGAGACTAGTCGGCATGAGAGAGAGTCCAGAGCAGTGAGGGAAGACCAGTCAAGATGAGTCAGCACTCCTCGTATGTTGTAGAATTTTCGCTAGAAATCCACGCAAGCGTTAGTCTACACATGCACAGGGGAATGCAATGTTACATAACTCCACTTCTTGCACTTTGAGTTAACCCAAGCATATTGTTCGTTTGTTCGTTTGTTCTTTTACTCCCACTCCCTTGATTGTATTTCTTGTAGCTATGAAGAAATATGCTATCACCAGCCAAGAAGTGAAATGGGTTCAAAGAAGTTGATGTATTCGGGGGGCCGAAGTGGTATCGTCACAATTGTACGAAAAATCAGTTCTCTTTTTCAACCAAGCTGCATCCTCTACCACCTGACCATCAATTTCTATCATAATGCCCGTGGTAATGCTGCTTGCATCACACCATAAGATTCCTTCAATTGTCTTTGGGACGCGCCACCTTTTCCGCACCGGATCTTTCTTTGCTTCTTCTAAGACTTCACACACCATTGCAGCTGTCCTTTCACCTACTTCCCAATGCGTTCCCTCCGCTTTCCTTTTCATGTAGTTCGCAGCCATCTAGCGACAGGATAACGGCCTACCAACTTTCTATAAATCGAGAACAGTTGGCGTATATTTATCTCTTCGACGATTTCCGATAGCGTCATCTCTCTTCCGAACTTCAATTCTCCCGATTCACCCTCGTCTAACCGGAGGCCTAATGCCACTCGTCCGTCCAAAATTTTGGGACTTTTTGCCATCAGGCCAAACCTTTCAAGCTGCTCCAGCACTCTTTGCACCGGCATTGCTGTCTGATCCACTGGGATGTCAATGCAGGAATCGGTGGCATCTCTCACATCCTTCTCCCTTTTCAATAGTTTTTATTATTGTTGCCATGATCTTTGGTGCAACGTTCAACCCAAACCCCAATCGGGTCAGCCAGTATGTTCTTTCCTTGCAACTCACCAACTGGTACTTCCATAAATGTGGTGCGGCATGGATCTGCAGGTATGTTGTAAAAGCTGCACTCTTCTACCACCATCTTCACAAGGTCTCCCCACATACATCAATGTGTGTGGCAGGATACATGCTTGTTCAATTCCCGATAATCCACCACTGGTCTAACTTTGTTTTTCGTCGGTTGGACTACTGCCATGAGAGGCAGCAATCCTTCTCTCACATCAAGATCCCCTCCTCTATCCACCTCTCCATCCCCTCTTCAAATGCTGCTTTCTCTGTCTCTTGTAATTTTGCCTCATCCATATCCACCTTATTTTTTAAGCATGGCAGCTCCATTTCCATTCAACAGTCCACTTCCCAGCGTTGAATTCTGCAAAAAAAAAAAAAAAATCCTTATCAAGTTGACATCACTCCGATTCATATCTTCCTTCATTCGCGACCTCTGAGGTTGTACTCATTGCACAACGTTCACCTACAAACTTCACGGCACCACGTCCGTCAACAGTGACGCCCACGCCCTCTCGGCTGGGGCTATAGAATACGCTGACTGCAGAGGAGTAAAACCCCTCCAAAGGGAACCACCTGTTGGCCGTGGATGGCGACCTGTAAGGCGCTAATACAGTATCTTAGTGGTTGAGCAGTCATTGATCCGACGATAGAGTGGTCAGTGGCTTGCAACACACCACTTTGGCCCTTACTTGGTCTGACTGGCGGTCGGATAGGCCTGATCCGATCAATTGGCTGGTCATGTCATGCCGTAGAACCGATATGTTTTATCCCGACCATACTTTTAAAAAAGCACTTGTAGCAAGTTCCCAACCCTTATCTCTTAGGTGCTAGAAGGCTGTGGCTGATGATCAATAGCGTTAAGAGAATTGGAACCTGACCAGTTCTGAGAACCTAAAATTGGTAACAGCTCGAAAACCTACCCTCAACTCCAGTATACTGATCACGTATCCCCGTCTCAACCAAGGCAAATGGGTTTCCCCTTTGTTCATTCCCAACACAAGTTGGATTCCATGGTGGGTGGTAGAGCCCAGCGCCAGCGAAAATTATACAGCATCTATGGCGTCTTCAAATAAAAAAAGATAAACGAAACCCGCCAGAATCAGACTCGGAGAATAAGGCAGTAGACTTCCCCAGATTCATTATTATTGAATCTTTGGAAGAGGTCTGGCTCGCAAAATTCTCACCTTTCCTCATAGAAAAAGTAATTTCTACAAGGGTTACTCCGAAAACTGTTAAGAAAACAAAGAATAGCAACTTGCTTGTCGAGGTGGGGAGCCGGAGGCAGGTAGAAAACATTAAAAATGAAAACCTTTCTTACGACGAAATACAGGGCCAACCCGCATGAGAAACTCAACACTTCCAAGGGAGTTATCAAGAGTAAGGAGTTGGGATTGGCTACAGCCTTGGGAAAACAGGGAGTTCCAAATATAAGAATCTCCATTAGAAAAGGCGAAGAACGAATCCAGACCAACACTTACATCCTGACATTTAATCAGCCCCGTACTCCCTATGAGGTGAAGATCGACTATTGTCTTGAAAGAGTTGAGCAGTACGTCCCAGCTCCCCAGAGAGGCTTCAAATGCTAAAAATATGGACACCACAGGTAAGCCTGTAGAGGACGACAGACATATGCCAAATGCTATGAAAAGGACCCGGGCCACCTAGAGGAATATTGCTTGAAAGAAATTACATGTGCAAACTCCCGACAAGATCATCCAGCTTACGCAAGATCTTGCGATGTTTACAAAAATGCAAAGGAAATACTTGAGGTGAAACACAAGAGAAATGTGTCCTTCCTGGAAGCAAGGAAAATTGTTGGTAGATACATGGGAGAAAACAGTTACGCCTCAGTTGTACGGAGGACGGATACAACCAATGAAGACAACAAATATAGAACACTCCTGGAGAAATTGATCCAGTTAAAAGCCAACGACTGGCCAGAGTTGCTGGAGCAAGTGAAAAAACTACACTCGGCCGAATTTTACCAAGCATCAGATCAGCAACAAGTTGGTAATGGGGAAAGATCCAATGTTGTAGTCCAAACAAAAACACACGAAGGATCTATCACTACAACACAAACTACTCCTAAAAGTGCGAAATCCCCAACAAAACAACTGTTACATAAGTCACCAATCCATCCACCATTAAAGACAGACTAAAAAAACTTGTCTAACATAAGACTTAAACAACTTAGATAAAAATCACAAGCTCCCATTAGCCAAGCTGCGAAAATACAGATGAACACCAAAGTGAACAAGGAAAGACCAAGAAGCACATTCAAAATGCACTCAAGAACAAAATCACCAAAAAGAACCAAACAATCCAATGCTCAGGGATCAACAAAACCCTTACAAAGAACCTATTATATAGAAAGTATGGACAGCGACACAGACCGTGAAGTTGCCAGCCTTAATCTCGAAGAAGTATTAAATAACTACAATACTTGAAACCATTTAACTGTGTGCAAACAAACGAGGAAAAGTAAATAGAATGATTTGTATTAGATAGAAATACTTGAAATCGTTTAACTATGAAGAAAAATGAGCCCAGGTTTGTTTAAAAATGTTATCAAAAATGCGCAAAAAACCATGTGTATTTAATAGATAAATCTTAACGGGATTTGGAATGAAGAATTTACAATGTTTGGATTGAGATGAAAACAAACAAATTTACGAAGAATTGTTTTTGACGTTTGGACTGCGAACTTCTGTTAAATTAAATTGTTTGAAATAGAACTGTTTTTACATTTTACGGAGTGTAAACAAAATTGTTCTTGGATTTGGCATTTAGTAACCTAAAATGGTTGATATGCCATAAAATCCAAACAAACCAAACCAAACCAAACCAAATCTCTCTTTTCCCCTCTCTCACAAATATCTACCTCAATCTTCTGGCCTCTATCTATCATTTGCAAATAACCCAAATTAACCATCTACCATGGGTTAGCACACAATATCTATAATCAATAATCTATACTGAATGGTTCCAAACAATAATTGTTGATATAAAATATCAATCCACTAAACAGAAAAAACGATTACCCAATTTCAATGACGAGGTTGATTAGTTGGTTGGTTGTTTTGTTTTACAGTGTTTTGACCCTTTTTGGGTCATTTAACGCCGAATTAAGTCATTTTGATAAGAGTTTCAAACAATTTAGTTTAGTATAAGTACAATTTTGTTTACACAGAGTTAAATGTCAAAACAGTTCTATTTCAAACAATTCAATTTAGCCTAAGTACAGTTTTTGTTTAGACACAGTTAAATGGAAAAAACAATTAATTTTAAATATTTAAGTTTTGTATAATTACAGTTTAGTTCTATTTGATCCATAGATAGTGTTATATTTTGACCTTCGACCCGGCCCAAAAATGCTATTCCAAGGAAGTGACACATTCCAATGGCCAGTAATCGAAAGAGATCGCGTGGGCGGATTAAGGCTTATGATATGGGACAAGGTGAAGGTCCCATTGTGCCACTACAGTGATGCACCGGAAGAGAGTAACCTCTGAACTGCATGACAGTTATTTCCGCTTGATGACGATTAAACATTCGATTTCAAAGATCCAGTAGGCGATCGTGTGAGCGTTGAATTATTATATAATTGAGTTGAGTTGGGTGCCAAAGCAGTTGCCAGCAGACTTCCAGAGAGTTAGAGACCAGATGTGGTAGCGAAGGCCACACCCGACCGAGGGGGCCCTCTGAAAACCCCCAATGGAATGGACCCCAACATCAAGAGAACAAGAAAGACACAACGTGACGGCCATAACAGTGGGGTCAAAATATGAAGTTTATGTTCGGTCTCCAGCACCCTCTCACATGCAACCCTTGAACAACCCTTTCGAACCCTTGCAATAAAGTGAGAGGTGAATATTTTTCTATAGAAGCCTTCATGCGTCCTTCATTCCTGCGTTTTCCTTCATGCGTCTTTATCGTTGTGTCGTTGTGATGCTGTAGATGACTATATAACAATAGGACTCTATTAGGTGTTACCACTCCGGGCCAGAAAGGACCTGGGAGCAATGGCAATAAAGCTGTACTCCACATTCCGCAAAGCTCCAGGATTGCTGGATCTGCACCATCAGATTGTTTTGTGTCATTACCAGGACACTCGTTTTGGGGAGTCATACCCCTCTGCAGAGAAGCAGTCAGTGTATTCTACCACCCTAGAAAAAAGAGCTACCAATGACAAGGTGAGAGATAATATTCATCACTGGGAGGTGAGACAAAGACATTATTGTTCGACAAAGATAAAAGTAAAAGTAAGTAAAGTTGGTGACCTAGGTTGAGGGTAACCCAAAAGCTCCCTTTTCAATAGCTACTACACGAATTAACTATCTACCATGGGTTAGCACATAATATCTATAATCAATAATCTATACTGAATCGTTCCAATCAATAATTGTTTATATAAAATAGCAATCCACGGAACAGAAAAACGATTTCCCAATTATATTTTATTATCTTATAAAGTAAATTTTGATAATTTGAATATTTTCTAAATTTTAGTCAGGATTCTTCGTTCTATCAAATCAATAAATAAGTAGTGAAAGTTGGCGACCTTATTCGAGGGTAACCCGAAGGCTCCCTTTTCAATAGCTACTACACTGAGGTGTAGGGGAGGGCTCTATTCAATTTCCTGGATTGCTCCACTTTACCCTTGATCTGTACCTCATAATGTTGAGGGTTAAGCAAGGCGGCATCAAGCACTATTTTTTTTGTCTTTGGTATGACTTGACCTAGGATTGAATACTAGTCTTCTTGGCTATTGGCGAACAGCCTAACCACTAAACCACAAGTGCTTCAACCAGTCTAGGAAAAGGAAAACTCTGAATTCAAATCAGTATTATTTTTTGAGTCTTTGGTATGACTCGACCTGGGATTGAACACCGGTCTCCCGAACCATTGGCGAACACTCTACTCATTAGACCAATGCTACGACACTGGCATAATGGTTAGAGTGTTCGACAATGGTCCGGGAGATCTGGGTTCAATCCTAGGTCGAGTCATACCAAAGACTCAAAAAATGGTACTTGATGCTATCTTGCTTAACACTCAGCATTATAAGGTACGTATCAAGGGTAGAGTGGAGCAACCCAAGGAAAAGAGTAGCGCCCCCCCTACACCTCGGTGTAGTAGCTATCGAAAAGGGACCCTTCGGGTTACCCTCGACTATGGTTGCCAACTTTACTACTACTTACGACACCAAATAGACGCGTGTATCACAACGGTTCTAAATGGTCTACGAGTTTAACACGAGCCCCTAGGTTTCAATCGGACCTCGTGCTAACCGTACAGTGAGAAGAAGTGACGAACACACAAAGCACTGTCGATTGGTTCGCTTGATACGAACTTTTATTTTTATTACCTTTTGTTTTAGTAGCCGAAGAGAAAAACAGTATGAAATGCGTCAACTGCTCTAGACTGAGAGAATAAAACGTTGCGAGACGAGAGAAGCTGAAGATTTGAAACTTCCGGTTCTTTATCTATTTATTTTAATTACAGTAGTCATTCACCCCTGACTGGCTGACTTACAACGAGTGCTTTGGCCTGACTCTCTCAGAGCTCACTTATCAACTGGTTGACTTTCTGTCTGCTAAAAAAAAAAAAAATTTCTCTTTCCTTCCCAGAAATTAGCTTTGTTTTTTTTTGTTTTTTTTTTGTTTTTTTTTCAATTTCTATTTTCTGTTAGCCGTCCAATTACGTTATCATTATTTGACATACTCAACTTGAAGAAATATCTATAAATCTTATGTGAATAATGAATTTAGTAAAATATCTTTTTCTTTTTAAGCTTAGAAATAATCACAGTAAAACAATCTTTGTATCAAATATCTATAATTCGTCATACATAACAAAATTGATAGTTTGGCCTTTGAGCTAACTATCCTCCATCCGGTGACAGCTTTAGCCGGACCAGTTTTGATCGTCACATATTGTAACAAGATCCTAATTGGTCACTAACAAACAAGCTTTAAACCGCAACTCAGGGACTCCACATGGAATATTCCACGATGCATCATAGAGCGGTATCGAAAATGCCTCCCTGCTATCTCTTCTATTACAACATTTTTGAAGATGGACTCGTTCACCGAGAGAAAAGTAACGGTTTGCTATTATAACTACAAGTAGCGGGTTGTAAAGTTTTTTGGTTCACTCACTTGGTGTGTGGGAGAAGGGGACAGGGCTGTTCTTATAGGCATCAGATTGGCCGAAACGGTAGGCTTGCAGTAGCTATTGTGGTAAGGGAAGAGTCAAGGATTCTTTTTTGGAAGTAGGAGAATGAAGTGAAATTTCGTCCTCTTTTATCGATAACACTCTGTAGAGTGAGAAGTACTGGAGATGGCTCGTGGCAGAAGTTTATCTTAAATGGCCTAGCAGAGAAATGTAGTTTCTGAGAGATGCAGGCCAGGAGATTTTTAAGTAGCTCACTTTTATGGTCAAGCAGAGAGATGAGTAATTCTGAGACGAGGCTGGCTAGAAGTTGCTAATTTGTTTACTAGCTACCTTGCGGAATAATTCAGGTCTAAAGAACCTGTAGATTCCGAACAGAAAGAAAGAAGAAACTAAAGAAAAAGAAAGAAAAAAGAAAAGAGTAAGAAACCAAAAAAAAAAAAAAAAAGTCTCCAAATAAACTATAAATTCTCCCAAAAGACAACAACGAAAGAAAAAGAAAGAAAGTAAGAAAAGAAAAGGGTAAAGAACTAAATAAAAGAAAAGAAGTATCCGACAAAACTACAAACTCCTTTCTCACTGACCACATGAACTAAAATGTTTTTAACTTCCTCCTTCTTGGAAAGAAAATAGGAAGCCGGTTTCAGCTGCTTATCGAGAAGTAAGATACATGTAATTTTAGAGACTATTTTTATCGTTTCCTTAGTTTTATGTTTTGTTAATGAATGTAAGATAGTTGGTTGGTTGGTTGGTTGCATTTTTGGCATATCAACCTTTGTAGGTTATTTAACGCCAAATCCATTTTTATGTAAATAATCAGTTCTATTTCAAACAATGCAGTTTAGCATGAGTACACAGTTTAATTGTCAAAAACATTTCTTTTTCAAAGTATTCAGTTTTTTCAAACAGTTCTAATTCAGCTAATTCATTTTAACGTTAGTACAGATTTTGTTTACGCAGTAAAATGTCAAAACAGTTCTATATATAACAATTCAGTTTAGTGTAAGTACAGTTTCAATGTAAAAAACGGTTCAATTTCAAGCAATTCAGTTTAGCATAAGCACACAGTTTAAATGTAAGTACAGTTTAATTGTCAAAAACATTTCTATTTCAAGCTATTCAATTTAGTCAAAAATTCAGTTTAGCGTAAGTACGCCGTTAGTTCTATTTAAACCATAGATAGGGGCCAATCAGGTGCTACTACGCCGGGCCAGAGTGAACCTGGGAGCAATGGCAATGAAGGGGTGTTCCGTATTCCCCAAAGCTCCAGCATTACCGGAACCTCACCATCAGATTTTTTTAGTGTTGTCGCAGCCACAGATCTATTTTCTCTCGTGAATCAATGTCCCCACCAAGCGATTCGGCCACTCATTGACCAATCACCAGACAGAGAGCATTGATTCCTTCTTCCTCTCTAGAACTATTTTTTCTAGCCCTTTTGGTAGTCAGCCGACAACGCAGAGAGCACCTAGCCAGCAGCCCAGACAGACCTCACATCACGTCGGGGTCACCATTTATAACAGGAGGGCAGATGATATTACCATTTAAACATAAACAGTAGTTGACGTTGTATCGTTCTGTTGCCTCTTGTTATATTAAAAGAAATAAAATAAAATAATGAAGGCGTAGATATTGATGGTTTTCAATCTAGTAGTTTAATGACAGCGAGAATAAAGGGTACCTTTATGCTGCAAGTCTCGTAAGATGGAAGGAAGAAAATACTTATTGAGCTGAGAAGGAATTATAGCTGCTAAATGCCCGAGCGGAATGTGCTTCATTACAGTTCAGGTATTGTCGAATGTCTGAGTGAGATATGGTCGCCATAGGTGTAGCAAAATCGTGTTTGCTGGTTAAGGACAGGAATGATGTAGTCACTCATGAATGTGTGGTCCTGTTTGCTATGGGAGAGAAGCATGAAAGTCTCCAGAAAATGTTGCCCAGAAATGAGGGAGCTGGATGTCTGAGCGTAATTGCGCGTCGCAGTAGACATAGCTAAAGTTAGAGGCGACATGAAGGTGTTCCTGTGTGTGGCAGATTACATGCATCAAATTCATGTTCAACTGGGAACCCTTGGTCTAAGAGAGTAGATTCAAGAGGTCCATGAATTAGATGGCTTTTCCTCAAAACCTTTCGAACTGGACAGACGTACTTACTGTCCGCTCCCTTTATAGCAGCAGCATCACAACACCATGAGGAAAGCCATCAATATCTACACCGTCATTATTTTCTTTTCTTTCTTTTAATATAACAAGAGGCAACAGAACGATACAACATCAACTGTCATTTATGTTTAAATGTTAATATCATCTGCCTTCCTGTTATAGAGTCATAACCAGGACACTCGTTGGGAGGTGTGCTACCCCTCTGCAGAGAAGCAGTCGGTGTATTCTACAGCCCCAGCCCACTGGGCAAATGAATGTAAAAGATGTCACTTTTTGCGATATTTTTAATGTTGCCTTTGTTTTATGTTTTGTTAATGAATTAATTCCTACATAAGGACTGTTATGCAGCAACTAGCTGTCGTCTGTTTTTGTCCACTTCATAGAATAAAGCATTTGTAACTCGTGTAATAAGTGTCTTGTTTGTTTTTATTTAGCATTTGAACCTTTACGTCCTGTAGTTTTTTTGTTTTGTTAATTTGTTTTTAAGTCGGATTTTGATAAAGACCCCCAAAATTTCGACACTTCTTGAACACAGACTGAGTCCCTGTTGAGAGTAGATAGTATTAAGGATTGTGTGCTTATTTACCCCTTGAAAAAAGCTCGAAAGAAATACCAATTTTAACCCTGAATGAACCAAAGAATTTATATTTATGTTGAGAAGCAGGAAAGGCGATTTTCATATCTTCCGTACAATATATCTGTAGCAAAAGGCATTCTGGTTTGGCGCGCAATTTAATTCGACACTTAATTTCACCCAATCAGGATGACCTATCCTATTCATCCCGGGCCTCCTTTACAGGCAGCAGCAAATTGGGTAAGCTGCCAAACACAACCTTTTTAGCTGGACAACGCCGCCCAGTGCAGACGTCTCACTGCGGCTCTAGAATAGCAGCAGCAGCATTGACACATGAGGGAACCTATCTAATTTGTGGATTCCTTGCAGAGAATCCCAGTTGAATATAAATTAGATACATTCAACATGCCTCGCACAGGCACAACTTTATGTCACCTCCAAAATTGGCTATGTCGATGCGATGCTTTTATTCCGCTCTCGACACCTAGCTCTCAATTCACCTCTGGGCCACTTTAATGGAGACCAACGCACGCCTCTCCACCAGACACACGAAACTCGCGGTGACATCCAAAGTTCATTTCCTCCAACGGCAACATGGCTTTCGCTAAACTACGGCGAACACAATCCCTCGCACGTCCGACGACACGCGCTGCCTTTCTCTCAATACTCACAACCTTTCCACGAGTCTTGCAGCACAAACACAAACTTCATTTTCCATGCTGCAAATAAAAACCTATTCTTAAAAACACATTTCGACTTCGGCATCTTACATCTTCATCCTCTCATTTATTTACTCTTAAAACTTGGCGAGGGGACTAACAACACTTAGCGAGGAAACAACCCTCACCTAAACACAAACACGTCACAACTCTTCCTCGCTCAACGAAAACAAAACTTTCCCTCGCTAACAACAAACTTCTCCTCACTAATAACAACAAAAAATGACGCTAAATATCGTAGTGATGTGGAGATTCGTAGTAAATGGAAAAATGTGCAGTTCATTGATACATCATTACAGATGATACAATAAGTCTGTAGCAGTACTAGATGGACAATACAAAGAACTTGTTCACTTTGTGACATTCGAGGAAATTGTGTCGTAAACTGGTCCGTATGCAGGGAGATCCCGCGCAATGTTCCGATAAAATAAATGAACAGGAAACGTTCTTTTTAAACCAATTAACAGTGTTAGTACCTTAAAACTCGTCTCCTCGGCTGATCCATTCAGCGATAACTATTAAAGAGATAATTTTTTCAATCCCAAACTCAGAAATCAAAACCACGGGATTGGCAAGTCAAAATAGCAGATGCTACTGTAGAGGGACATATTTGGTAGATTTGTTTAATCCCCCAAAATTTAATGTACATAAAACAGAATGTGAAAACAAATAAAAAACATGATGTGTAAATGGCCTTTTGTAAAATAAAGTTTGGCAAGAAGAAAATAAATTTGTTTATGCGTGTATGTATGTTTAGCTTTTAACGGAGTCCGTAAATAAGTCGTTCTTTCTTACATTAAGTTCATATCTTGTTTTATGATTGTGACGACAGCGTGTCGCGTTGATGAAAGAAAGTTTGTCGTTTTTTTTTTTTTTTTGAACGTGATTCGTGGCTATCTGTAGCTAGGTCATAAACTTTGGCTGTGGAAGAAAAGGAATTTGCCGGACAGAGTATCGGCTACTGCTATACTGACTTTTGTGGCTTAGTCTTAGTGAATGACTCCCTAACTGTGTGTTATTTATACCGTAATAGTGGATCAAAGAATCGTCCGAAAATTTTGGCGCGTAGATATTTATTGACCAATCAGATTTGTATTTTACTTTTTTATTTTAGAGCCTAAATATTTTCTGTTTGTTGACTTCCGATCCTATTTTTCTAGAATGTTCCTATTCTATGTTTTTAGCTGATTGGTTGAAAAATATAAAAATGTAACTTAAATACTAAAGCAGTTTTGATCCTAAATTTCTAGAATGTTCTTAAGTATGTTTTTATTGCTTATTTTAAGACTAGAAAAAATGTGTATCCTATACTACCAACCCCATTGACATTGCTGCGGAGCCGATAAATTTATCGATCCCACAAACTTTTAAAATATAAGTGATTGACAACGAACTAGACAAGAATGACAAAATAAGGTGAAACTGTAAACTGTATTTACGCTCAACTGAATTGTTCAAAATGGAACTGTTTTTACATTTAACTGTGTGTAAATAAAAACTATACTTATACTAAACTTAATGGTTTGAATTAGAACTGTTCGACTAAACTGAATAGCTTGAAAGAGAAATGTTTTTGACAATTAAATTGTGTATTTATGCTAAACCGAATTGTTTCATACTTAGATATTTTGTGTAGTAGTTTCTCAAGAGAATTTTTCTTTACTCACGGTCCAATCAAATACGAATGATTTTTAAGCAAATCTGTTTTACCAAGAGATGTAACCCTAAAAAGTATTACAACTCCGGATCAGAGAGGAACTGGGAGTAATGGAAATGATGGGATACTCCATACTTCATGTGTCCCGAGTATGGTGTTAAATTGCTTCTTCAGTCTTGAAGTTTGACGAATGCAGAGTGCCTCTTCATTGTCATTACTGCCAGGTCCACTCTGACCCGGAGTGGTAGTATTTGTTAGGGTTCCATCTATAGGCCAAATAGAACAGTTCAATCTTTTACTAAGGATTATTATTATTAGTTGATTGAAACTATACAGCAGTGTGCAAAGTGTTCGTATTAGATAGAGATACTTGATAAATAGAATTACTAATGTAAAAAGCAATACTTGAATCCATTTAATTGTGTGCAAAGACATGAAACTAGGACAAGAAGAACTTAAGAAGAACTCGACTCAGAACTTAGAAAAATTAAAAATAGAAATGCAGAACTGTTTACTTGTATTGAAAATGGATTTGGCATTAAATAACCTACAAAGGTTGATATGCCATAAAACCCAAATAAGCAAACAAAACAATGTCTACTTTACAACCTTTGTTGTCATTTAAAAAATTATAGTGAACGATTACACATGGGAATCGTCAAAAAATATAAATTTGCATAGCAAAAAAGCAATTTACGAATAATATTTTTAGAATAATATTATAAAGTTAATATTGTTCTGTCGAAAAATTCAAAGAGTTTTTTAGAGGAATATAATTTAGTTTAAGTGAGTGACACTTAAAAAGTTGATTAATTCAAACATTTTTTTTTTGTCTAGATTATTAATCCTTACAAAATAATAATATTGCGTATTTATTTAACAAATATTCATCTTTAAAGTTAATGAACAATATTTAATTACATGTTAATAATGATTTTAGCCAGAAAATAATTCAATTTTTTTCCCTTTTAAAGTTTGGAAATAATCACCATAGAATAATTTCTATAAGAAACATTCATAATCAGACAAACACAGCAAGACAAACAGACAAATATAAAAATAATCCCTTTTATTTCATCATCATCATATCGCGCTGGTGGCACGGATATCCCTGACCCTCTCTGGCCACTCCTCCCTATCGTTCATCGCCCTAGGTAGGTCTTCAGGACAGCATCCCGTATCCTCACATAGCTGCTGAATGTATGTTCGTGCTGGTCGTCCTGCTTTTGCACGGCCATGTGTGGGGGTCCATAAGAGTACATCTCTTATGAGTTCGTCCCTGCTTCTCCAGCAGTGTCCTGCATGTCTGGTTCGTCTAACTTGAATAGTTTTCGTGATAGGGGGCAGGTGGCCGTACAGTTGGTGTCTTGTGGGGTGTTGCCGCCAGGACTTGTTTAAGATTGCACGTAGCATTCTTGTGTAATTGCCGTCTAGCTTCTTCTCCAGTCGTTTTGTTAGCGTCCATGTAGTGCATCCATATAGCAGTATCGAAGTGACCGCTGCCTGGAAGAAACTGCGTTTCATTTTATCGGTTAGGTCTGATTTCCATATAATCGATAGCCTATTGATAGCTATCCATGCTTTCGTTAACCTGGTTTCGATGTCCTTTTCGGTTGATTCGACGCTGCTTCCTAGGTATGTGAATTTGTCTACTAGTTTAAGAGGGGTTCCTTCTAGAGTGGAGATGCCCCCCGTTTGGTTATAGCACATATATTCCGTTTTGTGTGCATTAACATAGAGGCCTATGCTTGTTGCTGCTCGTTCCAAACTATGCAGTAGTGTTTCGGCTTGGTCAGGTGTATTTGCCAGTATCGCTATGTCATCGGCGTAGTCAGCGTCGGTAATTGTTGTTGCGGGGTATCTTCTGCTTCTTTTCTTCGTCAGTTTGAAGCCATTCTCTCTGATTTTGTCAATCGATGTTCTAAGTACGTAGTCTAGACTAATGATAAAGAGGTACGGGGCCAGCGTGTCCCCTTGTAGTACTCCTGCTACAATGTCAAAGTATTCTGTGTCTCCATCTGGTGATCGTACTTTTACTTTAGTGTTTCTATAGAGAATCGTTATTGCCGCTACGGTTTCTTTAGGTATGCCGTACGCTAGTAGGATTTGTTCCATCTTTCCTCTGTGAATGGAATCGAAAGCCTTGGTAAAGTCAACAAATATTAATGTTGCTTGTAGGTTTTTTGCCCGTACACCTTCAAGGATTCTACGGATGGTTAATATTTGTGAGGTCGTGCATCTATTTCTTCGGAAGCCATTTTGGTTTTTTCTAAGTATGTTGTCGATTTTGGGTTCTATGCGGTTTCATAGTAGGGCATTGTAGATTTTGGCTGCTATGGATGTAAGTGTTATACCTCGGTAGTTTTTGGCTAATCCGAGGTCCCCTTTTTTACGGAAGGGGAGTATGCATCCCTTCATCCATCTATCTATCGGATTTTGATTGTATACTGCGTTGCAGTGTCGGAGCAGTATGTCGTCGAATTGTCTGGTCTTCCATACTTCCGGGAGAATTTCGTCCAGTCCTGCAGCTTTTCTATTTTTGATTTTTCTGAGAACCGAATCGAGTTCTTCTTGTGTGAACGGTCCTAGTTTAATGTCTAATTGTTTGCTAATTATTCTGGTGATTGGTTCATGTGTTATTTTCGGTGGGTTTCCTTGTAAGTTTTCGAAGTGCTGTTTCCACAGTTTTATTCTTTCTTGTTGGTTTGCTGCTTTCAGTTTTGCTTTGGCTGTGTTCTTTCTTCTACTCACTTCGTTTATTGTTTGCCAGGCTATCCTAGATTGTCTATCTTCCACCGAGTCTCTAACCTTATCTATCTGATTTTGAATGTATTCTGTCTGTTCCTTTATATATATGCCTGCTAATTGATATTGTGCCGTTTTTAGTTTTAAGGCATTTGTGTTTGTTGGGTTTTTTCGATAGTTTTTGGAGGCTGTTTTCACTAATGCACGTTTGTCTCTCACCGCTAAAGTTTCCCATGGGACTCTATATTTAGTTTTGAGTTTTGTTGGAATGCATTTCGCTGCTGCCTCGAGGTGTGCATTGACGAAATTTTCATATTCGTCGTTTGGTGTACTTTTTTCCGTCTTTTCTTGTTTCGAATCTGTTTCTTAATTCTAATACGTATTTATCTCTTATATCTCTGTTGTTCAATAGGGCCCAGTCATAGTGTTTGGTGGTCGCTGTTCGTTTGGCGTTTTTTCGTAGGCTTAACCGTATTTTCGCCGTGACTATTCGGTGATCGGTGGTCACACCCTCAAAAGAGGAGTATGCCTCGCAATTCATTGCACTATTTTTCCATTTCTTGTTTATAAGGATATAGTCTATCTGAGCTTTAGTATTGTTTGCGTACGTGTATGTCCATAGTTTGCCCTTCCTTTTTTGGTAGTTTGTATTGAGGCATGCTAATCTATTTTCTATCATGAAATCTGTTAGATGTTGCCCATTCCTATTTGACGCGTTGTGGAGGCTGTATTTGTTATTTCCGTTTTTCCCGATTTGGGTATTCATGTATCCGCCAATGACTAACATGTTGTGTTTCGGGATGCTACGCACTAATGAGGATAGCTCATCGTAGAAGGTGACTAGTTCAGTTTCTTCACTAACATTGGTAGGGCTGTAGCAGGAGATGATTGTTGCTCTGGGGTTGCCGTTAAAAGTAGCTGCCATCATTTGAGGTTGTATTTTCTCAATGCTATTTAGCGTTTTTAATGCTCTAGGTCCTATAAGTAATCCTACCCCTCCTACTGCGGCGTTGACAGAGTTTTTCCATGCGGATACAGTGACGAGCGACCATCCATTGCCAGTTTCGTGATATTTGATATCTTCGGTGTGTGTATATCTGTGTTCTTGTATGCATATTATGTCGATCTTATGTTCTTTGGCCGATGCGATTAGCTCTGGTAGTTGTCCTATTCTATTTAAGGTTCTTACGTTAAATGTCGCTATTTGTAGTGTTTGCTTGCATTTTAGTAGTTTTGCTTGTTTGAGCTCTGTAGCTGATTTTTCGAACACTGAGGCCAGGGCTCCAACCTCAGCAGGACGCGCCCCTTTTTTACCCGCGCGAAGAGCGATGCGGTTTGTGTATGTAGTTTGAGTGTGGGTCATGGTTATCTTTCGATGGCTGTTTTATTCTCTTCTATAGAAGCCACTCTTATAGAGGAGCAGCAGTAGTTCCCCGATCGAACTAACGATCCTGAGCGTAAAGTCGAACTCACGTCCAGGACCTGTTTAGGTATTGAGTTTGGTCGTCCATGGGTTTATTCAAATACCTTTACGTACATCATGCTGCTTCCCATGGGTACGTAGTAAAAAAAAAAAAAAAAAAAGTGGGGGGGGTAATTTTGATTTAACTTTTTAAGTTTTAACTTAGTTAAAGTCCGAGTCTAGGGTACTTTCGTCAGACTTTCCCTGGTACTGAATTTTTTTTTGGGGGGGGGGGGTTAGGCTTTAACTTTCTCTTCTAAACTACTGTTAGGGCTTTCTTTAAGAATTTTTAAATTATATTATAGAAGAGATTCAAAAACGTTTGGCCTTGTTCGCTGACATTTGGACAGAAGTTTTATAATCAATTTGGGTTTATAGTAGAGTAAGCATGTCTTTACATTTAAAACGCATAGTTTAAGCATTATTTTACAAACAAAAGCCAATATGCCGTTATGAAAAATTTAATGGGGTTTTGTGGCAATATGTTTTTAAAAATCTGAATAAATGCCATTTAAACGATTTGTCTTACATTCATATAGGAGAGTAGAAATGACCAAAGTCCGAAAGACCTGTACCACCTGACCTTCACTCCCATATATGTATATGAGACATGGACCAGCTGATTCCCATACACCTATAGGATCTATGTGGGTCGGCTAAAAGTTCATAGGCTAACTAAGATACTCCCATGGAATCTGGCTAAATGAGATTTATTCTTCCACCTCGTCCTCCTTGCGGTTCACACATTTCTTCCATCGATGTTGTTGTGTTTGGATCCCATTGGTAAAAAAATCATCAACACCAGATATGCCGCCATCTTGTGAAATTTTCCACCCATGAACATTTCAATCCACCTTCGTAGAACAGTTGACTTTCACTCCCCTATATGGCCGTGAAACATGGACCAGCTAACCTCCAATCCTCTATATGGATGTCGGGCATTGACCATTTGACTTCTACGTCTCTATATAGATATGAAATATTAACTAGTTGACCCCTACTGTTTTATATGGATGTTAGACATGGATCAACTAACCTCCACTACTCTGTATGAATGTGAGACATGGACCATCAGACCACCACTCCTCTGTATGGATGTGAGAGATGAACCATTAGAACCAAACCCTCTATATGGATATGAGACATGAACCATCAGACCTCCACTCCTCTTTATAGATTTGAGGCATATAGGGAAATGTCGGTCAGCTGATCCTCGTTTCGAATCTATATAGAAGAACAGGAATGAGCTAGTCCATTGACCATCATTGACCATCAGACCTCCACTCCTCTGTATGGATGTGAGACAAGGACCATCAGACCTCCACTACTCTTTATAGATGTGAGACATGGACCATCAGACCTCCACTCCTCTGTATAAATGTGAGACATAGACCATCAGACCTCAACTCCTCTTTATAGATTTGAGGCATGGACCATCAGACCTCCACACCTCTGTGTGGATGTGAGACATTGACCATGAGACCTCCACTCCTCTGTATGGATATGAGACATTGTATGGATGCGAGACATGGACTAGCTTATTCCTGTTCTTTTATATAGATTCGAAACGAGGATCAGCTGACCTCCACTTCCCTATATGGATTTGAGACGTGATCTAGCCGATCCCTAATCCTTTATGTTGGTGTTGGACATTGACCAGCCTGTTAAAACTATCCTTCAAAATCAAATAAGAAAGCTTCTCCACATCCCAATGCTTCAGATGAGTGAATACATAAAAAGTTTAATAAAGACCCTTATGGATCATTAGGAGCTTCTTCGATCCAATATCAAAGAAAGAAGGCTTGTTTGATTCAGAAACATTATGAAACAACAAGTAAATCAATGATAAACATCTAAGCCTATCTTGTAGTTTAGGAGTGTCAAACATGCGTTGCACAGTCATGTTTATTTCGACACCAGCTCAATTTTACGTTTTTAAAAAAACCTTTAATTTTAAAATATTTTGTCAAATATTCTTTTACAAAGCAATTCACGTTTAATTTTTAACCATTTAAGGTTTAAAGATAGATTTGGATTATCTGGGTTTTTTTTAAATTCTCACTCTAAAGACTATATATGTGCATGTTTGTTTTTTCTTTTTACACATCTCTGCACACACACACACACACACACACACACAGAGTTTGCAGGCAAATCACATTCTTTCCTATCTTTATACTCAATAAAGTTGTTATTATATATATATTGCGTCCTTTACTCTCTTACTTTGACTTATACAAGGGGTCTCAAACACGTGACTAATATTTTCCTAAAATTTTGTAATCTTTCCTTCGCCTCTGACCATCTCTCTCTCTCTCTCTCTCTCTCTCTCTCTCTCTCTCTCTCTCTGAAGAGGTTAGAATACTCTTTAATTTTTCAATCACTTTAACTTGAAGATTGAAAAGGGAAAAGTAGAAATAATCCAATTTTATATACATTAAAACAATTTCTTTATAAGAATATTAGAGAAATCTACATCGGCTTGTTTCAAAGATTTATTATGATGGAGGTTTGACTAAGATAATAGAAAACATGAGGCTTTATTTTTTGTTTTATAACGTAAGAAGGGCTAGATTTGACAGGTAGAATTAATGTGGAGAGAATACTTTGTCCGAAAAATCATAGAAAATGTTTGAGAGCGGATTGTTATATGAACAGAAATTATATTTACTATTTCTTTGAATATGATAAAACTTAAAACATTGTTTTTTGCCTTTTCTGTTTTAATAACATTTATTATTCAATCTACTGAAATTTAGCAATGAAATATGTAGTGGAAGGGAAATTTCGTATTTTGGTTTGGCGCGCAATTTAATTCGACACTTAATTTCACCCAATCAGGATGACCTATCCTATTCAGCCCGGACCTTCATTTCCGGCCAGCAAATCGGGTAAGCTGCCAAACCCAGTCTCTTTGGCTGGAGACCGCCGTCCAGTGCAGACGTCACACTGGTCGTTGTTCACTAGCAATAGCAACTCTTTAGCTGGACAACGCCGCCCAGTGCAGACGTCTCACTGCGGCTCTAGAATAGCAGCAGCAGCAGCATGGACACACGAGGGAACCCATCTCATTTATGGATTCCTTGCAAGGAATCCCAGTTGAATATAAATTAGATACATTCAACAAGCCTCGCACAGGCACAACTTTATGTCACCCCAAAATTGGCTATGTCAACGCGATGCTTTTATTCCGCTCTCGACACACTAGCTATCATTCACCTCTGGGCCACTTTAATGGAGACAACGCATACTCTCCCCAAATACCAGACACGAAACTCACGGTGACATCCAAAGATCAATTCCTACAACTGCAACATGTCTTTCGTTAAACTACAGCGAACACAACCCCTCACACGTCCGACGAAAAACGCTGCCATCTCAACCTTCTCAACTTCTCATAACGCCATTTCGTCTCCTTACTCACAATCTAACTCACCACGATTCTTGCTGCGCCAAAAGCAAACCCAATATTCCATGCTGCAAATAAAAACCTATTCCTAAAAACACCTTTAGACTATCGCCATCTTACTTTATCATTCTACCTTTATTTACCCTTAAAACTTAGCGAGGGGACTAACAACACTAAGCGAGGAAACCACACAACGTAAACACTCATACGTTACAACCATCTTCCTCGCTAAACACAAACAACACTTGCCTCTTGCTAACAACAACAAAAACTCTGGCTAAAATCATCTTACAAATACAATAAAATGAAAAAATAGAATTTATCAAACGGGAAAACACAAAAAGAAAATTTACTACTTGTAAAAACGGAATCAAGAAAAATCTATTTCCCTACATTTTTTAATAATTCACATATCACGTTATCATAGCCTATTTCTTTTGATGAAAATAATAAATAGTAGTCTACTAGCTCAACTGCAGATTAGCAACTGTAACAGTTGGAAATTTCGCCTCTCTCCTTTATCACGTTGCTGGTGAAGTAAGGACGAACTTATAAGTGACGTTCTACCACGAACTACTACACATGGACACACCAGTGTTAGCCGACTCGCAAAAACTTACATTCACCGACTCTACCTGGATACTGAATGCCATATAGAGCCCTGGGGCTCATAATTGGGCCGGAGAATTTTTTTTTCAATCGGCGTGGACTTGGCAAGATTTTCTACAGCAAATAATGTTCTAAAAAAAAACGCAATTTATTGCCGATGGAAAAGGTAGGAAGAGACTTATGCCTGAAGCTGAACCAAAGTTTGGAAGTTCAACTTGACAAGCTAATAGACAGGCACCAAGAGATGTGTAAACATTCTTCAGAATTTATATTTTCTATCATGTTTTGCTGTCATGTATTTCCTGATACATGGAATTTTTTTCTGTGGGCCTGAGTTCTTTTTTGCCCCCAAATTGTGCCCCAAGGAAGGTTAAGAAATTCTGATCTTGAGGATTTGCCAAGAGCGATGACTGATAGGGACGGATGGAGAGAGAGAGAGAGAGAGAGAGAGAGAGAGAGAGAGAAAGATTCAGAGGAATTCCTGCTGTCAGTACGCCTTGATGGTTATATAGGGTGTCTCGATATACATGAGACCTATGTGACTGTCCTGTTATTTCTGCCTTCTTAATATTTGCATAGGTATAGGGTGTCTCAATATACATGAGATCCATGTGATTGCCTTATTATTTCTGCCCACTTAATATTTGCATATGTATAAGGTGTCTCAATATACATGGGACCCATATGACAGATCTAATATTTCTGCCCACTTAATATATATATATATATATATATAGGGTGTCTCAATATACATGGGACTCATGTGACTGGTAATAACTCTACTAATGATAATGTTTTGTTCTTTTTTGTTTCAAATTTGAAAATACAATGCTATAACATCTATTAATCCTCGATCATATTGCTTTGGATAGGAGAGGAAAATATTGGGAAACAAAATCATTGAAAACTGTCTCAAAATAGGTGCAACTCGTTGATATCATAATGATTTATCACTGAGACAAGAAACTAAAAAAAAAAAAAAGAAAAATTGCACGTCCTTTATTTATTTGAAGTCTCTAGCTGAAAGGATGCCTTTTTTACAGAACGTGTTCCAAATGACCGCCACTGCTCTTGTCTCAGTAATAAATCATTATCAGGTTGCATATATTTTGAGACACCCTATATATCGAATAATTGAATAATATTAAAATCTTGGCTTATAAAAATTGCAAGTAATTCCAATGATTAGACAGATATAATATATTAATTAGACGGTGACACTTGGAGTTATTTAATCATGTATACAGAATAGGTTTGATTTCTTTGTATGTTGGCATATCAACCTTCATGGGCTATTTAATGCCAAAAATATCCTTGTAGAAGAAAAAGAGTTAAAGGACATCTATTGGGAGGAGTAAGGGAGTATTATTTCGAAAGTGAATATAGTAGCGTGACTGGAGTTCGAACTTGCTTTCTATGATGTTGCAGTCAAGCACTTTAGCTACTGCGCCACGAAGCCAAAACCAAGCGAGGATGATGAATCCTTATTGAAGAATTCGGCCATTACATATACAAAAGACGGAGCTATTTTATTCAACTCATAATATCATCATCATCATCATATCGTGCTGGTAGCACGGATATCCCTGACCCTCTCTCGCCACTCCTCCCTATCGTTCATCGCCCTAGGTAGGTCTTCAGGACAACAACCTGTATCCTCACATAGCTGCTGAATGTACGTTCGTGCTGGTCGTCCTGCTTTTGCGCGGCCGTGTGTGGGGATCCATAAGAGTACATCTCTTATGAGTTCATCTCTGCTTCTCCAGCAATGTCCTGCATGTCTGGTTCGCCTAACTTGAATAGATTTCGTGAGAGGGGGCAGGTGGCCGTACAGTTGATGTCTTGTGGGGTGTTGCTGCCAGGACTTGTTGAGGATTGCACGCAGCATTCTTGTGTAATTGCCATCTAGTTTCTTCTCCAGCCGTTTTGTTAGCGTCCATGTAGTGCATCCATATAGCAGTATCGATGTGACCGCTGCCTGGAAGAAACTGCGTTTCATTTTATCGGTTAGGTCTGATTTCCATATAGTCGATAGCCTATTGATAGCTGTCCATGCTTTCGTTAACCTCGTTTCGATGTCCTTTTCGGTTGATTCGACGCTGCTTCCTAGGTACGTGAATTTGTCTACTAGTTTAAGAGGGGTTCCTTCTAGAGTGGAGATGTCCCCCGTTTGGTTATAGCACATATATTCCGTTTTGTGTGCATTAACATGGAGGCCTATGCTTGCTGCTGCTCGTTCCAGGCTATGCAGAAGTGTTTCTGCTTGGTCAGGTGTATTTGCCAGTATCGCTATGTCATCGGCGTAGTCGGCGTCGGTAATTGTTGTTGCGGGATATCTTCTGCTTCTTTTCTTCGTCAGTTCGAAGCCATTCTCTTTAATTTTGTCAATCGATGTTCTAAGTACGTAGTCTACAAGGGGACACGCTGGCTCCGTATCTCTTTATCATTTGTCTAGACTACGTACTTAGAACATCGATTGACTCATAATATACTCACTTTTTAATGTTTGAATGAAGACCGACGCTTAACAAGTTAGTTACTTACACTACTTAGTTCAGTCCTGATGAGAAGTCTCTTCAGCCAGAGTATGGCCAATGGGGATTGATAGCGAGAGAGAGAGAGAGAGAGAGAGAGTTAAAGAAATCCTTGCAGTCAGTACGCTTTGATGATGATGATGATGAGGAGGAGGAGGAGGATTTAACAACTTTAGTTCTCAGCTGCAGCAGAAACAATTTTTCTGGTAACTGGATTTATCAGGAGTTATCAAAAAAAAAAAAAAAAAAAAAAAAGCACTGTGCTGGATTATTAAAAGCAAAGGTCACTTTTGTCGAACAGACAAAAAAAATTTCCTTTCCTCAATCATTAAAAAAAATCTCAAATTTGACATTAGCCTCCCCACAGGAAGTTTATTCTGAAACCAGACAAATGATATAGAGTTTTACTTCAATGTGTCACTGGTCTCTGACTAAGGGAATTTGAAACATTCACAGGCAGATTCGCACTGACGACAAGTCCAGAATATGTTGACTACATCTCCTACGGTAAGGTAAGATCCTCTCCAAAGGGATCTCCTCGGTATGACACTAACCTACATCTGATTGTGAGGCTCCAATTCTGAAGATCTAGGGTGTGTGGAGTACCCCTTCCAAATCCATTCTGATAGATACCATTTATGGGTGAAATAGAACAATGCAATCATTTACAAAGATATTTTGATTTGACTGATTGATTGTGTGTCAGCCACACAAAAATGTAAATATGAACGGACGATGAACGCGATTCCTTAACGTCTAGGCATAAAATAATCATAGGTTGTTTCTTGCGAGGATATTCTTATTTCACAGTTCTATCGAATGTGAATAATTCTAAAATAGATTTATTTGACCTATAAATGGGTTAGGTATTACCACTCCCTGTCATAGTAAACCTGGGGGTGATAGCTCCTGTTAGGGTCCCATCTGTGGTTCAAATAGATTTGTTTAAAAAATATTCCAATTCGTTAGAACCGTGTGAAAAAATAATTCTTAAGAGACAACCACAAAGTTACATGTACATATGCATACAAAAAAACCATCACTTTCTTCTTCCTCTCCCCACTCTCACTTCTTCTTCTTCTTCTTCTTCTTCTTCTTCTTCTTCTTCTTCTTCTTCTTCTTCTTCTTCTTCTTCTTCTCTAACTCTTTCTCTTTTTCTCTCTCCTTCTTCTCTCTCTCTCTCCTTCTTTTCTCTTCCCCCTATATATCTCCTCCTTCTTCTTCCCTTTCTCTCTCTCCTCCTCCTCCTCTCTCTCCTTCTCTTTCTCCTTCTTCTCTCTCCTTCTTTTCTCTTTCTCCCCCTCTCTTTCATTTATCTCTCTTTCTCTTTCTCTTTCTTTCTCTCTCCCTCTCTCACTTTCTATATAGAAAGAAAAAAAAGAAGAGAAGAGAAGAGAAGAGAAGAGAAGAAAAGAGAATATCTATCTATCTATCTATCTATCTATCTATCTATATATATATATATATATATATATATATTGATAACAACGATCCAAGTGGAAGAAGAGATTTATTAAGAGGCCGACACAATAGCGTTTCGGTTCTACTGAACCATTATCGGGGCCATGAGGGTGATATTAACGATTTTAAGTCAACGATTGATGTTTAAAAATACAAAATATTTTTTCAGTTGAGCCGGAACGCTATAGTGTCGACCTCTCTATAAATCTCTCCTTCCACTTGGATTGTTGTCATCAATTTTTCTACATATTGTCGGATTACACTCCTTTATTTACTTTTCATATATATATATATATATATATATATATAATGGCCCATAAAAACCTATTGCAATATTTTGCCAAAACGAGATGCAATTTGGCAGTTTTGGTTGCTTTTCCTGAGGGTCGTGAAGGTAACCAACCACCAGTTTACCTGATACTCTCTGAGTGCTACTTATCGGATTCGCGTCCATATCCTAGAGCATGATATCAGAATGCACGGTCTTAGTCCTATATGATCTTGCCTGGTCGTCAAGGCGCTTTCAACCCGTGCAAAATTTCTTGAACTTTCTGGTTACTGTGATCAAGTGCGCTTTCACTTTTAACACAACTAATGTTTTTGATTTCTTTCTTCTAAGGTGCTTTGGCTCAGATCGAACTCACAAAGCAAAGTTCCTGGATTAGATTACACATGGCTATCAAATTTCATACATAGACTGAAACAATGCACAACTTGTGAGCGCACAACCTACCATGATACTACTGACCACGGGTCAATGGCCAGAATTAAGATAATCATGCAATGATAATGTGTATAATCTCTTATTTTAGAACAGCTTTTAATTTCAACACAATGTTCAGTCGGTGGGGCCAGGAATATTTTATCTGTATTTCCTGCAGAGGGGTAAGACCCCTTCTAAAAAAAAAAAGGGTATCCTAGGTATGATACTAAACTGCATCTGATGGTGAGGACCTTTTTTTTTTTAAATCTAGGGAGTGTGAAGTTGCAATTCATTGGCATTACTTCCAGTTCCACGCTGATCCGGAATGGTATACCTGTTTGGGTTCTATCTATGGCTCAAATAGATCTGTTTAAAAATTCTTCGTATTCGATAGGACCATTAGCAAAAAATGAATAAATAAATACTCTATGCTCTATGTAAATATAAGGATACACTGTTCGCGATTCCTTAACCTCTTGGCTTAAAATAACCCTAAACGTATTAACATGCTGTTAAAATCAATCAATCAAATCATATAAGATTAATCCCCAGTGAACAGTGATATTGTTTTCTCTGTTTGTTCCCTAGGTGATTTCTTCTTCTTCTTCTTCTTCTTCTTCTTCTTCTTCTTCTTCTTCTTCTTCTTTATATTGTTTTTTCTTTTTCTCTTTGATTTCTTCTATTATTTTTCTTTCTTTGTTTTTTTTTATTTCTACTTCTTATCATTACTATTATTATTATTATTATTATTATTATTATTATTTGTCTTCTTCTTCTTCTTCTTCTTCTTCTTCTTCTTCTTCTTCTTCTTCTTCTTCTTCTAATATTATTATTATTATTAATCTTTTTTGTTCTTTTATTATCTGTGGGTAATTAACTTTCAACAAATTACTAAAATTATATCCTTCCAAAGGACATCAAAAGACCAAACAAGACTAAAGGTAATAACAACGCCCAAATAATCCTTACAGATGCTAATGATAAGTTTCTTTTCTAAATGTTGAATACCTGCCCTGTCTCTTTAGATCAAAGAAACATCAATAATATTGACAGCCATTCTTTTGGTACATTTGTAATCTTGGTGAACACTAACAGAATCACTGATAATCATCAAAAAATGTTTGCATTTTGGTTTTCAATGTAGATAGGTCCAGAGATATATCTTATAGTAATTAGACTCCTATATTTCTAAATAGACGCCGATGGCTGCGTAGGGGAAAAAAATCTAGAAAAATAGGATCCATGATTCACTTATTCCCGAAACTAAAGGTGGTGGATGTCGGTAAACTAATTAGTTTCGGGAACCTATTGGTCAGAGAAATCACGTGCCTAGTGTCTCCAACTACGTCCGCGTATTTGATTTTGTCCCGTGCAAAATAAATCATCTAAAAAATGTTTGCATTCTGGTTTTCTGTATAGATGGGTCCAGAGATATATCTCATGTGTTTTTGACAATAGCGGGTTGCTTGGAAATAGAGGAAATATTAAGTCGAGTTCATACGCGCTAAGGATCAATATTAGCATAAATATATCCAAGATATACTTACACTAAATAAACGGAAGGAAAGACAAGATAAAACGAGAATACTTCCAATCGAGTCACAACACAGATATAAAGAATAAACTTGTGGTGAAATTCAAACGCATTTCTTCATTGCCTTGGGGAACCTGTTTAAATGCACTAGGTGCTCTAACCAAGTGAGCTACGGAGAGCTATTTTTTAAGAAGCCTAGAGAAAACCTTTTAAATACATCCATTGCTCTTTTCTCATTCTCTCTTGCCACCATAGATTTTGTTGTTAATATACTAAAAATATTTGTAGAGTTGGATTTTTCTTCATGAACATATTCCTCTGTGAAATATATATAGCAATTTGACGTTGCATTCAGGGAAAAATAAATCTTCTAATTACTATAAAATACTTGACCAATATAATCAGTAGAGTTATCCCCCTTGTACAATTTAGTGTCTTTCGGTATGATATTAAAATATAGGCAAGTTGTCATCTTGTACATATCTAGATTCTCGTTCCGTCTTTTCATTACACTTCTTCACACAACAGATTTACGCCCAAAACATCATATAATCTATTTAATTTGATGTTTGTTTGCCTGAAAGATCTACATCAAGCACTGTCTGTAAATGCTGAAAACTGGTTATTGACTGGGTATTAAATATCAAACAATTTGTGGATTTACATTTTTTTATTCTCCATGTCAAACATTTTAATATTTAGACAATAACTTTCAATGTGGCCTTAATATGAAAAGGTTCCCATTCCCTGATTTAAATCTAACCAGTTTATCTTTTAATTTTCATGTCTTTTTTAAGGCCTCTGTTACATTGTGTAACTTTGTTGTATCTTTTCAAAGATTCTACTTTTTTTACCTCATATAATTTTAAACTCGTCTCTTACACATCATATTACTCTTTTTTTAACTCCTTCACTCAATTATTCTTTCTTCTCTCTCCCATCCAAAGAAGGGTATGTCCTGAGTATAACACTAAACAGCATCTGGTGTTGAGGCTCCAGTCCTGAGTATAACACTAAACAGCATCTGGTGGTGAGGCTCCAGTCCTGAGTATAACACTAAACAGCATCTGGTGGTGAGGCTCCAGTCCTGAGTATAACACTAAACAGCATCTGGTGGTGAGGCTCCAGTCCTGAGTATAACACTAAACAGCATCTGGTGTTGAGGCTCCAGTCCTGAGTATAACACTAAACAGCATCTGGTGGTGAGGCTCCAGTCCTGAGTATAACACTAAACAGCATCTGGTGTTGAGGCTCCAGTCCTAAGTATAACACTAAACAGCATCTGGTGGTGAGGCTCCAGTCCTGAGTATAACACTAAACAGCATCTGGTGGTGAGGCTCCAGTCCTGAGTATAACACTAAACAGCATCTGGTGGTGAGGCTCCAGTCCTGAGTATAACACTAAACAGCATCTGGTGGTGAGGCTCCAGTCCTGAGTATAACACTAAACAGCATCTGGTGGTGAGGCTCCAGTCCTGAGTATAACACTAAACAGCATCTGGTGTTGAGGCTCCAGTCCTGAGTATAACACTAAACAGCATCTGGTGGTGAGGCTCCAGTCCTGAGTATAACACTAAACAGCATCTGGTGGTGAGGCTCCAGTCCTGAGTATAACACTAAACAGCATCTGGTGGTGAGGCTCCAGTCCTGAGTATAACACTAAACAGCATCTGGTGGTGAGGCTCCAGTCCTGAGTATAACACTAAACAGCATTCTGGTGGTGAGGCTCCAGTCCTGAGTATAACACTAAACAGCATCTGGTGTTGAGGCTCCAGTCCTGAGTATAACACTAAACAGCATCTGGTGGTGAGGCTCCAGTCCTGAGTATAACACTAAACAGCATCTGGTGTTGAGGCTCCAGTCCTGAGTATAACACTAAACAGCATCTGGTGGTGAGGCTCCAGTCCTGAGTATAACACTAAACAGCATCTGGTGGTGAGGCTCCAGTCCTGAGTATAACACTAAACAGCATCTGGTGGTGAGGCTCCAGTCCTGAGTATAACACTAAACAGCATCTGGTGGTGAGGCTCCAGTCCTGAGTATAACACTAAACAGCATCTGGTGTTGAGGCTCCAGTCCTGAGTATAACACTAAACAGCATCTGGTGGTGAGGCTCCAGTCCTGAGTATAACACTAAACAGCATCTGGTGGTGAGGCTCCAGTCCTGAGTATAACACTAAACAGCATCTGGTGTTGAGGCTCCAGTCCTGAGTATAACACTAAACAGCATCTGGTGGTGAGGCTCCAGTCCTGAGTATAACACTAAACAGCATCTGGTGGTGAGGCTCCAGTCCTGAGTATAACACTAAACAGCATCTGGTGGTGAGGCTCCAGTCCTGAGTATAACACTAAACAGCATCTGGTGTTGAGGCTCCAGTCCTGAGTATAACACTAAACAGCATCTGGTGGTGAGGCTCCAGTCCTGAGTATAACACTAAACAGCATCTGGTGTTGAGGCTCCAGTCCTGAGTATAACACTAAACAGCATCTGGTGGTGAGGCTCCAGTCCTGAGTATAACACTAAACAGCATCTGGTGGTGAGGCTCCAGTCCTGAGTATAACACTAAACAGCATCTGGTGTTGAGGCTCCAGTCCTGAGTATAACACTAAACAGCATCTGGTGTTGAGGCTCCAGTCCTGAGTATAACACTAAACAGCATCTGGTGTTGAGGCTCCAGTCCTGAGTATAACACTAAACAGCATCTGGTGGTGAGGCTCCAGTCCTGAGTATAACACTAAACAGCATCTGGTGTTGAGGCTCCAGTCCTGAGTATAACACTAAACAGCATCTGGTGTTGAGGCTCCAGTCCTGAGTATAACACTAAACAGCATCTGGTGGTGAGGCTCCAGTCCTGAGTATAACACTAAACAGCATCTGGTGGTGAGGCTCCAGTCCTGAGTATAACACTAAACAGCATCTGGTGTTGAGGCTCCAGTCCTGAGTATAACACTAAACAGCATCTGGTGGTGAGGCTCCAGTCCTGAGTATAACACTAAACAGCATCTGGTGGTGAGGCTCCAGTCCTGAGTATAACACTAAACAGCATCTGGTGGTGAGGCTCCAGTCCTGAGTATAACACTAAACAGCATCTGGTGGTGAGGCTCCAGTCCTGAGTATAACACTAAACAGCATCTGGTGTTGAGGCTCCAGTCCTGAGTATAACACTAAACAGCATCTGGTGGTGAGGCTCCAGTCCTGAGTATAACACTAAACAGCATCTGGTGTTGAGGCTCCAGTCCTGAGTATAACACTAAACAGCATCTGGTGGTGAGGCTCCAGTCCTGAGTATAACACTAAACAGCATCTGGTGGTGAGGCTCCAGTCCTGAGTATAACACTAAACAGCATCTGGTGGTGAGGCTCCAGTCCTGAGTATAACACTAAACAGCATCTGGTGTTGAGGCTCCAGTCCTGAGTATAACACTAAACAGCATCTGGTGGTGAGGCTCCAGTCCTGAGTATAACACTAAACAGCATCTGGTGGTGAGGCTCCAGTCCTGAGTATAACACTAAACAGCATCTGGTGGTGAGGCTCCAGTCCTGAGTATAACACTAAACAGCATCTGGTGTTGAGGCTCCAGTCCTGAGTATAACACTAAACAGCATCTGGTGGTGAGGCTCCAGTCCTGAGTATAACACTAAACAGCATCTGGTGGTGAGGCTCCAGTCCTGAGTATAACACTAAACAGCATCTGGTGTTGAGGCTCCAGTCCTGAGTATAACACTAAACAGCATCTGGTGGTGAGGCTCCAGTCCTGAGTATAACACTAAACAGCATCTGGTGTTGAGGCTCCAGTCCTGAGTATAACACTAAACAGCATCTGGTGGTGAGGCTCCAGTCCTGAGTATAACACTAAACAGCATCTGGTGGTGAGGCTCCAGTCCTGAGTATAACACTAAACAGCATCTGGTGGTGAGGCTCCAGTCCTGAGTATAACACTAAACAGCATCTGGTGTTGAGGCTCCAGTCCTGAGTATAACACTAAACAGCATCTGGTGGTGAGGCTCCAGTCCTGAGTATAACACTAAACAGCATCTGGTGGTGAGGCTCCAGTCCTGAGTATAACACTAAACAGCATCTGGTGGTGAGGCTCCAGTCCTGAGTATAACACTAAACAGCATCTGGTGGTGAGGCTCCAGTCCTGAGTATAACACTAAACAGCATCTGGTGTTGAGGCTCCAGTCCTGAGTATAACACTAAACAGCATCTGGTGTTGAGGCTCCAGTCCTGAGTATAACACTAAACAGCATCTGGTGTTGAGGCTCCAGTCCTGAGTATAACACTAAACAGCATCTGGTGGTGAGGCTCCAGTCCTGAGTATAACACTAAACAGCATCTGGTGTTGAGGCTCCAGTCCTGAGTATAACACTAAACAGCATCTGGTGTTGAGGCTCCAGTCCTGAGTATAACACTAAACAGCATCTGGTGGTGAGGCTCCAGTCCTGAGTATAACACTAAACAGCATCTGGTGTTGAGGCTCCAGTCCTGAGTATAACACTAAACAGCATCTGGTGGTGAGGCTCCAGTCCTGAGTATAACACTAAACAGCATCTGGTGGTGAGGCTCCAGTCCTGAGTATAACACTAAACAGCATCTGGTGGTGAGGCTCCAGTCCTGAGTATAACACTAAACAGCATCTGGTGGTGAGGCTCCAGTCCTGAGTATAACACTAAACAGCATCTGGTGTTGAGGCTCCAGTCCTGAGTATAACACTAAACAGCATCTGGTGTTGAGGCTCCAGTCCTGAGTATAACACTAAACAGCATCTGGTGTTGAGGCTCCAGTCCTGAGTATAACACTAAACAGCATCTGGTGGTGAGGCTCCAGTCCTGAGTATAACACTAAACAGCATCTGGTGGTGAGGCTTTTGTACTGGAGACCCTGAAAGTGTTAAATATCTTTTCATTGCCATTATTCCCAGGTCCACTGTGACTAGGAATGGTAATACATTTTAAGCACTCATTTATGAGTCGAAGAGGCCAGCTTGCAAATTGTTTGTGTTAGATAGAAATACTTGATATCTATTAACTGTGTGTCAAAAAATATTCGTATTCGATAGGAACATGAGCCAAAAAAAAACTCTTAGAAACAACGACACAAAAATGTTAATATACGAAATTCCTTAATCTTTAGGCATAAAATAAACTCACAAGGATTAACATGCCGTTAAAATCACTCGATCAAGCAATCAATCTTTATTTCAGTCACTTTTTCTATTACTAACTCACTTTTCAAACAGACGGCGTTTCTGAGACATAGTTTTAGTCTATTCTTCATTGCTATCCACCCTTTCATTATTAGTAAACGATAACTTTTAATATGTCCTTTAAATATGAAAAGGTTCTTCTTCCCTGGTCAAAACCTGACCACCCATTCCTTCTTTTTTTTAACGCACCTGTAACATTATGTAACCTTACTTTATCGTTTAAATATTTCTACTTATTTTATGTCATATAACTTTAAACCTCTCACTCACACGTCAGATCACTCACTCACTCACTCACTCATTCATTTACTCTTTCTTTTTACATCCACCATTTCTCTCACGGAGTCACTTTTCAAAAAAGGGCAGCATTGGAGGCCCCAGTTTTAGTCTATTCTTCATATTTACCCAACCCCTCCGTTAGGGCAGGATATGACACAAGGTCAATTTTTAAGTGGAGTTTAACAGGTTTGAATTCAGAGTTTTCATTCTCCTAGATTAGTTGCCTTATCAAGGCTGAAGAACCCAGTCTGCCCTACTATTTACCTATAGCTGGAGGGAGAATAATTGGATTCATAACTTTCCCAAGGGTATAAGTGCTATGTGAAATGCTATCAGTCTCGTCCAGGATTTGAACTCGTGTCGTTGTGTCCATTTCCCAGGACGATAACCATTACACCACGGGAACCTCCAAATTTTAGTCTATTCTTCATTCCTATCCACCTTTTCATTATTAGTAAACAATAACTTTTAATATGTCCTTTGAATATGAAAATGTTCTTCTTCCCTGGTCAAAACCTAACCACCCATTCCTTCTTTTTTTTAACGCCCCTGTAACATTATGTAACCTTACTTTATCTTTTAAATATTTCTACTTATTTTATCTCATTTAAACTTCTCACAAACAAATCAGATCACTTTATCTTTAACTCATTTACACACTCACTCTTTCTTTTTACACCCACCATTTATTTCTGTAAGTCACTTTTCAAAACGGGTAGAGAGCCAATTTCAGTCTGTTCTTCATTGCTATCCACTCTTTTTTCTTACCACTATTAATGTGTTTTACATAGACTAATCTATCATAAAATTTAGGTTATGATACGAGTTTGACAAGACAGACAGAGGAATTGTATCATAAGATTAGATTGCACTTTCAAGAAGAAAAAAAAAGATGCAAATGTAATTAAGTTAAAAGTTATTAATCAATAACTTAATCACCATCGTCAGCAATCAGTATAAAGCTAATATTTTCAATATCCATGAACTAATTGAACCACTATAGCAACAGTAGCAATTAATAAAAAGAATGAAGTCAGCTGTTTAAACAATTGTTCGAATAATCAATAAACTGAAAATAACAAAATTTCGTTTTCTTTCCTAGATATTTTGCTAAGTGAAGCCTCAATGACATCTTTTATGTCTACTAAATTAGTGCGTTTTTGGTGTCATATACAATTTTGGTGTAATATACAATTGTCACGTTCAAGATTCTTATAATGAATTATATATGAAGTTGCTCTGGGAATGATACCAAACAGCATCTAATGGTGAGGCTCCAGTTCTGGTTCTGTTGAGAGAGTTTATGGGGCATAAGAAGGTTTGTTGTGGTAGTGGTTAATTGTTGGGAAGGTTTTCTTCTTCTGTTCCCATTCACCAGCTACTCCCCTCTGTCTGTCGAAGCTGTAAAAGGAACTAAGGACGGAAGGAAAAAGTCAGAAATACCTTGAGGCTAAAACTTTATTTTGGGATTTACGACCATTCTGTGGTACAGAATATTTTCCTGGACCAGTAGAAATAGTCGTGTTTCCCAGATATGATATTTGAAGAACATAAGCGAATTATCTTTCGTAAATAATAAGGTGTGAGTCCGTCAGGTGTCTGGCAGCTATTATTTTTTAAATTTCTTTTTTAATCCGCTTATGTTAAGTCACTCTTTTATTGCCATTACTTTCAGCTTTACTCTGACCTGGAGTGGTAGTTCCTGTTAGGGTCCCATTAGTAGATCAAATATATCTGTTGGAGATAATGTTTACAAACAGTGCGAACTACATAAATGTTGTCGATCCTACGGGATTATATTAATACACACGTACTAAAAATAATGATGCTGTAATTAAGCACGAATTATGTAGTCAGCAGTCAACACAATCCCTGTGTACAAGTTGACATCACTTTCAGTAGATGAGATATTGTTGCTGAGGTATGTGAAATGGTCGACTAATTTCAGGGGCTTACTACTTCCGTCAAGCTCGAAAGATTTTGAGGAAGAGATAGATTGGGGCTCTTTCACCGTCTTTGAATTGCCTGGGAATGGTCTGGGCAGAATGGGATAAGTCATCCTCATTGGGTGCAAATATACAACCATATACAACCATAAAGGTCGAATTAAATTAACGCGCCAAAGATACGAAGTTCTTTCTGCTACAGTGGCTCAGTTGTAGAGTTTCGGCATTGCAATCTGTGGTCATTGGTTCGATCTCCAGAGGTGGAGATCACGGTATACACTGCTAATGTGACCTAATAAGGTCGAAACAGCTGTCCAGCGTTTTCGTATGTCGTGCGTAAGTCTTCGCCGGCTTTTCTGGTCATGGTAATTCAATTCACTTTATGTTTGTTTGTTTCTTATTTCGGCATAGACTCAGGTGATTTTTTTCTGAGACGATTTTGTGACCATGAAAAGAGGAGTATACCTCATTGTTCAAAGCGATATTTATCCTCTTGTTTATAAACATATAATCTAATTGTGCAAATAAATCTGAACAAATTGAAGAAAAACAAGATAAGCTCATTTACACGTATGAGAACCTGTAATACATACATAATAAACATACAAGAAATATTAACAAGTATATAAAAATGAGTGTCGACAAATAAAATATGCACATATTGTTCTATGAACAAGCAGTATGTAAAAGGGGTTCAAAAACGGTAAAAAAAAATGTCTTACTTGAGGATGACACAATATACAGTGACGCCATGCTGGCTGGCTTTATATTTCAGTGACAGGTCGTGAAACAAAGTCCCTACTGCACAATGAACAAAGATAAAAAGGCACGTCCAAGACAAAATAACAGCATCTTTATCGTTTAAAGAACAGAAACGTAAGAAACCGAGATGAATTTTAAGATTTCAAATGACCCCGAGACGCCCAAAAGAAACCCTTCACGCAATCATTTATTGTCAGCATATATTTACGGAAAATTTTTTTTTTTTTTTAATTCTGATGGGACGACAGTAAGAATCCAAGGGAGACAATCATTTATTATCTCTCCATATATTTACGAAATTTTTCTTTTTTTAATTCTGATGGGACGACAGCAAGAATTCCACTTGAATCGTGAAAATGCGGTGAACTAACAGAATTTACTTATTTACAGAACTAGGGGGTAACCATCGGGTATAGCGAACTTTCGGTTTGAACAAACTGTCCCTCTCTTAGTTCGTAAAGGCGAATTTACATTTACAAAGGCATATTTGTGGAATGTTTGTTGACATCGTCATCTTGTAAGTTCTTTCTCTCTCTTTCACTTTTTTTTTTGTTGTTGTTGCTAAATCTCTTTGCCTTTTACTTTATCGGTCTCTATTTCCATCCCCTTTTCTAGTAGTGTCACTAGCTTCCCTTTTGACGCTGTTTTTCCCCCGCCTCTTGAAATTGCACTTTGAATGAATTCACTCAGAAAGGCGGCAACCAAAACTCATTTCTTTTCTTTTCCCACTCATTCTGCAGTCCTTTATTCTATTTTTTTTTTCTTTTTAATCTTTCTTAATGTTGTTTCTTAGAATAGAGTAGGGGAGGTGGTGACAAGTCTGTGGAACCAGAGACACCTCCTTTTTGTTCTTTGTTTTTCTCTGTTATTTTGCAATTGTTTATTGTCCGGTCAAATGGATCATTGTAGGCACTTGGTTTGCTGCTTTATTGTAATTGTGAATAGAGTCGACAGACATTTTTTTCATTTTTCTCCCACAGTTTCAACTTACCTCGTTTTCACGTTTGACTTCAATTTTTTTTTTTTTTTTTTTTTTTTTTTTTTTTTTTTTTTGGCCATTGGAGCTATTTCCTCCACCCCTGATTTGTCGCTTTTGGAGGGCGGGAAGTTGATTAATGATTGTATTTTTAAGTGTTTTTTTTTTTTTTTTGCTTCCAACATTTGTTATATCCAAATTTGTAAAAGATTTCAACCATTTTTATCGGCATTGTTGTTGTTGGTGGTGGTGTCAGATCTTTTTTTGTGAATGTGTATTTTTGTTTTGGATTCTTCTTTCTTTTCATTTCTTTCTTCGACTTTCATCTTGTTTTCTTTTGTTTTTTCTTATCTTTATTTTCTTCTTTCTTCTTTTTTCTTCTCGTTTTCTTCTCGTTTTCTTCTTCTTTTTTCTTCTTTTTTTTTCTTATTCTCGTTTTATTCTTTCTTCTTTTTTCTTATTCCGTTTATTTTCTTTTTCTTCTTTCTTATTCGTGTTTTCCTCTTTTCCTTTTTTCTTTCTTATTCTTTTCTTTTTCTCATTTTTTCCTTTTTTCTTTCTTATTCTCGTTTTCTTCTTTCTTCTTTTTTCTTCTTTCTTATTCTTGTTTTCTTCTTTCTTATTCTCGTTTTCTTCTTTCTAATTCTTTCTTTTCGTTTTCTTCTTCGTCTTTTTTCTTCTTTCTTCTTCTCTTTTTTTTTCGTTTTTTTCTTTGTCTTTCATCTTCTTTTCCTCTTTTATTATCTTTCTCATTCTCCCCCCTAATTTTTTTGTTTTAATTTGTTTCCTTCTTAATTCACACTCCACTCTTTTTAAGGAAGCACTTCAATTGTTATTATTATAGTTTTTTCACTGAAGTTTGAATGATAAAAGTCTCAAGTCTCCAGGTCTCTTCTCAGTATTCTGGCTGTTCTCAATAATGCTGTTGTTTGGATGGTCTCCATTCATCAACCAACTTCCAAGTCCTTCAGCCTCTTTAATAATCCTTTAGTTATTGTACCAAAAGCACCAATTACAATTGGTATAATTGTCACCTGCATGTTCCACAGTTTTTTCAATTCCCTAGCAAGGTCGAGGTACTTATCCTTCTTTTCACATTCTTTCAGTTTTATTCTGTGGTCAGTCGGGACAGCAAAATCGACAATTTTGCAATTTCTTTTTTTTTTGTTGTTGTTGTTGATTATTATCTGGCCGAGATTAGGTCATCCGTCAGTATGTCAAAGTCCCAGAGGAGTTTATGTGTGTTATTTTCTAAGACAGGTGCACATTTCCCTGTGGATCACTTTGCCGACCCAGTCGTGTCTAGTCTTATATTCCTTCTGCATTCGCTTATTATGTGATTGATGGTTTTATCTCTGTCACCGCATAGACTACATTTGCTATTTTGTTGCGTCTTATCGATTCTCGCTTTGATTTGAAGTAATAAAAATTTGAATTTTGCTTTATCAATGATACAATTTATTGCAATTTATTCTTGAAATTATAGAATACACATTTTTTTAGCCTTAGAATAATCAACTCCAAAAAACATTGAAGTTACACTTTTATATTTTTCAACCTAAAAACACAGAATAAGAACATTCTAGAATGTTGTTATTCTGTGTTTTTGAAATGTTATTATTCTGTGTTTTTGAAATGCGATTTTGATCCGAAATTTCTTGGTGTAAAACACACTAAACTTGTTGACACTAAACTTGTTGAAATTTGTAAATTCAACAGTTAATGTCTGCTTGAATCTGATTGGGTGTTTTGAACTTGTGCTGTTAGCCCCCACCCTCGCTGTTATCTAAGTGGGACCCACAAGGGTTCTTCCTCTTCTTTTGTTTTTGTATTTTTTTTTTTAGCACGAGCGGAATGCTCTGTCTGGCTCGCTCCTATTGCTTTGCGAGTTCTAATTTATTCGCCTTCGACTTTAGGCAGTTTTTCTTTAAGCAAGGTAGCTTGAGCAAAATAGGCCCATTAGTCTTAGGTTAAGTCTTTTTTCCTTACAGGGTTTTTATTGTTACATGTTAAAACATTAAGCCTATTGCAGGCTAATTGTGGTTTTGGTATGCCGTCCACTTCAAAAGAAAGTTTTATCTAAAGTCTGGAGGCGGTATTATTGGACTTTTTACCGACAAAGGAAACTGTTAGCTTTGATCAGAAGATGTGGTAAAAATCTACGTAGGCTCAACAGAAGAAAATTAGAGTTGAAACAGAAGGATATTCATCTCGGAGGAGGAAGCGGTGGTCTACTCGAAGTTCACTTAAAGAAATAGTAAACTTCGTTTTCAACAAGTCTACACAGGAAACTAGAAGAACACGGTTGTCCAGGTTGATTCTACACAAGAAGGAGACGCTGAGAAGAAGAATGAACCCTAAAAATTGGCTTCTAAATGAACTTTGACATATAATACCAAAGAAAGGTATTTTATCATTAACAGAAGTTAAACTGACAGTAGGTGGTTGACGGCATGGATTCGAGCAAGTCAGTCGTCGTATTTCCGTATACCCGCCCCCGTTTTTTTTTTTTTTTTGGTTATAATATTGTCGTTCTTGAATGTAAATTATTTTTGTTACCTTAGATTCAGTGCCTTCGGCAAGCATAGGGGAAAATATGCAAAGCCAGATTTTGTAAAATTTATTTCTCTTGAAATAAATTACTTTGTGGGAACTTGTTTTTTGTTTTTAAGAGATATAGACCCACTTTTCTTTCAGGTAGCAAAAGTTAACTTCCCTTTTTTTTTTATCTCCTTTACTTTTATTCTTTTCAAGCCCCCTTTGCTTGGCCTGACAGTTACTACTAGATAATTTCTTGGGTTGGGCAGAGATAAACTTTACTTGATTTGAGTAGAGTTTCACTATATGGCGACTAACATTCCGATAAATTTGTTAACTTTTCGTGTGTTGATTGTTATAATTTAAGACCTAAAACCTAGCATATTTTTTTAATTGAGTACAATTTCTCATAAATTGTATCTGAATACAAGAGTGGGCCTGATTGCCCAGTTCTGGAGATCTACCATTACTCTCAGGTCCACTCTGGCCCGGAGTGGTAGTACTATGGGTCAAACAGATTTGTTTAAAAATAATTCCCATTTGAAAGGAACACTTGATGCGATATAACAGTAAGTTATTTATAATGATAATAGTTACTTGAAGCTGTCATTGTTTACTAAGGATTATTATTAGGTCACCGGCTCATTAGCCAAGAGGGTAGAGTGTTTGCCAATGGTCCGGTAGACCTGGGTTCAATCCCCGGTCGAGTCATACCAAAGACTTTTAAAATGGTACTTGATACCTCATTGCTTAACACTCAGCATTATAAAGTACGTATCAACGGAAATGTAGAGCAATCCAGGGAAAGGAGTAGCGCCCTCCCCTACACCTCGGAGTAGTAGCTATTGAAAAGGGGCCTTTTGGTCGTCCTCGACTACGATCGCCAACTTTATTTATTATTAGTTACTTGACATCATATAACAATGAGCAAGTAATCTATATTAGATAGGAACACTTGAAATCATACACCTGTGAGTAGATTTTTTGAATTAGATAAGAATACTTGAAATTATACCCCTGTGTGCAAATTATTTGTATTAGATAAGAATACTTGAAATCATACACCTGTGTGCAAATTATTAGTATTAGATAAGAATACTTGAAATCATACACCTGTGTGCAAATTATTTGTATTAGATAAGAATACTTGAAATCATACCCCTGTGTGCAAATTATTTGTATTAGATAAGAATACTTGAAATCATACACCTGTGTGCAAATTATTTGTATTAGATAAGAATACTTGAAATCATACCCCTGTGTGCAAATTATTTGTATTAGATAAGAATACTTGAATTCATACAACTCTGTGCAAATTATTTGTATTAGATAAGAATACTTGAAATCATACACCTGTGTGCAAATTATTTGTATTAGTTAAGAATACTTGAATTCATACGACTGTGTGCAAATTATTTGTATTAGTTAAGAATACTTGAAATCATGCAACTGTGTGCAAATTATTTGTATTCGGAATATTTGATATCATAAAACTCTGTGCAAAAAACCTCTTTAATGACAAAAATGTTAATATAGACTTATGATATACACGATTCCTGATATCATAAGTGTGCAAAAGAACTCCTAAATAACTAAAGAAAATGAATAATGAGCGTAATTCCCTCACCTCTTGGCATGGAATAATTCCAGAGAGGTTGACATGCCATTAAAATCAATCAGTCAATCAGTCAGTTACAATAAACCCACTTATACATAAAGGAATTCGCTTGCCTAAGAAATGAAATTCCCAGTTGCACATCCTGTGTGAGTTTTCCAACTGACGATGTTCATATAGAACGAAATGTTATAATGAATAAACCTAACCTCAAAGTTGGTTTTGATGTTATATTTCTCTTCCATTCAGTCTGGCATTTCATCTCTGCATTTATTCAGAACATTCACATATGATTTATATTTTCTGCACACATATATAGGACTAATTATGCAGAGGAACAAATTTACCAGAAAGTTGGAGAAAATATCCAGGAACAGATTTGAAGATAAAAAATGATGAATTTCAGAATGGAAGATAAATATCTTTGTTCAGTAACTTGCATCTAATTACATGAATCATTTGGCATTTTTGGTTATTTGATATGCGGCAATTTAATAAGAAGAATCCTAAAAACAGAAATACAAGTGTTTCGTGTTTGAATATCTCTTGTTACAAACCAGGGCAGACCAAATATTAGATTCGCTGCTCATCCAGATGTTTGGCTTAACAGACTAAATATAGAAATAAACTTTACACTTGATTGAAAATTTGTACGTAAACACGGAAAGTATATCATATATTAATTGGATATATCATTACATATGGAAAATATGTCATATAAATTGAATATTAAAAATAAATCATTTATTAAGTGGATATATCATTAAATATGGAAAATATATATATATATATATATATATATATATATATTGCATATGGAAAATATATCATATTAATAATATATATTATTACATATGGAAAATATATCATCAATTAATTGGACATACCAACACATGGAAACTATATCATAAGTTAATTGGATATATCATGACAAATGAAAAATATTATATATATATATATATATATATATGCAAATTTCATTAAACATAATAGACATTTTATGTCTACATATTTTCTTTTGGATCCGTTCGAATTCCCGTATTACTTTTATCGTATTCTGGGGGAATATATATATATTTATATATATATATATATAGAGAGAGAGAGAAATTGAAAACAAGGTAATCCGAAGATTATAATTTCTCTTGATGATTCTATTTGCTCGACATCATTGTCTTAAAGGGTATTGTGATATATTTCTAAATACGAACGCCGATTTATTGATTTAAGATTTACCCTTTTTTCTGTATATATAATTTCCCCCGTGTCTTGTATTTCATTAAAAATCCATCAATTATCTAATGTCGCTCGATATCATCCTTTCTAATCCCTGATAATGGTTCATTAAGACCGAAACGTTATAATGTGGACTTTCTTTTATATTAACTTTCCCCTCTTTGGATTACTTTGTTTTTTCAATTTTTCTCTGTATTGTCTGATTAATTTCCATTATTCACTTTCTCTCTCTCTCTCTCTCAATATATATATATATATATATATATATAAGAGGTTTATAGTTCTTAGTATCTCATTTGGTGAGTAGATGGAGAACTAAATGTTGCTCTTTTGTAAAATAGTGTTCAATCCTCATCTACTCCTTCCCTTCTCACACTCTCTTCTTTCATCTCACCCCTTCCCATCAACAGACAGCGGAAATATGTGTATATATGTAAAGATGCATGCCAATACATACACAAACATACATATATATGTACGCACGAGCAACGGCACATACACAAACATACGAATATTCAACTGCACACAAACTGAGGCATACATACAAACAAATAATCCCCGCATTTCGAACAAAAAACTAACCATATAAATCACTTTTTTTCGTTTTTCTTTTTGTTTCTTTTTTCAATCTTCGCTGTCTCACGAATGCAAAATGCATGAAACCCAGAGTCACAGACACTACCAAGTAATATATATATATATATATATATATATTTACTAATCTACTATCTACCAGCATTCTCGGTTACCAGAAAAAAAGAAAAAAAAAACCTGCCAGAAACAAGAGATAAAAATATCTCGAATCACCGCCCGGGGTAAAAAGAAAAAATATCATAGGACAAAAAGAAAGAAAAGGCCAACCCCGTCACACCAGTTGAAAAAAATCAAGAGGCATACAGTCAGTTGGTCAAAAGAAAAATAAAACCCACCGTAAACGCTGCAATGCTACAATTACAAGAGTAATTACAAAATTAAATTAAATCGCGAGTCGGAATTCTCCTACTAAAGTTTCACCTTAACGGATCATCAGGGAGTGTCGGTGTGACACTCCCTGATGATCCGTTTAGGTGAAACTTTAGCAAGAGAATTCCGACGCGATTTAAGTTGATTATATATAAATATATCGAGAGAGAGAGAGAGAGTTGAAACTTTAGTAGGAGAATTCCGACGCGATTTAAGTTGATTATATATATATATATATATAGAGAGAGAGAGAGTTTTGTCTCTATATATATATATATATATATATATATAGAGAGAGAGAGAGAGACATTTACATGTCTGTATATATATATATATATATATAGAGAGAGAGAGAGAGACATGTATAGGTCTATATATATATATAGAGAGAGAGAGAGAGAGAGAGAAAGAGAGATGCATATGTCTATATATACAAGGCTCATTAAATTAGTTTACAGACTTTTTTCGTATGGGCACTTTTATTGATAGTACACACATGAAACTCTAGTCCCCCTCGAAGTAATCTCCTCCGGCGGCAATGCACTTGTTGTACCGTTCCAACAACTTCTGAGAGGCCCCATGAAATTCCTCTTGTGTGAGCGTGTCAATGACCTTCGTCGCAACCTCTTTCATCTCCTCAATTGTCTCATAATGACAGCCTCTAAGTTTTTCCTTGAGCTCAGGGAAAAATCAAAAGTCACAGGGAGCAAGGTCTGGACTATAGGGAGGCTGAGGAACTGTCTTGATGCCCATCTTGCTCAAATAGTCTGTGACAAGGATGGAGATGTGGACTGGTGCATTGTCCTGGTGGAAATGCCACTGAGCCGATTTGAAGAGTGCCAGTCTCTTCCGACGGAATCTCTTCCTGAACTCCCATAGTATTCCTTGTTGACTGTCTGTCCAGTGGGAACCCAGTGCATGTAGATCCTGCCAGTGCTGTCAAAAAAAAAAAAAAAAAAAAGGAATCATCAAAAGTTTGTGGGTGGATATGCTCTATCTAGCCTTCTTGGGTCTGGGAAAGCCAGCATGCTTCCACAGGGAACTCTGTCTCTTGGTCTCTGAGTCATAGCAGTAGGTCCAGCTTTCATCGCAGGTCACCAGAGCATCAATGTCTAATACTCCGAACTGTTTTGTGAGATATTTTTTTGAGGTTTTGTTCAAGGGAGCACAAAATATTCTTGTGTAGTTTCCAAATCATATATCAATTGGGTAAATCATTAAATTGGGTAAATCATTGAAAATGGAAAATATATTATATATATCAAATAAGGAAAATATATCATATTTCAATTCGCTGTATCAGTAAATATGGAAATTCATAATATATTAATGTCATGTTCCCAGGTGGGGGGGAGTGTGATTATGATGATAGTTTGGTTGGTTTTAGTTTTATGGCATATCAATCATTGTAGGTTATTTAATACCAAATCCTCTTTATATATATATATATATATATATATATATATATATATATATATATATATATATTGGTTTAGTTTGGTTTTATGGCACATCAACCATTGTAGGTTATTTAGAACCAAATCCTTTTTGTACTTATATGTTAAATATATATGATTTAGTTTGGTTGGGTTTTATGGCATATCAACCATTGTGGGTTATTTAATGCCAAATCCTCTTTATATATATATATATTAAATATATATTATTTTGTTTGGTTGGGTTTTATGGTATATCAATCGTTGTAGGTTATTTAATACCAAATCCTCTTTATATATATATATATATATATTAAATATATATGATTTGATTGGGTTGGGCTCCCTTTCCCTAAAAAGGGTGACCTCGGATTAGCCAAGAACTACCAAGGTATAACACTTACATCTATAGCGGCCAAAATATACAATGCCCTACTACGAAAACGCATAGAACCCAAAATGGACAACATTTTTAGGAAGAACTAAAATGGCTTCCAAAGAAATAGATCCACAACTTCACAAATATTGACTATCCGTAGAATCCTTGAAGGCGTACGGGCAAAAAACCAACAGACGACATTACAATTTGTCAACCTTACCAAAGCCTTTGATTCCATTCACTGAGGGAATATGGAACAAATTCTACTAGCATACGGCATAGCAAAAGAGACCGTCGCAGCAATAACGATTCGCTATGGAAACACCAAAGTGAAAGTACGTTTTCCGGATGGAGACACAGACTACTTCGACATAGTTGCAGGAGTACTACAAGGGACACACTAGCCCTATACCTCTTTATCATCAGTCTAAACTACATGCTTAGAACATCGATTGATAAAATCAAGGAAACGGCTTCGAGCTGACAAAGAAAAGAAGCAGAAGGTACCCCACAAAAACAATTACTGATGCCGACTTCGCCAATGACATAGCAATTCTGGCAAATACACCCGCCCAAGCCGAAACACTACTGCATAGTCTGAAACGAGCTGCTGCAGGCATTGGCCTCGATGTCAATGTACACAAAACGGAATAATCAAACAGGCGACATTTACACACTAGGCGGTAGCTCTCTGAAACTTGTAGACAAGTTCACCTACCTAGGAAGTAGTGTCTCATCAGCCGAGGCAGACATCGACACGTGGCTAACAAAGGCATGGAAAGCTATCGATAAACCATCGGTCATATGGAAATCAGACCTGACCGATAAAATGAAAAGCAGTTTCTTCCAAGCAGCGGTCGTGTCGATACTACTCTATGGATGCACTACAAAGACGCTAATTAAACGGATGGAGAAAAAGCGTGACAGCAATCACACAAGAATGCTGCAAGCAATTTTGAACAAGTCCTGGAGGCAACACCCTCAAAGCCCCAACTGTCCGGCCACCTACCTCTCATTACATAAAGGAGGTGCTCGTGGTGTAGTCGTTATCGTCGTAGGAAATGAACACAGCGACTCGAGTTCAAATCCTGGACGAGACTGATTGCATTTCACATAGCACTAATACCCTTGGGAAAGGTATGAATCCAAAATATTCTCCCTCCAGCTATGGGTAAATAGTAGGACAGACTAGGTTTTTCAGCCATGGTGAGGCAACTAGTCTAGGAGAAGGAAAACTCTGAATTCAAACCTGTTAAACTCGGCTTAAAAATTGACCTTGTGTCATATCCTGCCCGAGCGGAGGGGTTGGATAAATAGTACCTACCTCCCATTACAAAAACTATCAAAGTTAGACGAACCAGACCTGCAAGACATTGCTGGAAGCAGAGACGAGCTCATAAGTGATGTTTTCCTATGGACCCCGTCATATGGCCGAACAAAAGCAGGATGACCGGCTAAAATCTACATACAGCAGCTCTGTGAGGATAAGGTGTAGCCCTGAGGATCTGCCGAAAGCAATGAATGATAGGGAGAGGTGGCGAGAGAGGGTCAGGGATATCCGTGCTGGTGGCACGACCTGATGATGATGATGATGATGATGAAATATATATGATTTGGTTGGGTTGGGTTTTATGGCATATCAATCATTGTAGGTTATTTAATGCTGAATACTGTTTATACATATATATTAAATATATATGATTTCTAAGCATATTTTGTTGACACCATTTTTAAACGAACCTGAGTTCATTTTTTTTTTTTTTTGCATACAATTAAATGGTTTTAAGTAATCCAATGTGACAGTAACAATCTAACATCCATTATATGTTTGCACATATTTGAATAACCCGGGACATTGGCCCAGCGGTTAGAGTGTTCGCCTAATGGCCCGGGAGACCTGGGTTCAATCCCAGGTCGAGTCATACCAAAGACTTTAAAAATGGAACTTGATACCACCTTGCTTAACACTCAGCATTATAAGGTACGGTTCAAGGGTAAAGTGGAGCAATCCAGGGAATGGAGTAGCGCCCTCCCCTACACCTTGGTGTAGTAGCTATCGAAAAGGGAGCCTTCGGGTCACCCTCGACTATGGTCGCTAACTAATATGATAAGTCAGAAATTTGTTTGTTGGTAATTTCATTTTTAAATGAGTTTGAACTAATTTGTTTGCATCCTAGTTTTGCTATTCTTTCTACTCAACTAAATGGTTTCACATTTTGCTACTTCTCATACCATAGCCATATACATGAATATGCAATATGTACATGGGACGTTCATTACATACATACATACATACATACATAGAACATAGGAATCTCGAAACACGAAAAACACTTGACGACTTCTTTGTTCAGGTACGAAACTTTTTATTACCTTTGAGTTTAAAGGTTCTTCAACATAACGAGAGAAGCACAATCTTTCTATACTGGCTTTTTCATCTGCCCCCCCCAACACGTGTGGCACCTGCAACAAAGGTCTCCGCGAGCAAGCGAAAGCCAACCGTCTTCTCCCGAGGCAGGTTTCATCTCAACTACACTAACTGACTTCTTCAGAATCTCCCAAAATCCTCCGCGTGCTTCCGGTGCGTGACATCATTCGTTCTCGCTAGCCTCTGTTTCCCATCTCAGGCTATTGTGACATCTCTGAGTGACACGTCCGCTCTGCGCACGTGCGTACCCCTGTATTAATGTTGCACCTGACTAACCCATGTGCTGAGCCGAAAGGTTCTCAGCCTAACTAAACCCAAAGGCATAAACCGAAATCCCTCGGCCATTATATTACACAAATAATTCTATCTAATATTAATCATTTGTTTGCAAACAGTGATGTGATTACAAGTATTGCTATTTAACACTAATCATTCTATTGAAAACTTTTAATTCAGTTGCACACAGTCAAATGTTTTCAAGTATTCTTATGTAATCTCAATAATTAAATTTAACCATGGATTTAAAGAGTTTCAAGAATTCTTATGTAATACTCATAATTCAATTTAACCATAGATTTAAAGAGTTTCAAGTATTCTTATGTAATACCAATAATTCAATTTAACCATAGATTTAAAGAGTTTCAAGTATTCTTATGTAATACCAATAATTCAATTTAACCATAGATTTAAAGAGTTTCAAGTATTCTTATGTAATACCAATAATTCAATTTAACCATAGATTTAAAGAGTTTCAAGTATTCTTATGTAATACCAATAATTCAATTTAACCATAGATTTAAAGAGTTTCAAGTATTCTTATGTAATACCAATAATTCAATTTAACCATAGATTTAAAGAGTTTCAAGTATTCTTATGTAATACCAATAATTCAATTTAACCATAGATTTAAAGAGTTTCAAGTATTCTTATTATTCAATTTAAGCACAGAGTAAAAGAGGTTCAGGTATTTTTGTTTAATAACAGAATTACTACTGATCTTCTAGAAGTATGTTTTTGGCATTAAATAACCCCTAAAGATTGATATACCATTAAACAAAGAAACCAAACCAAATGCTAATAATCCTATTGAATGTTCCAATTTAACATTAGTGATTAAATATGAACAATTTGCTTGCACTTGTATGATTTCAAATAATTAATGATAATAATCCTTAGTTAATGATTGATTAATGAAGTAATTTACTAAGCGGTTTGCTCAGATGTGGCACAAGGCCATATAAATTGGGCACCCAGAGAAAATTGAACTCACACTTGAAGGTCCGCAAGTCTAGCTTGTTAACCATTACACCACCAGAAGTGCCCATGATTGAGTAATGTAACGTGAAATGTAAACAGACTCAGCCATGATTTGCAATTGATCGATTAATTGATTTTAATAGCATGTCAACTAGTCTAGGGTTATTTTAAGTCTAGAGGTTTATGAATCATATTCACATTTATGTTTTTTTGTGTAGCCATTTCTTAGGAGTTATTTTTTTGTACACGGTCCAATCAAATACAAATTTTTTTTGTACACGGTCCGATCAAATACAAATTTTTTTTGTACACGGTCCGATCAAATACAAATTTTTTTTGTACACGGTCCGATCAAATACAAATTTTTTTTCTACACGGCCTGATCAAATACAAATTTTTTTGTACATGGTCCGATCAAATACAAATTTTTTTTGTACATGGTCCAATCAAATACAAATTTTTTTTGTACACAGTCCTATTTGATCCATTGGTGGAACTGTAACAGGTACTACGTCTCTAGACAGAGTGGACCGGAGACAAATGGAAATAAAGAGGTCCTCCAAAACCACCACACCATCAGATGCAGTTTAGTGTTATACCTAAGACACTCAAAGTCTTGTTTTTTCAACCTGATTAACCCTCAATCACTGCCTTTTGGCATGTTTAAGATAAAAAAGGGTTGGGTGCATGTTTTTCACAAAAACAATTTGAAGAATATTGTTTGGACAGTCATATAGGCGCTTGGACTTGACAAGACCAGTCGACTCTTATCAGATCAGGTTTTTCTGACTTCCTGTCTAGGCCGGTAAGGGCCAAAGTGGGGTTTTGCAGGGCTTTTAACTGCTTTGACTGCTGGATCACAGACAGGATACCATCCTCAAGCATTATAGGTCACCACCTGTGGCCAAAAAGTAGCCTCATTTGGGGGGGGGTCTTATCCCTCTGCAGAGGGGCTGTCTGTATATTCTACAGCCTCAGCCAACATGGCAGCTTTCATTTTATTAAAAATTGTTTTGAATATATTTATTTATGGATGATACAATTTATGATAAAACTTGAGATTGAAGCTTTAAATTAGAAAAAGTCTTTTTATTTAAAATTCAAAGTCGTAACGAAAATGTGTGTACAGCTGAGAAATTAAGTAAAGATGAAGTAATGATGTCTAAATGTCCAGACAAATCTCAATAATTTTAATTGATTAATTAAATGATGTTAACAGTTATTTTATGCCTTGAGGTTGGGGAATCTGGTTCAAATTTACATTTTTCGTGCTATTGTTTCTTAAAAGTTTTTTTTGCACACAATCCTATCAAATAGGAATAATTTTTAAACAGATCAATTTGACCCAAAGATGAGACCCTAACAAGTACTACTACTCCTGGGTATAGTGGACCGGGGAGTAATGGCTATGAAGAGGTATTCCAGATTCACCAGATCTCCAGAACTCGAACCTCACCATCAGATACAGTCTAGTAGCTTATCCAGGACACCCCTTTTGAAGAGGCTCTTACCCCTCTACAGGGGGATACAATCAGCATATTTTAAGCCCCGCTAAAAGGGTAGAATACTTTTTTATCAACAGGTTTTGGCAAAGCTCGGACAATAATAGATATGTTAATTCAAAAATTCCTTGATAAGACCACAGTTTTTTAGATTTCACAAACAACACCAAAACAGTTATGTTATTGATAATAACCAAGAATGATTAAAATTAATCAGACTACATATAAAAGTAAATCAATGAATAAGGTGAATTTTGGCAAAGGATTTGGCAATTAGAAACACTGTTTACAGTTGCACCTTTTACAGGGAAATCAATAGTGATGAGTCCTTTCATTTCTAAGAACATTGTCTGCATGACCTTCTTTACTGACTCCAGGGCCTAAAATTTTTTCTTTACCAAAGAGTCAGTATGTTTTCTCTCCATATTTGATCTTTTTGATTCAGCCTCATTGGGGCAAAACCATGTTAAGTCTATTTGTAAACTTTTTGGACTAAAACATGCTTCTCCATAAACATCACACATTCTTCCATAAATTTCATTTGTTTTGTTCTTCTCAGCCACCAAAAATGATGACAGACCTCTGTTCATTCCTTGAGCACTCAATTTGATTTGCCACCATTTTTAATAATCTCAAAACAAATATCTTTTTATGAGATTAAAACAATTTTTGCTATAAAGCAATTCCAAACAATACAGACTTTACATTCTTAGAAAGAAACTCAGAAAAAAATTATTTTACTTTTTTAAAAAATATTCTTCTTTTTACTGAATCACCCTCATATATATATATATATATATATATAACTGGTCCCTCTTCAGTCAAAAAAATCCCCTATTTATTGAATGACCATGTATTATAATAGTATATTCATGCTGTTGTTTGACTTCTTTTTTTTTTTTGGAGGTGCCCATGGTGTAATGGTTATTGTTGTAGGAAATGGACACAGTAATACGAGTTCAAATTCTGGACTAGAGTGATAGCATTTCACATAGCACTAATACCCTTGGGAAAAGTATGAATCCAATTATTCTCCCTCCAGCTATGGGTAAATAGTAGGGGAGACTGGGTTCTTCAGCCTTGGTGAGGCAACTAGTTTAGAAGGAATACTCTGAATTCAAACCTGTTAAACTCCACTTAAAAATTGACCTTGTGTCATATCCTGCTTGAGCAGAGGGGTTGGTAAATATGGATAATGTATTATAATAGATTTTCCTTCAGAGAATAAAAGAGAATATGACTTGTCCTTACCTAAAGTGCCATGGCTACTTGTCTTTCAACAAGCACCTTGCTTTTTCATTCTTTAAGCCATGTATATAAATCATCCCTTTCATGTTATTCCATAGAAATATATAAAAGGAATTCACCTGCCTGTAATGAACCATGAACCACACTCTTTAAAAAAAAAGGCTTTGAATAGTTTTTATGCAACCTTTGCACATTTGCAACATCTTACTTATTGGCAAGAAAAACTAATTAAAACATTGAGTAAGTAAAAAAGTTAGCGACCATAGTCGAGGGTGACCCGAAGGCTCCCTTTTCGATAGCTACTACACCAAGGTGTAGGGGAGGGCGCTACTCCATTCCCAGGATTGCTCCACTTTACCCTTGAACCGTACCTTATAATGCTGAGTGTTAAGCAAGGTGGTATCAAGTACCATTTTTAAAGTCTTTGGTATGACTCGACCTGGGATTGAACCCAGGTCTCCCGGGCCATTGGCGAACACTCTAACCGCTGGGCCAATGTCAAGAAACCCAATTATTCATATTCAAAGAAACATGCCATATATATATATATATATATAATTATTTATTTTGCTCTTACATATCATATTTACCAAACCCTCCGCTTGGGCAGGATATGACACAAGGTCAATTTTTAAGCAAAGTTTAACAGGTTTGAATTCAGAGTTTTCCTTCTCCTAGACTAGTCGCCTCACCAAGGCTGAAGAACCTAATCTGCCCTACTATTTACCCATAGCTGGAGGGAGACAATTTGGATTCATACCTTTCCCAAGGGTATTAGTGCTATGGAAAATGCAATCAGGTTCGTCCAGAATTTTAACTCGTGTCGTCGTGTCCACATCCTGCGACAATAACCATTACACCACGGGCTCTTACATATGTTTCTAGCTTATGGCCAAATCATAGATATCTACCACAAACCCACAGACATCCAACAATACCTCCACTTCAATTGTCACCGCCCCCAAACTGCATCAAATCCCTTCCCCTCTTGCACATAGAATATGCACCATAATCCCTAATAAAAACCTCAGAAAAATTTGCCTTAAAGAGCCACACACAACCTTCCACCAGAGAGGATACCCAATAGCACAAATAGATAAGGGATTCAAAAAAAGCAGAAAAAATCCCAAGAACAATGAACCCCAAAACCATAACAATGAAAACCCCTTAGCATATGTTGCAACCTACAATAAAACAACCCAAAACGATTCACAGAAATAATAAAAAATTCAGAACTTAAAAACAATGACAAAATCAAAGAAATACTAGTCACAACAAAAATTATTAAAAGCAAGAAACAACCCAAAAATCTTTTTAGAAAATACTCACCTCTTCTACATTTGGGGAACAAACAACACATGGAGTCACAAAATGCAAGAATAGAAGATGTAGAGAATGTAATATATTCATTGAAGGAAAATCCTATAACTTCCAAAACACCAAAATAAAATTCATAATAGATAAAAATTTAAGCTGCAATTCAAAAAACATAATCTACATAATCAAATGTAACAAATTTTTTAAAAAGTGTACATAGGATCTATACAAGCTCTCAATACCAGAATATCACTCCATAAAAGCAATACTAAATTATCAGAAAATGGAAAACTGAATGTGTTTAAACACATATATGAATGTAGCAATGAATTGTTCAAAACAATGCCAATATACCAAACTGTTGACAACACATTACTTCAAATAAAAGAAAATGCTTCATAGAAAAATCAAGCCTACAAACTTTCAACCCCTCATGACTGGCTGGCGAACTGGCATACACTTTTCTGACTGACTATGTAACATACAGGGACCTGTGCCTGTGAAAAAGCAGATTTCTAAAAGACTGCTAATAGCAAAAAGCAGATTTTTAACAGACTACTTACAGACTAACTGACTATGGCACGAGAAAAAGCAGACTGATGAAAAAAAAAAACACCCAGTCATTTGAATACCCTCAAAGGGACTGAAACGGTTCAACTTTAAAAATGAACTAATAACATTCAAGCTATTTTTAACAGCAGATTTGCAAATTCCAAATATAAATTATATATATATTTATATATGATTTTTTAGAGAATAGTTTGTAGGCAATTTATTTTTAAATGAGTTAGAGCCCATTTTTTTGCACACAGTTAAATGGTTTCAAGTACTGCTATTATTTCTATTTAGTATTTCTATTTATTAAATATTTTGATATGATTTAATATAAATCATTTGTTTACATTTATTTAAATGGTTTTAGATATTACTATCTTAGGGCAGTTGGCTCTTAGTCACTGCCCTCTAGCACCTTTAAGATTAAATAGGATGGGTGTTTACCACAACAGCAATTTAAAGAATAAGGTTGGAATTATCATATAGTTTATAGATCCAGACATTACCAGCTGATTGATCAAGTCAGTTTTCTCCAACTTCCTGTCTAGCCCAGTAGAAGACAAAGTGGACTTTTATTAATCATGTGACCGCTATGGTTACTGGTTCATGGACTGCTCAACCACCTGGCTCCTGTTCTCAAGCATTAAAGTTTGCCACCCATGGCCAGCAGGTACCCTTGATAGCACAGAATCTCTTGACTCCCTCTTGCCATCTGTCCCTATTGGTCATCATTCTTAGCAAGTCCTCTGGACAGCATTTTGTGTCTGCACCAAGCCGATCAATGTCAGTACTTGAAAGTCGGCCAACACTGGTGTGTCCATACGAAGGAATCCATTGTAGAATGTTGGTTATGAGTTTGTTCTGACTTCCCAGGCAGTTCCCATCTTACTTGGATGTTTTGCAAGATGGGAGGTAAGTGGTACTGCTTTCAGGTTTTGTTTGTAATTGCAGGCAACATCTTTGAGTGATTCCCATCTAAATTTTTCTCCGGTTCTTTTGTTAAGGTCCAAGTCGTGCAACCATACAGTAGTAGTGATACGTCTATAACTGGGAAGGATTCCCATTTTATTTTATCCGAGAGATCAGTCTGTGTTTTACTGATTCGTTTGTTGACATCACTTTCAGTAGATGAGATATTGCTACCCAGGTAAAGGAACTGATCTCTTTCTCTCTCTCTCTCTCTCTCTCTATATATATATATATATATATATACATATATCATCATCATCATCATGTCATGCCACGAGCAGAGATCTCTCTGACTCTCCCTCACCACTCATCTCTATTATCCATTGCTTCTGGCAGGTCCTCCTGGCAACATCCTATGTCAGCACAGAACTGCTTTAAATAAGTTCTAGCTGGTCATCCAACATTGCTCCATTTGAAGGGTCATGAGGAGAACATTCCTTATGAGTTCACCCCTACTTCTCCAGCAGTGTCCAGTATGTCTTGTTCATCGGACTTAGATAGTTTTAGAGATGGGGGGAGGTGGCTGTACAGCTGCCGCTTTGTGGGATGTTGCTTCCAGGATTCGTTCAATACAGCTTGCAGCATTATATATATATATATATATATATATATATATATATATATATATATATATATATGTGAGGGTTGTTCCAAAAGTTTTTAGATTTACCCAGAAATAATAGCCATAACTGAACATTTTTTTAGGTAATACACTTCTACTTCTTATAAAACTAGGAAAACTAATTCAGATTTCTGTCTTAATTTCTGTGCAGGTGATGGGGGAATGATAAATCTAAAATGTGGATGAGGTTTAGAACTCTTTGAATGACCTTCATATATATATATATATATATATATATATATATATATATATATATATATATATATATATATATATATGCGAGGATCATTAAATAAGTTTCCAGACTTTTTTCGTATTGGCACTTTTATTGATAGTACACACATAAAACTCAAGTCCCCTTCAAAGTAATCTCCTCCAGCTGCAATGCGCTTGTTCTATCGTTCCAACAACTTCTGGAAAGCCCCATGGAAGTCCTCTTGTGTGAGCGTGTCAATGACCTTCATCACAGCCTCTTTCATCTCCACAATTGTCTCAAAACGACAGCCTCTGAGCTTAGGAAATAACCAAAAGTCACAGGGAGCAAGTTTTGGACTAGAGGGAGGCTGAGGAACTGTCTTGATGCTCATCTTGCTCAAATAGTTTGTGAAAAGGATGGAGTTGTGGACTGGTGCATTGTCCTGGTGAAAATGCCACTGACCCGATTTGAAGAGTTGCTGGCCTCTTCCGACGGAATCTCTTCTTGAACTCCCTTAAAACCTCAAATAGTAACTCTAACCCTAACCCTAACCCTTTGGCCAATCAACTGTGGTGTATTAACTTCCTTACTCCTCCCACACCTCTCATCATCCATCACAGACTCCCTGCCTTCCTTAAATCTCTTATTCCACTCAAAAACTGATGCTCGATTCATGCAAGATGCTCAAAAAGCAGTCTGAAGCATTCCATATGTTTCTGTGGTATTTTTCCAAGTTTAAAACACAATTTTATTGCATATTTTTCTTCTAAAGTGTCCTCACATCCAGATTGCATTCTTGAAATTCACCAGCTGTGAGAATCAGGCTTTAGTAGAGTATATTCCAATTGCTGCTGTAGCAGTTCATTTGAAGCTGAAATCATAAAAATTGATCAGTCATCTCATAAGATGTATAGCAATAACATACTGAATTTTCAAGAATCCACAGCAATTCTAAATGCCTGTACAAAAAAGTATGGAAACTTATTGAAGGCACCATATATATATATATATATATATAGTATCCTCACCCCTCTTCGACCCCCTCCCACTATCCCCTCCCACTACCATGTGTCTATTCTAGTTTTTTAAACCAAAAGATCTGAAGAAGTCCTGTTATTTTTTTCGTGTTTTTGGAAATTTCAAAAATGCGTAACAGGATTGAAATAAATTTATAATCCTATGTGACCGGTTTCATTGTTTTTCTTAAAGTATATATATATATATATACATATATTGCCTAAGTGGGTTTCTTTTGTTATCATCTTGTCTTTAGCATTTATATTACAGAAATTGTATGAAAACTAGGCACTTGATATCCTCATTAAAGGTACACATTTTTTAATGGAATTCTTCAAATGAGATAAATTTAAAGAATTGGTTGTAGGTCGGAGATAAACTATTGCATCTTCAACAATTTCAATATTTACTGAAAATAAGATGAAGCTTCTTGATCTTCTTTTTAACAGATTACACAAACCAGATCCCAGTCTGTTTTGGCATAAGTGTTTGACTTCACTTTCTCATACACCCTGCTGACTGGTTGAACGCAAGCTGTTATAATAACGTCCTTTACTTATCAGCAAAAAAAAAAAAAAAGAAGTGCAACAGAGATAGATAACCTGTAATAGTGGAAACTTGTAACATTAAACAGCTGCAAGTTTTGTACATGTTTCGGGACAATAATAGAGTATCTGCACTTGCAGTAACTGGAAACACTGCTGAAATTGCTCTCATAAGACGGATGCGGAGGATTAGATAGCAAAGTTACCTTAAAACTCAAGATATATCTTTTTGTTGCCAAGCTACCAGAAATTTATGTATGAAAGCTGTTTTGGGTGTGGTTCTCTGCCTACAAAGTATGTATTTACCCAACCCCTCCACCATGGGTAGGATGTGACACAAGGTCAGTTTTTAAGTGGAATAAAGATTGTAAATCCACCTATAAAAAATAGAATAAAGATGTTCTGAATTCAAAGTTATCTTTCTCTTTTGAAAAAATCAAAATGCAGTAAATAGTTTTTTATTATTTCTTTTCAAGGGACACAACAGAATTGAAGACTCCACTCTCTTTCATCTTGGTTGGCCACCAATCTAGGACACAAATAAAAAGATGGTTACCATGAGTTGACACAAGTGAAAGTAACAGCTTTCTGAAGGTAACAAATGGAAACTTAACTCTAAATATGAAAAAAAAAGAAGACAGGATGGAAAATTTGATTGATAGGCTTTGCTATAAGAATAAGTTCATCCAAACGAATTTATTATTTTTCAAAAACAAAATGTTTCCTTTACAAGGTGCTGATTTTTTAATATGTAAAATGCACTGTTATAACAGGGATGTCCTTGAGGCATAACGGTTAAAGTGCTGGACTGTGGGATTGTAGTAAGCGAGTTCAAACTCCAGTCGTGCTATTATGTTCACTTTTGGACAAATACCCTTGGGAAAGGTATGAACCCCCTTATCCTCCCAGTTATGGGTTAAATAGTACCGCTGCTGTTATTCTAGGAGAATGGCTTTGGTATTAAATAAGTGTTATGGTCAAGAGGAGGTTCAAATGGTAACACGACTCGGAAATGAGTGATAAGAAATATAGTGAAAGGAAATAGTACAGACATAAACGATAGCTGGGAGAAACCCCTCTTCAGCTTAACACAATCATGAATATTACCATTCTTAGAGACGGCTCACCAAGACTGCTCAGAAGAGAGCTTGGCTGGTATATGTCACATGAGGGCGAGTCCATCTGTAGGGGAGACACCCCAATAATAACTGAAGAAAGTTGATATGTCATTAAGCAACAAAACAAACATTGTTATAATATCTAGAAATTTATTTTACTTAGTATGTGTGAATTTTTTATGTTTTATATGCAGAATTAGTAAAAATAAAAATTCAGCAGTAGTTCTTATTGATAGTTGATGTTGTATTGGGATAAGGAATCGATAGACTGTAAAACCGAGTTAATTATTTATTAACTCAAGTGGTACAATTCGACTAGTATTATAAGTCTCTCACTGTAGGTCTTACTACCGAAGTTGGTCTTCTACTGACCGATGTCCTTCAGAGCTCTTCTGTCTCTGCTTTTGTTTCTGTCTCGCTTCTGTCTCTGACTTAAGAGACACAGCATCTTTTATACTTCCACGATTCCGGAAGTAACATAGTACGAGCCACTATACAACGGTTCATGTTTTGGGAGGGGTGTTGACTGGCCATAAAACAAAGAAACCAATTTCCAAACCAATTTGCAACTTAATGGCTGCGGGTCTGTATATTTTTTTCTTAATTAATATAATTTTGCTGTTACATGATAATTACAGAGTACTTCTTTATGTGGGCACCTCTGATGGTGTAATGGTTAGCAAGCTACTCTAGTAAGTTGGCGACCATAGTCGAGAGCAACAGTGCAGCGGATAGAGGTGTTGAGTCTCTGCGGTTCCAGGTAAGCATTGTCAGAAGATAGCGGTTTCAAATCCTCCCCAAGCCGGCCAGAGGTTTACTTGGTCAAAAAATGTGGTGCAATAGACAACAACTATGGAAGGCAGTAATTACTGGGGATACGGTTACAAGACTCAGCATTCCTATCCGAGGTCGCGGTAAATCACCTGAAGAAGGCCAGAGGTGAAATTTGGCCGAAACATAGTGAAAGAAGAAACAGCACAAAAATTACCAAGAAACCTCATCTCAAAATGATTCCAATTAAAGACAACTACTCTAGTAAGTTGGCGACCATAGTCGAGGGCAACAAAAAGGCTCCCTTTTCAGTAGCTACTACACCAAGGAGTCTGGAAGGGTACTACTCCTTTCCCTGGATTGCTCCACTTTACCATTGATATGTACCTTATATTGCTGAGTGTTAAGCAAGGAGGTATCAAGTACCATTTTTAAAGTCTTTGGTATAATGTTACCTGGTATTGAACCCAGGTCTCCTGGACCATTGGCGAACACTCTACCCGAGTAAGTCTGAGTCTCATTTCGTGCCCCATTCATTTGGCCTTGTGCCATATCGAAGCAAAATTACTACTTCTCCTTTATGTATTTGTTCATTTGAAATTAATTGTAATACAAATTCTTTAAACTGATTGTGAGGTTAATGTCTGTCAAAGTGTTGTGGACGAGCCTATGATATCTTTCTTCATTAGTAGATAAACAGATCTATGACTACCTATCCACAGTTGGTTAGGGCAGTAGACAAATTGCAACACTTCTCATGACACTAATGTCGGCCATGTTGATTGTTATAAATGCTGGATGGGTGTGTCTTGGTGTTGCGGTTGGGACAGTTGGTCAAGGCTGCTGGACGCATGTGCTAGGGAAGTAGTTTTCACTGGGGCATGCGTCGGACAGCCTTGTCTCAGGTGGTTGAGATTGACAACTCCCTTGGCTTTAGAGAGCTGTGCCCTCAAGCTTTCATCTGCTTTGGCAGGGTTAGGTTTATTGCCAGGCACCTGAGGCACCCCTCTTTAGGGAAATCCCGATGGGGGCCAAGTTATTTTTGTACCCACCGCACATTTGAGTTTTGGCTCATGCCAAGCTCCCATATAAAAAACCCCTGTGCAACACTCTAGGTTGGTGGGGAGCTGGACAAATACCAATCACAATATTTCTAGTCACATTTCAGTCAGCTATGTTGATTGGTATGTGTGTCGGTTCGTATGTCTAGATATTGTGGTTGCGATAGTTGGTCAAGGCTGCCTGACATGCGTGCCATGGAAGCCGAGCATTCGTGTCGAGTAGCTGACATCAACAGCTCTCTTGGCCTCAGGTGGCTGTATTTCAAGGCTTTCACATGCTTCATCAGGGTTTGGTTAATTGCCTCAGGCCTGAGGTGCCTCTTTTCAGGGGAATGTCAATAGAGCCAAGGTATTTTTGTACCCACTATTAAACAAATAAACGCAGACTGGTTTTTGTCTTCCAGGAAAAGTGTATCAAGTTTTTCAACTAGTTTGTCTATTCCATCTTCAGCATTTAGTAGGGAAATGTCAATTTCTAATATAGCTGTCCGAGCTTGGTCTGTAAGTGATAAAAAACCCGCTGGGGCTTGGCGAGAGGGAGAGATATTTGTGTCTACTTTCCATAGCTGGATCTCTCGTTTCCACGAATCGTAAAATTCTGGGTTTAAGAGTGGTGGTTTAAATAGTCTCGAACTCATTTTTTGCCGTAGGTGTTGGTCTCTGCTACCAAATATTAATTAAAATAAATAAGTTCCAGGCAAGAATTGGATAAATATATATTTTATTTTAGAGTTAACACGTGCGGCTCGTCTTGAAGAGATCCCTCCAAAAAATGCTCAACCCTCTTTCTCACCCTTTGTCTCCTCGCAGCTCCCTCCTCCAGGGGGAGATAATTGCTCATCTCGTAAGCCAAGATAGGATGTTAACACCCACCATGCATTTGAGCTTTGGCTCATGCCTGGCTCCCACCATAAAAAGGCCTATACTCTCTCTGTGTGGGGAGCCAGACAAATACTAATTGCTATACTTCAGAGACAGGGAATCTCAATACTACGGAGACAATCAATTGTACCTTTGGAGACTTTTCGGTGAACTGTCGAACTTATACCAATTTCTAGACACTTTGCAACAACTAATTTGGATATATTAGTATTCTGACATTGGCATAATGGTTAGAATGTTCACCAATGGCTCAGGAGACCTGGGTTCAATCCCAAGCCGAGTCATACCAAAGACTCAAAAAATGGTACTTGAGAACACCTTGCTTAACTCTCAGCAATATAAGGTACGAATCAAGGGTAAAGTGGAGCAATCCAGGGAAAGGAGTAGCACCCTCCCATACACCTTGGTGTAGTAGCTATCAAAAAGGGAGACTTGGGGGTCACCCTCGACAAAGATCACCAACTTTACTTTTTACTTACTGATACAATTTAGATTCCAGTATACAACACAAAACAAACTTTAAGTGAGTTATGAGTATTGATTTTTATTTGCTTCTATCATAAATGAAAACGATTTATCCCATTTCCACGGGAAATATTTATTCTTTTGCTCTCTTATCAAGTATTTAAATTGCATATTATAAAAATATCTTAAATACTTGATAAAAGAGGAAATGAATTAACATTTTTCTATGTGAATGAGATCAATTCTTTGCATCAATAATTGAGGCCAATTAAAACATACATTTCCTTATTTATATAAAGGCCACCTGTTTATCTATCTCAGTCTGTACGTATCTATCTATCTATCTATCTATCTATCTGTTGATCTATCTATCATATCTATCTATCATATCTATCTAACTATCGACTGATCTATCAATCTCAGTCTGTTCATATCTATCTATCTATCTATCTATCTATCTATCTCAGTCTGTATATATCTATCTATAATATCTATCTATCTACTAATCTATCAATCTCAGTCTGTTCATATATATCTATCTCAGTCTATTTATATCTATCTATCTATCTATCTATCTATCTATCTATCTATCTATCTATCTATCTATGTCTGTCTCTCTCTCTATATATATATATAACTATTACGTTCACTTTCGGGCAAATACCCTTGGGAAAGGTATAAACCCCCTTATCCTCCCAGCTATGGGTTAAATAGTACCACTACTGTTCTTCTTGGAGAATGGCTTTGGCATTAAATAACCTACAAAGGATGATATGCCATTAAACAATGAAACCAAAACCAATATATATATATATATATATATATATATATATATATATATATATATATATATATCATTGGGTACATCATGATTTATTGGTTTATGAGCTTTTCACATAAACCAACCCTAATAAATATCACTATATATGACCCTCTAAATAATGACTAAGTTATACAACTGTGAAAATACTATTATTAAAGTGTACTTGGCCAAATGAGTAGATAGTTTGCCAATGGTCTGGGAGACTGGGATTCAATCCCATTGCGAGTCATACCAAAGACTCAAAAAATGGTACTTGATGCCGCCTTGCTTAACACTCAGCATTATAAGGTAAGGATCAAGGGTAAAAAGGAACAATCCAGGGAATAGAGTAGTGTCCTCCCTTACACCTCGATGTGGTAGCTATTGAAAAGGGAGCCTTCGGGTTGCTAACTTTACCTTTTACTATAAATGTGTAAAATTTGCTTATCCAAGTCTCAGTCTTAGATTAAATTCATGAATATGTAATTATTGAGGTCCCCATATCTAGTAAAGTAAGGTTGGGGACCATAGTCGAGGGCGACCAGAAGGCTCCCTTTTCAGTAGCTACTACACCAAGGTGTAGGGGAGGGTGGTACTCCTTTCCCTGGATTGCTCCACTTTACCATTGATACGTACCTTATATTGCTGAGTGTTAAGCAAGGAGGTATCAAGCACCATTTTTAAAGTCTTTGGTATGACACGACCTGGGATTGAACTCAGGTCTCCCGGACGATTGGCGAATACTCTACCCACTAGGCCAATGAGAAATATTGTACTGAGATATTCTCTACCATGAAATTTCATTTTAGGTTTAATACTAAATACAATTGCTTGTGCAAATGTTATTTGTATTGAAGGTGTCCTTCATTTTCAAAGATTTTTTTATGTATAACAGCAAAAAATAGAAAAGTCGAATGGGAGTGTGTAAGTTACGAGTAAAGTCTGACTAATCAAATATCTAAGGCTACACTATATTTTAAAATACTAAGGACATGCAAAATTCCATACATTCCTTTACGTTTGATCTCTCTGGACTTTTTTGATTATTCATTCCTTTCTACTCTTCTTTACTCTTTGTGTTTTGTCTAAATCTTAGAAGAAATATTTTACTTTGCATGTGTGTATTTATTATGTTCTTATATACAGAACTGGTTAAAATAAAAATGATATATTTAAATCTCATTCTTATTGATAATAAATGTTATAAAAGGAAATCCCTGTGACATAGTGGCTAACGTATTAGACAAAGAGATTTTTATACACAAGTTCAAATTCTAGTCCTAGTCATAGTATTACGTTCACTTTCGGACTATTACCATTGGAAAAGGTATGAACCCCCTTATTCTCCCCCCGCCCCAGCTATGGGTTAAACAGCACGACAACTGTCCTTCAACAAGGATGGCTTTAGCATTAAATAACCCATGAAGGTCGATATGCCTTTAAACAAAGAAAACAAAACCAGTTATTCAATCTTGAATTTTTTAAGAAATTGTAGCTTTTAGTATATACTTCAAGTGTGTAAAAGCTTTCATGAAAAGTGATTATAGAAAATTAGTTACTTGCTGAAAACTTAAGTTAAACAAATATTTTTAATATTTTAATATCTTTAATATACATTTATATATATTTATATACACTGATATATTTATGTACATTTTTACGTTTATATACATTTATATACATTTTTGATATACATTTATATACATTTAATATTTTTAATATGCATAATATTATATGTAAAAAAATATTTTTTAATATCTTAATATTTTTGATATTCATTTATATACATTTATATATCTATATACATTTTTATACATTTTTACAGTTATATACATTTTTATACATTTGATATTTCAATATGCATAATATTATCGGTAAACAAATATTTTTAATATTTTAATATTTTTAATATACATTTATATACATTTATATATCTATATATATTTATATACATTTTTTCATTTATATACATATTTATACATTCATATATGATTTAATATACATTTATATACATTTATATACATTTTATATTTTTAATATACATAATATGCATAAATGTAGTATCAATAATCTTGTTTGGTCATTGACACTCTTAAGATATGAACAGGAATAAAGGTCTATAAGTAGCAAAACTACTTTTCATACACTCTAATGTATATATATATATATATAAATATATTTTTTTCTTTCTTTCTAGTCATGGTAATTCAATTCATATATATAATTTTTCTATTTAAAAAAAATGTATATCTATTTCCTTGCCCATGAGGTTATGACAACGCGGATGCATTATCTCCAACTTGGGAAGACATGGCTCTGGAGGTGACCATGTCCTTTGTAAGAGTACGGATGTAACCGCAAGATACATCGGGTTAATTGGTTGCATGTTTACTATGACTAGATAGCTTGTGTTTCATGTGGACCAATGACTCTGTGGTAGAGTTTCAGCTTTGCATTCTGTGGTTGCTGGTTTGATCTCCAGTGGGGAAGATTATGGTATACACTGCTGATGAGACCTAATAAGGTTGAAACAGCAGTCCAATTTTTCTGTATGTTGCACACAGAGCTTGCCGGATTTTCTAGTCATGGTAATTCAATTTATGTATATAAGTCCTCAATTTAAAAAAATGTATATATATATATATATATATAAATGTATATATATATATATATAAGCTGATATAATACTAACACGATGAAGTGAAATAACAGTTTATTTTAGGTTTTATCTTGCTCTATTGCCTTGTATTTGGGCATTTTCTTGACTAAAAAATTTCTTTTACAATTTGTAATATATATATATATACATATATGTTTACTAATTTACTACCGAACAGCATTTACGGTGACAAAGAAAAAGAAAAAAAAACCCTGCCAGAATTCAGAGATAACAATATATCTCGAATCACTGCCCAGGGAAAAAAGAAAAAGGTTATCAGGAGAAAAAAAAGAAAAGGCCAACTTTGTCACACCAATTGAAAAAATCAAGAGATACGCAATCAGTTGGTCAAAAGAACAAAAACCCACTGCAAAATGCTGTGATGCTACAATTACAAAGACTGCTCAATACTAGGTTGAGTAAAATTACAAAAATTAATTCGCGAGTCAGGACTATCCTACTACAGTTTCGCCTATAACGGCTCCTCAGGGTGCCTAATACATAAGTCGGTATTAGGTACCCTGAGGAGCCATTTTAGGTGAAACTATAGTAGGATAGTCCCGACTCGCGAATTAATTTATATTTATATATATATATACACTAATTCACTAATTAAACAGCCAACTCTTTCTTGTTATACAAATTTTCCGTAGATTTTTGTATTTTGCACTTTTAAACATTCATCATTGAGTTAACATCACTAATATCATCCCTCATAATCCTGATGATGGTTCATTAGAACTGAAACGCTATAGTGTCGGCTTTGCTTCTCAATAAATTTCTCCTTCTACTTGGATTGCCTTGTTATCAATTTTTCTTTATATATATATATATATATATATCAGTGGCATGTTCAGATAAATATGCTATGATCTTAAACAAAAAGAAATGATTTTAATCAATTTAATATATGAATAAAAAATATTAGTGTTCACAGTTACTAAGTCCTGTAGTGGACTAATTTTGATAAAAATAACAGAATTCTCACAAGTGCAATAAAAATAGAAAAGTTTTATTCTTGGATAGATCTGAAAACAAAGAAATGAAATTGTTCTGGTGTTAAATCACAGTAAGCAGTAGTGAATCTTTTGCAAGCACGTGGAGTTGATATGCCATCATCCAAGCTAACAGTCATAACTTGATACGATTCATCTGGTGGTCAAGCAAGTTGGGCTGCTATGGGTTAAATAGAACTAATCTGCACACTTATGCTAAACTAAATTACTTGAAATACAACTGTTTTGATATTTAAACTGCGTACTTATGCTAAACTGAATTGTTTGAAAGAGAATTGTTTTTGACATTGAAACTGTACATACATTAAACTGAATTGTTTGAATTAGAACTCTTTGACCTAACAGAATAACTTGAAATAGAAATGTTTTTGACTATTGAATTGTGTACTTACATTTAAATTGCATACTTATGCTAAACTGAATTGTTTGAAATGGAACTGTTTTTGACATTGAAACTGTATTTATGTTAAACTGAATTTTTTTAAATAGAACTTAACTGTGTATAAACAAAATCTATACTTATACAAAACTGAATTGGTTGAATTAGAATTGTTTGACTAAACTGAATAGCTTGAAATAGAAATGTTTTTGACAATTGAACTATGTACTCATGCTAAACTGAATTGTTTGAAATAGAACTGATTATTTGTATAAATGGATTGGCATTAAATAACCTACAAAGGTTGATATGCTGTAAAACCAAACCAACCAAACAACCATGTTTCAAGAATTATGATAGTAAATAATGAATTCAATTAGAACAAAGGAATGAAAGTAAAATATTCACTGTAAAATATTTGCTCAGACCATAAAATATGTTGTTGTTAATTGTGTGTTTGTTGTAATATTTATTCAGTACAAAGAAACTTCATTTCACATTTCACTATCTTATCATCTAATATATACAAAATAAAGGTAAATTCTTAGCATGTCAATTCCTCAACAAAGATATAGATCTTTAGATGTGTACAGGAAATAAGCTTAGAAGGGTAGGGAGACAATAAATGTCTCTCTTGAAAAATGGGCATGTCTATTAGTCACCTTGTGGTCATATGACAACCCGAGAGTCCATTTTGTTCTCTTTTGTCTCTGTTCTTTGAACAGTAGAGACTTTGTGTCTTCTTCCTGCGATGGAGATTGTCTCTCACCTCACCATTAAACATAAAGCTCACCATCAAACTCAGAAAAAAGATTTTTATCATTTTTTATCCCCTTTCTTATACTGCTTTTTTATAAAACAATGTGTGCATATTTTATGTATTGGGTCACATTTGTGTATTCTTATCAGTACTTCTTGTGCATATATTATAAATGAAGAAATGGTAGATTTTGTAAATCTGACAAGATGAAAAAAAATTAATGGAAAATTGGATAAACTAAACACTGACATAAGAAGTCTTAAAATAAAAACAAAAGATCACTAGAATCCATTGTCAGTGTTTTGTTTATCCATTTTTCCATTTATTTTTTTTCATATTATATTCATATAGAATATTTATATATGTAAATGATCTTGTCTTTCCTTCTGTCTATTCAGTGTTAGTGTATCGTTGGATGTATTAATGCTAATATTTGACCTTGAGAGTGAGGATGTGACTAAATATTCTCCCTAGCACCAATTAATTAGATAGGAGTAAAGTTCAGTTAAAATTGTAAATACATTTGATATAGATTAGCAAATATAATTATAATATTAATATGTAAAGTCATAATCATTAGATGGGTATGTGGAATTAGCTTTGGTAAAATAGATCTGTAAAAAACAGGAATACATATGAGATACTATTACTTGAAAGTTAAAATTAAATCCTGTTCATGATGGAACCCATCCTGTCCAAGTTAATTATGATTATTGTCCATAAAAAGAAGAGACATCAATTAACATTTTAATCATTTTTCTCCTCTTTTGACAAATTCATTGAAAAAAAAAACAACTTTCCTTTATTGCAATAAAGAACGCTAAAAAAAAAAAAAGAAGATTAATTCTCTTTGTGAGTCACTGTAAAAATTATAAGTGAAAAAAAAAAGCATTGAGGTCATTTTGAAACTGTGAAACAGTAAAAGGCAAGTTAGTCTTATAGTTTTTTACCACAGTAGTGAATTCTTTCAGGATTGATAACCAAATAAAATTTAAAGTTTAAATAAAATAACACTATAAAATACAAAAATGAAATATCCCAGAATTCCACTCCTGCCACAAGTTAAATTTTCTGCACCAAAAAAGGCAAACATTCCCTTTAGGTCTTGCCAACCCACTGAATGAACATGCATTTTGCAGCCTCTCAAAATGGACGATTTCATACTTTATAAATTTTACAATAACAATTAATGGGCTTAATAAAAACATTCTAGTAGAGAAACTAATACTTCAACCTTCACTCGATGACCTATACTTGGAATTTTGAGTCAAACTTAGCTAAACAATCAATATTGGTGGATATCATCATAGATCAGTGGTTAGCAAGGTCAACCTATAGATTTAATTATTCAAACTACTGAGTTTACTGAGTATCTAATACTTTGTGATATTGTCTCAGACTTCTTGGAGGAAGGTAGTGCCCATGGTATTGTGGCTACCTGGTTAACATGCTGCATCACATCATCATAGTGCGTTCAAACTCCAGTCATGTGATTATGTTCATTTTTGGACTAATGCCCTTGAGAAAGGTAAAAAAAGAAACTTATCCCTGCCAGCTATGTGCAAAATAGTGCCCCTACTGTTCATCTACAAGGAGGGCTTTGGTATCAAATTACCCTTGAAGGTTGATATGCCATTAACTAAACCAAAGTGCCTGCGAAGTTCAAAAAAATAATCTTTATGAATAAAAAGTATTTTGTCAACATCTTTGAGTCATTTCAACAAAAGTTCACATTAAGAGAGAGATAAACAAAAGCAAAGAATTTTAAATTTTGAATCTTTATAAAAAATATTGAGATCGTTCCATACCTTTTAGTAATTTTGACTTGTATTATCTTTCATCTTTCAAATTCTAGTTACAATTTTTTAAATAATTCTGACTTGTATTATCATTCATTATTCTTGTTACTTTTTATCAATAATTTTGTCTAGTAGTATTATCTTTCATCTTCTTAATTCTCAATGATTTTTATAAATAATTTTCAGTAGTATTATCCTTCAACTTCCTAATTTCAGTTGCTATTTATTAAAACTTATGTGGTGCATTCAATAGGTTCCAGACTTTTTTTGTACAGGCATTTAAAATTATGGTAGACCATTGAAAGTTCAGTATGTTATTGCTATACATCTTATGAGATGACTGACTAATTTTTATGATTTCAGATTCAAATCAACAGCTACAGTAGCAATTGGAATACACCCTACTAAAACCTGATTGTCACAGCTGGTGAATTTCAAAAATCCAATCTGGACGTGAGGACACTTTAGAAGAACGATATGCAATGAAATTATGTTTTAAACTTGGAAAAATGCCACAGAAACGTATGGAATGCTTCAGACTGCTTTTCAACCATCTTGCATGAATCAAGCATCAGTTTTTGAGTAGCATAAGAGATTCAAGGAAGGCACAGAGTCTGTGAGGGATGATGAGAGGTGTGGGAGGAGTAAGGAAGTCAATACACCACAGTTGATTGGCCAAAGGGTTAGGGTTAGGGTTAGAGTTACTATGTTGAGGTTTTAAGGGAGTTCATGAAGAGATTCCGTTGGAAGAGGCCAGCACTCTTCAAATCGGCTCAGTGGCATTTCCACGAGGACAATACACCAATCCACAACTCCATCCTTGTCACAGACTATTTGAGCAAGATGGGCATCAAGACAGTTCCTCAGCCTCTCTCTAGTCCAGACCTTGCTCCCTGTGACTTTTGGTTATTCCCTAAGCTCAGACTCTGTCGTTATGAGACAATTGAGGAGATGAAAGAGGCTGTGATGAAGGTCATTGACACGCTCACACAAAAGGACTTTCATGGGGCCTTCCAGAAGTTGTTGGAATGGTAGAACAAGTGAATTGCAGCCGGAGGAGATTACTTCAAAGGGGACTAGAGTTTCATGTGTGTACTATCAATAAAAGTGCCCTTATGAAAAAAATCTGGAAACTTATTTAATGATCCTTGTACTTGGCTTGTAACTTCAAAAACAATGTTCCTACATATTATAGAAGTGACAACCAGAGGGACAAATGATAAAAAGCAACTGAAAGAGGATAATACTCGTCATCACTAATAATAATAATCATTGATAGAGCTTTATCTAAAAAATAGAATAAACAAAGAATAAAGTCTTTTTTTTCATATATGCACATATACACTCTGTAAAGAGTTTATCAAATAAAAATTCTACGTGCATATATAGTTTTGTCTACTTACATACACAGATAGGCACATGTGTACATTTAAGAATAAATATACTCATACATACAGTCTTCATAGTGTTGATAACATAAGTAAAGTAAAGTTGGCGACCATAGTCGAGGGTAACCCGAAGGCTCCCTTTTCGATAGCTACTACACCAAGGTGTAGGGGAGGGCGCTACTCCTTCCCTGGATTGCTCTACTTTACCCTTGATCCATACCTTATAATGCTGAGTGTTAAGCAAGGAGGCATCAAGTACCATTTTTTGAGTCTTTGGTATGACTCGACCTGGGATTGAACCCAGGTCTCCCAGGCCATTGGCGAACACTCTAACCGCTAGGCCAATGTACGCACGCACATACTTATATATATATTCTGCATAGTGTCAATTGAATAAACACACCAACTATATCAATTCATATACCTACACATAGAGATGTATACGCAGTGATAAGAACCCATGTACACATTGCCCAGTCAGCTGGGGCTGTAGAATACACTGACTGCACCTCTGCAGAGGGGTAAGACCCCCCCTAACGAGTGTCCTGGATATGACACTAAACAATCTGATGGTGAGGTTCCAGCAGTGCTGGAGCTTTGGGGAATGCGGAGTACCCCTTCATTACCATCGCTCCCAGGTCCACTCTGGCCCAGAGTGGTAGCACCTGATAGGACCCTATCTATGGGTTAAATAGAACTAACAGCATACTTATGCTAAAATGAATTGAGTAAACTGAATAGCTTGAAATAGAAACGTTTTTGACAATTAAACCGTACTTACACTTAAACTGCGTGCTTATGCATAACTGAATTATTTCAAATAGAACTGTTTTTCGACATTAAAACTGTATTTACACTTAACTGAATTATTACATATAACTGCTTGAATAGTTTGAAATGGAAATGTTTTTGACAATTAAACTGTGTACTTATGCTAAACTGAACTGTTTTCAATAGAACAGATTATTTACATAAAAATGGATTTGGCGTTAAATAACCTACAAGGGTTGATATGCCATAAAACCAAACAAACCAAACCATGTACACATACACGTACACATACACATATATTAAGACTGCATAAACATACCTAAAATATCCATTCATATATTTACACACAGAGATCTACACATAGGGATTAGCACCCATGTACACATACACACACAATTACACATATATATAGAGCATAGACACATCTAATATATCTTCGTACATGTCTACACATAGATCTACACATATGTATACAGGCACATACATATATACACACTGCATTGTATTGATTGCATAATCTTTGAATGAAGGGAAGTATTTGACGCAGAAGCGGACTTGGAAAATGGTTGGGAAAATAAGTGAAATGGATAAAGTTACCAATGAGGAAGTTCTCATTGAAACTGGCAATGATGATAATGATGATGATCTGGTGAAGGTATACAGGTAGGGTGGGAGTGATGATGATAATTTAATGTTATAAAACCATCATGATAGTGAGTATTAACAAAGAGATATGTTTAGCTGTAGAATTCGTTTCAAAATGTCTTTCCTATTCAACCATGCAGATATCTACTAGCTGAGGTACACATCATTGCTAGAGTGGTGGATAGAGGAGACAAAAAAGCCTTGATTAAATAATTTATATATTTTTGCGATATTCTATGGAAATTAAAATACGAACATGATAGAAATACATAACAAAAAAGAGTTTTAAGCATAAGTAAATAATTCTAATAAATACTGTTTTACAAGATTCTATGTTTATATGAATATAAACATGACATAAGTACTTAGCAAAAAAGTGTTTTAAGCAGAAAGAAAGAATTCTGTTAACTACATGTTAGACAAGATTCCTGTGTGGGTTACTTAATGCCAAAATCATCCCTCGAGAAGAACTCATAGCCAAGGGGAGTTCATGCCTTTCCCAAAGATTTTCATCCAAAAGTGAACATTATAGTGCGAGTGGAATTCAAACTCACTTACTTTGAGGCACCTCGAGTAGTGTAATGGTAAACAAGCTTGACTAGCAAACCTGTGAGAGTCAGTCTGAATCTCATTGGGTGTCTAATTCATTCAGCCTTGTGCCACATCTCAGCAAAACATTTAGTAAATTACTATTTGAGGTTGCAGTCCATCACTTTAGCCATTATATCATAAGGACTCTCAACTTCCTTTTTTTTGTCATCTTTTGAAAATACATTATCACTCATAAATAAGTACCCCTGAATAATTTTTAATACAAAAATAATTTTCTTCTAAACTTAAGATAACTGGATTTTATTTTTTCTATACAATCAAACGTTATTTTTATTATTATTATATTATTACTTAGAATATTCAAACTATTGACCTCATCTTTATTGTTATAATCACATTGCTTCAGCCGACATGTTCCTTGGCCTTCTTCAAGTGTTTCATGTCAAACTAGGGAGCCTGCACAGAATCTTAAACCGAACCCTACATTTGATCCACAGGGGTAGACTGTTCCAGTTCTGTGAACCATGACTGGGTATGAGTGTTAACTTATAGTAAGTATTCCTTGTTATTTGTACCTGTTGTTGGGATTGAACCTGCAACCTCCAGATAATTTCTCTCAGAAACACTTTCCAACCAAATACCTTATCAATGCACCATGGGTCCCTGTCCGGCAAAGGCTCATGAAATGTTAATAGTCGATAGTTTATAGTTTGAATATTCTAAGTAATAATTATCAAGCTTCATCTCAGAAATTTTGACAAAGAATATAGTTAGGTATTATTTATTACCAAAATCAACTGCATCGAAACTTTGGTTAGGTATGGTTTGGCTTGGTTTCTTCATTTAATGGTATATCAACTTTGGTAAGTTATTTAATACCAAAGCCCTCTTTGTAGAAAAACAGTAGTGCACTATTTAATCCATAGCTGGAGGAATAAGGGGGTTCATGCCTTTCCCAAATGTATTAGACTGAAAGTGAACATAATAGCGGGACTAGAGTTCAAACTCACTAACTTCCAGTTCAGTATTTTAGACATTACACCACTGGGATTCCTCTCTTAGAGCAAAGACAAAAATTGAAACACCTCAGTAACAAAAAATGAAATTATATATATATTTATGAACATCACATGAGCAGGATGTGACACGAGCTCAATTTTAAACAGAGTTTAACAGGTTTGAATTCAGAGTTTTTCTTTTTCTAAACTAGTAGCCATGCCATGGTTAAAGAGCCCAGTCTACCCTACTACTTACTCATAGCTGGAGGGAGAACAGTTAGATTTATGTCTTTCCTAAAAGTAAGAGTGCTATTGTGTTAATATGTAAGAGTTATTCTTATATTTGAATTACTATATAGTACAGGCAAAAATTAGGGAATTAGCACTGTTAGAGGATGTCTACCTTTGTGTAGTAGTAAATAGACTAATAACAAATCAGATGAAGAATATTTTTTGTTTAATAACTGAACAATCTGCTTTCATAAGATAGTCATTAAACAAATTCAATTTAGAAAGATATTTTGGAATTACTCAATACTGAGGAAAGATTTGTGGAATTCATAAACAAAGAAATGAGAATTATAACTTAGTTGCCCCTCCTCAAGCTTTTATGACAGCCTTAATTCTTACAGGTGTGGATTTTACTAATTTAAAGCAAAATTCTTGATGAAAGTAGTTCCAACTTTCCAGGTGGAGGGTGTCCTCGTGGTGTAATGGTTAAAGCACTGAACTGCAGAATCGTAGTAAGCGAGTTCAAACTCCAGTCGCACGATTACATTCACTTTCAAACAAATACCATTGGGAAAAGTACAAACTCCCTTATCCTCCCAGCTATGGGTTAGATAGTACCTCTTCTGTTCTAGAAGGATGGATTTGGCATCAAATAACCTACAAAGGTGGATATGCCATTAAACAAAGAAACCAAACCAAACCTTCTTTCCCAAATAGTGGAGAGAGCCTCCTTATAGACAATTTAAAAAAAATTCCACTTGAAATTTTCAATTGGATTTAAATCCAGACAGTTTGCTGGCCATGTCATTGATTTTTTATATGTCTTTTCTCAAGAAAAGTTTTAATCCCCTTTGCTCGAGACAAAATGAATTATCATCCTGAAAAATTATCAAACTAATTTTCTATTTATGGAATGAAAAAATTATCCAGGATTTCAAAATGCACATTTGCATTGATTGCTGAGGAAAGGATTGTTATCTCCCCTGGTCCTTTTAAATGAAATGCAACCCCATTACATGAATGACAAAGGAAATTTACTGGTTTTCTTCAGGCAGTTATCATGATATGTTTTATTCGAATGGCATGAGAAAAAAGTTTCAACATCATTCTCTTGGTCAATGTAGATTCTTGATTCATTAAATGTCACTTTGGCTATGAGGGTCGCTTAAAAAGTTCTAAGCCTCACTTTGAACAAAGAATACAGCAAAGCATTTTTGCCTTGGCAACACATTGCCCCTTCTTGTAAAAGTGAAAAATCTTAATTAGTTTTTCTAGTTTTATATGAAGTAGTAGTGTTTTGCCACAACAAAAATGCTTGGTTATGCTCTTCTTTTGGCATGAGGCTTAGAACGTTTAAGCCGTGTCGACAGGATGCTTAGAAAACGAGAAAAAGGTTCTTCAATAAAACTGCTCTCAGCTTCGAGAATAGCCTCAGAGTGGCTTTTGAAATGACTGCATCCCCAAATTAGATGGCTCCTTTCATATTGGTCATGCTTTTTATTAAAGCAGCCTTCAACATGCCCCTTGTTGGTCTTCCTTTGCTAGACCTCTGAAGTTTACAGGACATATATCAGGAGAAAAAGATAATCATGTGTGTGATAATAAAAATCTTTAGTCAGCCACCATTAGGTCACACAAGTCCTGGTGTAAAGGAGCAGAGTCCAGGTAGAATATGCTTGGTGTCTCCTGGTCCACTTCATCCACTATTTTGAGCCTGCATTCACACCGGATGGATGAGGTAATGTTCCCAGCTTGGATGAGGGGTCTTTGGTCTAAAAGGGGTTAGGACTGGGTTTATTACCCAAAACCTGAGGCACCCCCTTGAAGGAGAATGCTGATGGAGCAAAGTAATTTTTGTCCCTCATTGATTTACTGAAATCATGCTTGATGATGTCTGGCATCATCACTGTTTTTTTTCTTTGGGCCACAAATGACAGAACTCTGTCAGGAACATCTATTATTTAATTAAGAAATGATTAAGAAATGGGCCACAAATGACAGGAACATCTATTATTTAATTAAGAAATGATTTTTTTTATATTAATCATTTTTCGTTATTTATGTCTTTATTCAGTTTGGTTGGGCTTTGAGTCATTCAGGTTAAGAGTTCAGGTCAATTGGTGCAGTTTACGTTCGCGCGCAAAGGATATGACAATTACCATTGTCATAATAAACCCCAGATAGGAAATGAGGCTGGAGTGTGGATGACGTCATACCCAGAAGAGATTGGCTAAGAATTTGGAAGATTTTGAAAAAGATTCAGTTGAGGTCCGACCATGGTGTTGAGAAGTTGAGGTCCGACCATGGTGTTGAGAAGTTGAGGTCCGACCATGGTGTTGGGAAGTTGGGGTCCGACCATGGTGTTGAGAAGTTGGGGTCCGACCATGGTGTTGAGAAGTTGAGGTCCGACCATGGTGTTGAGAAGTTGGGATCCGACCAGGCAGTTAAAGATTTGAGATCGGACCATACAGGCAGACAATTGAGCTTCTGCCATTGGGGCAAAGAATGGAGTTCTCTGCCATAGAGTTGAGTTTTCTACCGTTGCGGCGGCGGTAAAGTTTTTCGGGTCCCGACCAGCGAAGATGAATTGAGATCTAAAACACCACGAGATATGCCGAATGTTGAGGGTGTTGTTAGCATAGATTACCAAAGACTCTTAAGAATTGTCTCTCTCCTCGTGTCAAAGAACTGAAGTCAGACGTTAATAAATGCGTTCGTACCTGAACAACGGAGTCTGCCTGTATTTGCATCCGCCTGTTACCGGCTGTGTATTGTATATGTACTGTTATCATTTGTCTAGACTACGTACTTAGAACATCAATTGACAAAATCAGAGAGAACGGCTTCGAGCTGACAAAGAAAAGAAGCAGAAGGTACCCCGCAAAAACAATTACCGACGCAGACTACGCCGATGACATAGCGATTCTGGCAAATACACCCAACCAAGCCGAAACACTACTACATAGTTTGGAACGAGCAGCCGCAGGCATAGGCCTCTATGTCAATGCACACAAAACGGAATATATGTGCTATAATCAAACGGATGACATCTCCACTCTAGACGGAACCCCTCTTAAACTAGTAGACAAATTCACTTACCTAGGAAGCAGCGTCGCATCGACCGAAAGGGACATCGACACGAGGTTAACGAAAGCATGGACAGCTATCAATAGGCTATCGATTATATGGAAATCAGACCTAACCGATAAAATGAAACGCAGTTTCTTCCAAGCAGCGGTCGCATCGATACTGCTATATGGATGCACTACATGGACTCTAACAAAACGGCTGGAGAAGAAGCTAGACGGCAATTACACAAGAATGCTGCGAGCAATCTTGAACAAGTCCTGGCGGCAACAACCCACAAGACACCAACTGTACGGCATCCTGCCTCCTATCACGAAAACTATTCAAGTTAGACGACCCAGACATGCAGGACACTGCTGGAGAAGCAGGGACGAACACATAAGTGATGTACTCTTTTGGATCCCACACATGGCCGCGCAAAAACAGGACGACCAGCACGAACATACATTCAGCAACTATGTGAGGATACGGGATGTTGTCCAGAAGACCTGCCTGGAGGTGCCCGTGGTGTAATCATTATCGTTGTAGGAAATGGAGACGGCGACACGAGTTCAAATCCTGGACGAGACTAATTGTATTTCACATAGCACTAATACCCTTGGGAAAGGTATGAATCCAATTATTCTCCCTCCAGCTATGGGTAAATAGTAGGGGAGACTGGGTTCTTCAGCTTTGGTGAGGCAACTAGTCTAGGAGAATGAAAACTCTGAATTCAAACCTGTTAAACTCCGCTTAAAAAAAATTGACCATGTGTCATATCCTTTTCGAGCGGAAGGGTTGGGTAAATAGGACCTGCCTGAGGCGATGAACGATAGGGAAAAGTGGCGAGTGAGGGTCAGGGATATCCATGTTACCAGCCCGACATGATGATGATGATGATGACAGTTGGATTGATATCATTACGATTATCGTTATGGTTGTGAATATACAACACATCCAGCTCATTCCTGATTGTTAATGATTTCAATATATCTGGAAAAAAAAACAAGAATGTTGAAATTTGGTAAATACCAAGTAACATTGTGTTAAGTGATTTTCCATATAAAGTTTGTAAAATATATCTTCTTAAATACCTAGTACATTAGCTAGCAGAGAAAATGGTATTTTGTGTGGTATTGGTAGTATCAATAGCTTGTAAACCAAATCTAATATTTTAACCCCTTCACAATACCAGGTGATGATCATAGTTCTTATTTCTTTAGTGCTATCCTTGATGTAAAGAAAGAAAATAATACATTTAGTGGTCTAAATTCCTTACATAGATGAATTAGTAATCTGTTTTACTGTGTGCTGTTTCTGTATAGTTTCCTATTTCTAAATCAAGGAAAACATTTGACCATCATCTTACCAAATGAACATTAAAAATATTTTAATTCAAAAACTAGTTTAAAATTTCTTCTGTCACTATAAGCTGGTTTAGTCACACGGGCATTTCTCATGTAACATGTCTTGAGCAGGAATAGCTTCGTGAAATTTATCTCTTTCCAGGTCCGCAGCTGGACTTAAATCAGAGTTTTCCTTCTCCTAGACTGGTTAAAGAGACTAGTCTGCCCTACTATTTTACTCATTGAGAATAGTTGAATTCATACTTTTCTCAAGGGTATTAGCTCTATACAAAATATGGAGGTGCCCATAGTGTAATGGTTATTGTCGTAGGAAATGGACACGGCGACACGAGTTCAAATCCTGGACGAGACTGATAGCATTTCACATAGCACTAATACCCTTGGGAAAGGTATGAATCCAATTATTCTCCCTCCAGCTATGGGTAAATAGTAGGCCAGACTAGGTTCTTCAGCCTTGGAGAGGCAACTAGTCTAGGAGAAGGAAAACTCTGAATTCAAACCTGTTAATCTCCGCTGAAAAATTGACCCTGTGTCATATCCTGCCCGAGCGGAGGGGTTGGTAAATATGATTAACACTATACAATATGCATAAAAGACTAAGGAAAAGAATGAATCCAATTATTTTTTTACCCGTCTACAGTGATGCAGATGGTGTATTCTACAGCCCCAGCCAACTGGGCTGACATGGTTCAAGTGAAAATGATTATTTTCCTAAAAAAAAAAAAGGTCACTGATGCCAATAAACGAAGGAATTATGTCTACTGTGGAAAAATTCTGACACTTATTTTCTTTAATCAGTTTATAAACTTTGTCCAAGATTTATGCCATTGTAGGAAAACAATAAATAATTATCTCCCTTGGATTTGGAGGCAACGGTTTCCTTTAAACATCACTTAGTCACATGAGAATCCAAGAATAGATCTCAATCTCTTTTGTTTTCTCATTGGCCTAGTGGGTAGAGTGTTTGCCAATGGTTTGAGAGACCTGGGTTCAATCCCAGGTCATGTCATACCAAAGACTTTAAAAATGGTACTTGATACCTCCTTGCTTAATACTCAGCAATATAAGGTACGTATCAACGGTAACGTGGAGCAATCCCGGGAAAGGATTGGCACCCTCCCCTACACCTCGGTGTAGTAGCTATTGAAAAGGGAGCCTTCGGGTCGCCTTCGACTATGGTCACCAACTTTACTTTTTTTTTTTTACTTTTCTTTGAATATTAAATATGTGCTTTTTTGTCTCTACACAGTAGAGACTTTGTCTCCTCACCAGGCAATGGATGTTGTCTTTCACCATATCATTAAAATGTAAAACCCACATGGCTAAACCAACAAACTCAAGTAAGACTTTTACCGTTTTTGTAACCCTTTCATATATTGCTTGCTCATAGAACAATATGTGTTCATTTTATCGATAGAGATAATTTTGTGTAAATTTTTTTCAATGCTTCATGTATGTATATTACGTATGCATTAAATGTTCCTTTATGTGTAAATGAGCTTATCTTGTCTTTCCTTCCATTTATTCAGTGTTAGTGTCTCATTGGATTGACCAACAGAAATATTGGAGTTCCCATGGCATAGTGGCAAATGTATTGGATGGCAACATCATAGTAAGTGAATCCCATCACACTATTATATTCACTTTCAGACCTCCCATCTTATCTAAAACCAGAGAAACTCAATATTTTCCCATAGCAATCAAGTTTGAACTCTAGTTGTACTACAGCATTCACTTTCAGACTAATGCCCCTTGGGAAAGGTATGAATCACCTTATTCCCCCAACTATTGGTTAAATAGTACTACTGCATTTACAAGGATGATTTTATGAAAGGTTGACATGCCATTAAACGAGACACCAAACCAAATTTAATATTGTTTTTTGTTGAGAGGTGACACAAGTAAATATCCTACCAAACACCAACCAATCTAATTCTGTTGTTGATACAATGAGAATTAAATAAATGGTTTGGTTCAGAGTTCTTGAAAGTTTGCTTACAATGAGGAAGGCTGAAGGATACAATGATTGAATCATTTTGAATATTACATCAACTAAGATGAGGTTAGAAGTCCGTAGCTGGAGGGGAGTTCATACCTTTACCAAATGCTATTGGTCCTTATGGTGAATGTAATTGTGTGATTAAAGTTTCATCTCAATTACAATGGAAAAATATTAATTTTCAATGGTTTTAGAAAGGGAGGCGAATCCCTATTTAAAATATAAACGCAATCTCAAAATGATCTCAGATTTTGTGACCTGCATATACATGAGTATCAAATAAAGTTTGTTTTATAATAATGAGTATGAACAAAATAATGAGTATTGAATAAATAATGAGTTTTTTAAATAATGAATATGAAATAAATAATGAGTATTAAAAAGTGATGAGTATGAAATAAAGTTTGTATAATTATAATGAGTATTGAAAAAATAATGAGTACCAAATAAAGTGTGTTTTATTATAATGAGTATGAAATAAATAATGAGTACTAAATAAATAATGAGTATCAAATAAAGCTTGTTTTTTAATAATAAGTATGAAATAAATAATATGCATTAAATAAATTTGAGTATTGAATAAATAATGAGCATCAAATAAACTTTCTTTTATAATTATGAGTATGAAATAAATAATATGTATTAAATAATTAATGAATATTGAATAAATAATGAATATTGAATAAAGTTTGTTTTATAATGATGAGTAGGAAATGAATGATGAGTATCGAATAAATAATGTGTATCAAATAAAGTTTGTTTTACATGGTGCCTTCAATAGATTTCCAGACTTTTTTGTACAGGTATTTAAAATTGTCGTAGACTCCTGAAAATTCAGTATCTTATTGCCATACATCTTATGAGATGACTGACCAATTTTTATGATTTCAGATTCAAATCAACAGCTACAGCAGGAATTGGTATACAGCCTACTAAAACCTGATTGTCACAGCTGGTGAATTTCAAAAATGCAATGTGAACGTGAGGACACTTTAGAAGAACAATATGCAATAAAATTCTGTTTTAAACTTGGAAAAATGCCACAGAAACGTATGGAATGCTTCAGACTGCTTTTCGGCCATCTTGCATGAATCGAGCATCAGTTTTTGAGTAGCATAAGAGATTCAAGGAAGGCACAGAGTCAGTGAGGGATGATGAGAGGTGTGGGAGGAGTAAGGAAGTCAATACACCACAGTTGATTGGCCAAAGGGTTAGGGTTAGGGTTACTATGTTGAGGTTTTAAGGGAGTTCAGGAAGAGATTCTGTCAGAAGAGGCCAGCTCTCTTCAAATCGGGTCGGTGGCATTTCCACCAGGACAATACACCAATCCACAACTCCATCCTTGTCACAGAGTGTTTGACCAAGATGGGCATCAAGACAGCTCCTCACCCTTCCTATAATCCAGACCTTGCTCCCTGTGACTTTTGGTTATTCCCTAAGCTCAGAGGCTGTCGTTATGAGACAATTGAGGAGATGAAGGAGGCTGTGACAAAGGTCATTGACATGCTGACACAAGAGGACTTCCATGGGGCCTTCCAGAAGTTGTTGGAACAATACAACAAGTGGATTGCAGCCGGAGGAGGTTACTTCAAAGGGGAGTAGAGTTTCATGTGTGTACTATCAATAAAAGTGCCCATACGAAAAAAATCTTATGGAAGCTTAATTAATGGTCCTTGCATAATAATGTGCATTGGGTATCAAATAAATAATGTGTATCAAATAAAGTTTCTTTCAGTTTGTTTCTTTTAACCTCTTCAATCAGAAAGTTTTTATGCAGATATCTACTTTTTCTCTTTCCATTTATTTACAGGAGCAATTGTGTGGGTTTTTATGGGGTGGAGTAGCTATTCCTGTACCCTCCACTCGATTTTGTATTCAGGTAGTTTCTTTTTCCTACACCAGTTGCCTTACCAAGGCTAAAGTGTTCAGTTTAGTCTACTATTCATTCTTAGCGGGAGACAGAATTACTTCCTCATGCAGCATATTCACCAGTGTTGATATTATAGGAATCTATAGTGTGTGATATTCATTGAGACTACCACCAGCATTTTCCTATAATGCATTAGGCAATGTTAGTGATAACCTAACACAGTAGGTAAGGAAAAAATGCCAAGTCAATTTAGACTGAAATAACATATTTTATATACATATATTTACACGTAATTGTAAAACATGATAAATGTCCCAAACCATGAAAAGAATACAAATCCCTAAAGAGCCAGAAGTGCTGAATAGCAGTGGTTAAACAATTACAGTTTCTTCGTGTAGGGAAATTTTCCCAGAAGAAAATTTGCATGTATGAGCTTCTCAAAAAGCAGAGAGGAAAACAAAGGGGTCCTTTCTGACCGATGTCTACCACCAAAAAGTGATAGAACTAGCCCCTGGAAATGTCACAAGACCAATGGTCACATGATTGTCAGAAGATCTGCCCATAGATCCCCAAAAGGGAGACAACTATGTTTTATTTCCCACAATTCCATCAGAAACAATGAAGAATTCTTTGTCTGGTCAGGAAATCAAGCATTTTTTTTCATGTTTAGAGTTCCATTTTGTTAAAGACAGTGTAACAGTCACAGATCTATTTCCTCTCGCAAATCAATGCCCCTGCCAAGCGATTCAGCCACTCACTGACCAATCAGGGACAGAGCGCATTGATTTCTTCTTCCTCTCTAGAACTATTTTTTTCGTCTTTTTTTGGAAGTCACGACAAGTCAGAGAGCACCTAGTTAGTAGCCAAGGCATCCTCTGCTACGGACATTCTACATGGAACACCTTCACTGAAGAATACACTGCTACTAGCTTCACACACAGAAGAACCAGCCTTGTGGCCAGTCACACAAGCTATTTGCTACAGTGACACACACTTCCTACAAACTCAAGGACCAACATACTATCCGTTGACACCAAAAAGAACCTTTTCTCAATCTGACTCGTTTACTTCTGCTTCTATAAAAAAAACCTTTCGTTTCCAAAGAAGTTTAGTTATTTATTTGTATTGTCAATTAATTTATAGTGTTATGGAAACTAACCATTAAAACACTAAAACAGTCTTGGCATGAAACTTGAAAATTTCTGGAGATTTTTTTATGTATTTACATGATAGAATAATACAAAAATATATTTTATTAATCATTTTTCACTAATGTGGATTTACTATCCAAGTCAGCTGCATCTCTGCAGAGGGGTATGACCTCCCACTACCAACAAGTGTCCTGGATATGACACGAAACAATCTGATGGTGAGGTTCCAGTAATTTGCAGAATGTAGTGGACTCCTTCATTGCCATCACTCCCAGGTCCACTCTGGCCCGGACCTGTAGCACCTGAAAGGATCCTATCTATGGGTCAAATTGAACTAAAGTGTATACTTATGCTAAACTGAATTGTTTGAAATGGAACTGTTTATATGTATAAAAACAGATTTGGCATTAATAACCTACAATAGTTGATATTGCCATAAAACCAAACCAAACCAAACCTACGGTGGATTTACACCTTGTTAGTGGGGCTTAGAATATGCTGACTGTATCCTCCCTTGCAAATAGGTAAGACTTCTCCCCCCCCCAAAAAAAAACTGGTTTGCTAGGTATGACACTAAACAGCACCTAATAGTAAGGCTCCAGTTTTTTAAGATCAGAGGAGTATGGAGTACTCTTCCATTGTCATTACTAACAGATTCACTCTAACTCGGAGTGGTAGTGTTGAAGTTTGAGGGATCTAATTTGGTATATCTTTATATATGGTTGTCTCCCTTGTTTGAAGTTGTTAGCTTTGAAATGAATATGGTGTTCAGCTAAGCATGTGTTGTGACAATGCTGCAGTATTAACGAGCTAACATGGGCAGCAAGTAAAATCTGTCTTCTTTGGTGTGACAGAAATCATTATTGTTCAACTTACGTTGAAACACATTTGAAAGAAAGATGGCTTCCTTTACAAAACAGCCACTTATTTTGCAAGGTGAAGAGTTATACGCAGAATGGAAGCAAGATATAGAGATATGGTCTTTATTCACTGATTTACCGAAAGAAAAACAAGTCCAGTATTTTTTCACTGCCTCAAAACATACGCTAATGCATTCGCCATTTGGTGACAATTGATATCGGCCAAATGGACGAGTTACAAGTCATTACGGACAAGTTAGACGAAATTTATTTACGTTGCGAACACACAATAGCATATAAGGCATTCAAGGATTTCTATTCCTACAAAAGGACAACAGGAGTGAATATAAATGACTTTTTGGTACGGTACGAATTTTTGTCTCTAAAATTACATAAATCTGGAATTACCTTGCTAAAAAGAGTTCAGGCCTTTTTTGAGTTGAGTGTAAAAGGATTAATTTTTATAAAAAAAAACGAATCCTTTCACGGAAAATAAAACAGCACTCAAAACAATAAAAAAAGGAAAGGAAAAAATAATAGGACAAATGTGCCTCGTGTGTACAACTAAGTACTATTTATTACCAAGTAAATGAAAAAAGGAGTTACAAAGTTTTGAAGGTTTAGCGATAGGAATGTTTGTTACCATTTTAGCGAAGAAATGTGTTCTTGCGTGTGTGTGTTATTCCCTCGCTAAGTGTTGTTGTAAAATAAATGAGGACGATGAAGTAAGAAGAAGAAGATGCCGTAAGGTTTTATATGAAGGTTTTTAATGGCAGCATGGAATAAAGGGTTTACATTTATGCTGCAAGGAAAGAAGTAAGGGACCGAAATGAAGTTGTTATGGAGTGGAGAAAGCATTTTAGCAGCTAAATGCCTGAGCGAAAAGTGTATTGTTAGGTTAGGGCATTGTTGGATGTGCGAGGGAGATATGTTCATAGTGTAGCAAAAGTCGTGTTTGCTGTTTGAGGAAAGAAACGTTGAAGTCACCGTGAATTTGTGGTTCTGGTTGTTTCGGGGAGAAGCGTGAATGTCTCCAGAAAATGTTGCCCAGTGAAGAAGTAGCTAGGTGTCAGAACGTAATTTTGCATCGCAGTCGACATAGCCAATTTTGGGGGTGACGTAAAGTTGTTCCTGTGTGTAGCGTATTGAATTCATCTAATTCATATTCAACTGGGAACTCTTGGTCTAAGAGAAATAGACGCAAGGGGTCCATAAATTAGACGGCTTCCCCCATTGTGTCAATGCTGCTATTGAAGAACTGGCTGTAAGATGTCTGTACTGAACGAAGGAGTTCTCTGAAAAAAAGGTGTTTGGCAGATTTCCCCAGTTTGTGCTGCCGGGAAGGATTGTCAGGGTAGAATAGGATAAGTCATCCTGATTGGGTGAAATTATGCGTCGACCCTAACGGTCGAATTAAATTACGTGCCAAACAAAAATACGAAATTCCTTCTGCTACAAAGGAAAACACAAGCTGCTAAAATTAATTCCTATTTTAGAGACCAGTAGAAAAACTGAATCAAGTAACAATGATACAAATCTTTTCGAAAAAAACACTAGGTCACTCATGAATTACAAGGACCTGATATGTTTTCAACGAACAAAGCAGCTAGTACTCACAACTCAAAAAAGGGTGTTGTATGAATAGAAAAAGATTTGGAAGAGTCACCTAGGCGGAAAATATCTTTTGGGAAAACCTGTTCCCTTTTCCGTTAAGAATACAGCGAATAATTGGGCTTCATTCAGCAATTCTTTCAGCATTTGTATAGGACAGCAAATTCAAATGGATACTTCGTGGTTAAGGTTTAGACAGCACAAATTCTCTGATATAAGCAACAGTATATTTCGCCTGGAAGAATACAGCACAGCAGAGTAGTTCTGGAACACTGGTAGCAGAGCGTAATTCTGGGACATCTCGTGGTTAAAGCCAAGACAGCACAAACTCACAGATATAGGCAACAGCATATTTCGCTAGGAGAGGTTCAGCACAGCAGCAAAATTTTCTTAGGGATTTACTCCCTATTCACTATTTTCCCTTAACTGTAGGGAACATCATGCGAAAATTCACAGCACTACAAACATGACGTCTTCAATGCTCCACGGCTTCAGCTCAAAAGGGTTATACTCTCAGCAGGCGGTATCAGTTCCAAAAAATCCCGTTATTTCCTTCCGGCGGTGGCAACCATAAAAGTCTCTTCCAAGAAGATGTTCCCATTACAATAAAATAATTCCAACAAATGTGGCAAATGTACCAGAAAAAAAAAACGATAAGTCAGGCATGAACGACATGCGCAACATTAATGTATTTGCATTTACCAACATCTCTGACAGGCAAGATGTGATACAAGATTAATTTTAAGTCGAGTTTAACAGGTTTGAATACAGGGCTTTCCTTCTCCTATACTGGTTGCCTAACAGAGGCTAAAAAAAGCTCAGTCAGCCCAACTATTTACCCATTTCTGGAGGGATAATAATTGGATTCATACTTTTCCCAAGCGTATTAGTGCTATGTGAAAGCTAATCAGCTTCGTCGAGGATTTGAACTCGTGTCGCTGTGTGTATTTCCTACGACGAGAACTATTACACCACAGGCACCTCCAACATCAACGTATTCAGCAATAAAAATATATTAAAGTAAGCGTTTTCTGACATTTCATCAACGGAATACAAAACTGTTCCCGCTATTAAAGAGGAAGTTGAAATAGTAAACTTCAATCGGTACCGAAGTAGCAGGGAACAAAAAAAAAAAAAAAAAGTATCGAGGAAATAAAACAAATCCAAGAGTCAGTCAAGGTAAAATAATGCGCAGTGTCTAATGTAATTCGGCCAAGCATTTGGCCCGAAACTGTGCTAGTTTTTGTTCTTGAAATTATGTTAACACGGTCGTAGATTAAAACCAAGAACATTTTTCTTTATTGAATGTTGACTTACACTAGTGAACATTGATAAACGATTCTGATGTAAAAATGTCCCATCTTGTGAAAGAGAAATTTGGTAAGGCAGTCTTGGGCTTTCCATATTCAAGAACTGTTTCCTGAGAAATTTGGTTTGACGTATTCTTTGCGACACTAAATGACCGAAATAAGCGGTTAGTGGAAACTGCTAAGCCTAATTTTGTTTTGAATTTGAGGAGAAGGAGGAGGTAAAAGCTATTAAAGCAGTAAATTTTCCATTAACTTGAGCGGGTGTAAAAGGTATCAGAGCTTGTATTGAGGCTGATATTGTCAAAAATTATTTACGCCTGCTACTAAGTCATGAATCAATGAAAACTATAGGAATGCAACTGAATTTTAAAAAATGACAGCTGTCGTATTTTAGACAGCTATATAAAATTACAAAGGACATCTTTTGAGGGCTGAAAAACCACCAAAATAGTGAAACATTGTGAAACTTTAGAAAAATTTTCTAGAATGGAGAAAAGAAGGAAGGCTGAGAAATAACATAAGCAATTTGCTCAAGCATCAAAAAAGTGATTAATATTTTTGGTTAGAAGTAATAGGGTCTTTCATGATAAGTAGTTTCCGGATTTGATCAAGGATATTTGTAATACTTGTTCAGTTTGCCTGAAATTTAGAAGGCCCTCTCTTCGACCAGCAGTAGGATTGGCTCTTATGAGAAACATTTTTTGAGTCTTTGGTATGACTCGACCTGGGATTGAACCCTACTCTCCCGGGCCATTAGTAAGGGATTTTTTAGCATCTGCTAGTCTCTCTGTGTTTATAATCCAAGTCTTAACCTCTTTCCTGGCATTGATAATATCTCAGCTATTTTCTACAACTCGCATAAAAACAGTGTCGGGAATCGCCGTAGCGTAATGGCTAACCTAATAGTCTTGTATCATCGTCGTGAGTTCGAATTCCAGTCGCGTCACTTTCGGACTAATACCATCGGAAAAAGTAGGAACTCCCTTATCCTCCCAGCTATGGCTTAAACAGTACCACAACTGTCCTTCTGCAAGGATGACTTTGGAATTAAGTGACCCATGAAGGTTGATAGGTCATTAAGACAAAGAAACTTAACTATAAAAACCAGTAAAAAAGGGAAAGAAGTTTATTTTTCAGCTTTTGTTAAAAGAGACCAAATAATTTTGGTATTTTTATGGTCATTATTGAACCAATGATATTGATAGTCTTGAGATATGATTCGTTCATCAGATAAGCAGCAAGACTGAATTCAAACTGAATTTGATAAAACCATGATATTACTTACAGTATTACCTAGAATTATATTCATAAGAATATAATTTTCATATATTGATAATTTTCATATATTGATCATTTATATATTGATAATATATTAATAATATTGATAATATATTTATAATTTTCATATATTGATAATTTTCACATATTGATACTTACAGTATCACCTAGAATTATATTCATAAGAATTTTGATTTAAAATCTCAGTTTGCACGACTATTTTCAAGAGTATCACCTAGAATTATATTCATAAGAATTTTGATTTAAAATCTCAGTTTGCACGACTATTTTCAAGAGTATCACCTAGAATTATATTTATAAGAATTTTGATTTAAAATCTCAGTTTGCACGACTATTTTCAAGAGTATCACCTAGAATTATATTCATAAGAATTTTGATTTAAAATCTCAGTTTGCACGACTATTTTCAAGAGTATCACCTAGAATTATATTCATAAGAATTTTGATTTAAAATCTCAGTTTGCACGACTATTTTCAATAGTATCACCTAGAATTATATTCATAAGAATTTTGATTTAAAATCTCAGTTTTCATGACTATTTTCAAGAGTATCACCTAGAATTATATTTATAAGAATTTTGATTTAAAATCTCAGTTTGCACGACTATTTTCAAGAGTATCACCTAGAATTATATTCATAAGAATTTTGATTTAAAATCTCAGTTTGCACGACTATTTTACTTATAGCAAAGGTAGAGTAAAAAATGTATTTATAGCGTTTCGGGAAATTGTTAATTTCTCTAACACTATATTTTTAGGCAACACAAATGAATAACGAGACTTTTCTTTAACAACACAACAAAAAAATTTTTTTATCAGCAGCATGGAATATCTGGTTTACTTTTGGTGCTGCAAGACTCGTGGAGTTTAGGCTTGTTAGTGTTGGAGATGAAATGGCGTAGCGAGATGTTGAGATGGCAGCGTGTGTTGCGGGACGTGTGAGGGATTGTGTTTAGAGTCACTGTGTAGTTTTGTATCTGGTATTTGGGGGAGAGTATGCGTTATCTCCATTAATGTGGACCAGCGGTGAAACGGGAGCTTGTGTTGAGAGCGGGCTTACGCTCAGATCGACATAGCCAATTTTGGGCTGACATGAAGTTGCGCCTGTGGAAGGCATGTCGAATTCATCCAATTTATATTCAACTGGGATTCCTCGTAAGGAATCCATAAATTAGATGGTTTCCCTCGTTTGTCCATGTTGCTGCTGCTGGTATATTAAAGCCGCAGTGACATGTCTGCACTGGGCGGCGTTGTCCAGCTAAAAAGCATCGCTATTGAAGAACGGGCAGGGGGACGTCTGTTCTGGTCTGCGTTCCCAAGCCAAAGAGACTGGGTTTTGGCGGCTTACAAGCTTTGGTGGGCGGAAATGAAGGTCCGGGCTGAATAGGATTAGTCATCCTGATTGGTTGAAATTAAGTGTCGAAATAAATTGAGCGCCAAACCAAAATATGAGATTTTCCTCTTCTCTACATATTCATGTCTTTCCTGTAATTGTAAATGCCAGAAATCACTGATGTCTTGAAGATTTAAAATCGTCTTTTTATTTTGATTTTTATATTTAAAAATCTCAACTTAATCATAATCACGGAATATCATTGATTTACATTTCATAGCCATGAAAACGTCAGATTTATCCATGTCAGACGGCCCTCTCCCCAAAGCTAAGACACACCCGACCTGATCCGTTTCTTTGCCCAGTGGGCCAACCAGTAACAAAATGCAGTTCCTGCTACCTATGAACCTTTCCAACTATTACTTCCCATAAATGCTTCCTATAATTACTTCCTATGAATATTACCCATAATTACTTATAGGGAGTATTCATAAGAAATATATATGCTACTTATAAACGTTTCTTATATAATTCAAGAGAAGCAGTTTATGGTGAAATTTCATAGGAAACATTCATTCATAGGAAGCATTCATTCATAGGAAGCGTTCATAGGAAGCATTCATTCATAGTGTTGTATAGCCACATACAACTATACGTATACATATACAACTATAAGCGGAAACATAGTCAACAATAATGAGGAACGAACGAACAACAATAATAATGAACGAACGAACATACTTCTTTATAAAAAATATACCTCTCACACTTTATTCTCAAAAGGGTTGCGAAAGGATTGATGTTGGTTATGTGTGAGAGGTGAGTTTGAGACGGGGACAGACTGCCACATATTGACACAAAGTTCCTCTGACCATAGCAGCACTTCTTTCTCATCTTGGCTGGGCTGCTCAACCGTGGGTCACTGAGGGCCCAAGCCCTCTGTCTGCCGCTGGCTCTCAAATCGGCAACTTGTCCCCAACTGCGACTGGAACTGAACTGACTCGAACTGACTAACTCAAGCCGTCTGTGGCACCTGGTTATATAATTGTTTGACACCCACCTGTTTCCTGTGGGCGTACGCATCTGCACCGAATTCAACCACGTCCACAGGTCAAGGTGATATTCCAATATCTTCGACAGTTGCTTCTCTTCACTGACGGTTCGGTCGAGGGTCAATATGTTACAATAGAAAGCATTCATAGGAAGTACTCATTTATAGGAAGTATTCATTCGAAGGAAGCATTCATAGAAGTATTCATAGGAAGCATTCATTCATAGGAAGCATTCAGAGGAAGCATTCATTCTTATGAAGCATTCATTCTTACGAAGCATTCATTCATAGGAAATACTCATAGGAAGTATTTATTCATAGGAAGCAATCATAGGAAGTATTCATTCATAAGAAAAAATTCATAGGAAGCATTCATTCATAGGAAGCATTCATTCATAGGAAGCGTTTAGAGGAAGCATTCAATCATCGGAAGCATTCATAAGGAGTATTCATTCATAGGAAGCATTTATAAGAATTATTCATTTATAGGAAGTATTCATTCAAAGGAAGAATTCAGAGGAAGTACTCATCGGAAGCATTCATTCTAGGAAGCATTCATTCATAGGAAGCATTCATAGGAAGTATTCATTCATAGAAAGTTCATTCATTCAAGAATTCATTCATAGGAAGCATTCATTCATAGGAAAGATTAATAGGATGCATTCATTCATAGGAAGCATTCATTCATAGGAAGCATTCATAAGAAGCATTCATAGGAAGAATTCATTGGAAGCTTTCATAGGAATAATTCATTTATAGGAAGCATTCATTCATAGGAAGCATTCAGAGGAAGCATTCATTCATAGGAAGCATTCATAGGAAGCATTCATTAATAGAAAGCATTCATAGGAAGTATTCCTTCATAGGAAGCATTCATAAGAAGTATTCATTCATAGGAAAGAACCATAGAAATATCATTCATAGGAAGCATTCATTCATAGGAAGATTTCATAGGAAGAATTCATTGGAAGCATTCATTCATAGGAAGCATTCATTCATAGGAAGCATTCATAGAAAGCATAGAATGCATTCATAGGAAGCATTCATTCATAGGAAGCATTCATTCATAGGAAGTATTCATAGGAAGCATTAATTCATAGGAACCATTCATAGGAACCATTCATAGGAAGAATTCATAAAAAACTTTCATAGGAAGCATTCATTCGTGGAAAACGTTCATAGGAAGCATTCATTCATAGGAAGCTTTCATAGGAAGTATTCCTTCATATGAAGCATTTATTCATAGGAAACATTCATATGAAGCATAGGAAGCATTCATAGAAGTATTTATTTATAAGAAGCATTCATAGGAAGTATTCATTTATAGGAAAGATACATAGGAAGCATTCATTCATAAGGAGTATTTATTCATAGGAAGCATTCATTCATTAAAAGCATTCATAGAAAGCATTCATTCATAGGAAAGATTCTTAGGAAACATTCATTCATGCGAAGCATTCATTCATAGGAAGCATTAAATCATTAGGAAGCATTCATAAGAATTATACATTTATAGGAAGTAGTCAGAGGAAGCCTTCATTCATAGAAAGCATTCATAGGAAGCATTCATAAGAAGTATTCATTCATAGGAAACATTCATTCATACGAAGGATTAATCCATAGAAAGTCTTTATAGGAAGCATTGATTCATAGCAAAGATTCATAGGAAGCATTCATTCAAAGGAAGCATTCATAGGAAGTATTCATTCTTAGGAAAGATTCATATGAAGCATTCATTCATAGGAAGCATTCATTCATAGGAAGCATTCATAGGAAGTATTTATTCATTGGGAGCATTCCTTTCATACAGAGCTTTCATAGGAAGTATTCATTCATAGGAAGTATTCATTCATAGGAAAGATTCATAGGAATCATTGATTCATAGGAATCATTCATTCATAGGAAGCATTCATAGGAAGCATAGAAAGCATTTATAGTAAGAATTCATAGAAAGCAATCATAGGAAGCATTCATTCATAGGAATCATTCATTCGTAGGAAGCATTCTGAGGAATTATTTCTTCATGCGAAGCATTCTCAGGAAGCATTCATTCCTAGGAAGCATTTATAGGAAGCATTCACTCATACGAAGCATTCTTCGAAAGCTTTCATTCATAGGAAGCATTCATAGGAAGCATTCATTCATTCATAGGAAGCATTCATTCATGGGAAGCATTCATTTATGGGAAGCATTCAAGGGAAGCATTCATTCATTGGGAGCATTCAATTCATACAGAGCTTTCATAGGAAGTATTCATTCATTGAACGCATTCATAGGAAGCATTCATTTATAGGGAGCATTCATTTATAGGAGCATTCATTGGAAGAATTCATGGGAAGCATTCATTCATTGTAAGCATTCGTTTATAGGATGCATTCATAGGAAGTATTCTTTCATAATAAGCATTCATAGGAAGCATTCGCAGGAAGCATTCATTCATAGTAAAAGTTTATTGGAAGCATTCATAGGAAGCATTCATTCATCGGAAACATTCATTCATGTGAAACAATCATTCATAGGAAGCATTTATAGGAAGCAGTCATTGATCATAAGTATTCATAGGAAGCATTCCTTCATCGGAAACATTCATGGGAAGTATTTATTCATATCCACCGGAAGCATTTATATAAAGCATTCATTCAGAAATATTCATAGGAAGCATTCATAGGAAGTATTCTTCAGAAATATTCATCAGAAATATTCATCAGAAGCATATGGAGTAATTATGGAAAATATTCATAGGAAGTAATTCTTGAAAGCATTTATTGGAATCATTCATTGGAACCAGGACATTATTATCTATAACATTCATAAATAATTTATAGGAAGCATTTTATGTTGTAATTTTATTGGAAACATTAATTATAGATGATTACGGCCTTAATGGTTCCAATAAAATTACACTATAAAATGCTTCTCACAAATATTGACCATCCGTAGAATCCTTGAAGGCATACGAGCAAAAAAACCAAAAGAAATCGCAGCAGCAATAACGATTCTCAGTAGAAACACCAAAGTGAAAGTACGTTCACCGGATGGAGACACAGAATACTTCGACATTGTAGCAGGAGTACTACAAGGGGACACGCTAGCCCCATACCTCTTTATCATCTGCCTAGACTACGTGGTTAGAACATCGATTCATAAAATTAGAGAAAACGGCTTCGAGCTGACAAAGAAAAGAAGCAGAAGGTACCCGACAAAAACAATGACCGACGCCGACTACGCCGATGACATAGCGATACTGGCAAATACACCCAACCAAGCCGAAACACTACTACATAGTTTGGAACGAGCTGCCGCAGACATTGGCCTCTATGTCAATGCACACAAAACTGAATATATGTGTTTTAATCAAGCAGGCGACATTTCCACACTAGAGGGAACCTCTCTGAAATTGGTAGACAAATTTACCTACCGATGAAGCAGTGTTTCATCAACCGAAAAAGACATTGACATGCGGCTAACGAAGGCATGGATAGCTATCGATAAGCTATCGATCATATGGAAATCAGACCTGACCGATAAAATGAAATGCAGTTACTTCGAGGCAGCAGTCGTGTTGATACTGCTGTATGGATGCTAACAAAACGCTAACAAAACGGCTGGAGAGGAAGCTAGATGGCAATTGCACAAGAATGTTGCTAGCAATATTGAATAAGTCCTGGCGGCAACACCCCACAAGGCACCAACTATACGGCCACCTGCCTCCCATCACGAAAACTATGCAAGTTAGACGAACCAGACATGCAGGACACTTCTGGAGAAGCAGAGACAAGCTCATAAGTTATGTACTCCTATGGACCCCCATATATGGCCAGGCAAAAGCAAGACGACCAGCTAGAACATACATACAGCAGCTCTGTAAGGATACAGGATGTAGCCCTGAAGACCTGCCAGAGGCGATGAACGATAGGGAAAGGTGGCGAGAGAGGGTCAGGGATATCCGTGCTAGTGGCACGACATGATGATGATGATGATGATAAAATGCTTCCTATAAATCATTTATGCATATTATAGATAATAACGTCCTTTTAATATAATAAATAGAAGGTAATTATTGGAAGAATTTATAGGAAATATTTAAAGGAAAAATTTGTAGGAAGCATTCATAAAGAGCATTTATAAATGTATTAATAGGAAATAATAATAGGGAGTATTCACAAGAAATATTTATATGTAGTGTTCATAGGAAGTAATTATAGGAAGCTTTTATAGGAAGTTATAACAGAATGCATTTGTAGGAAGAATTTTGTAGTGGAATATTATAGGAAACATGAGGCGTGTGATTATCTATAATTAATGTTTCCTATAATGCCACTTTCTATTAATGCCCATTTCTTGTTTCCTATAATACCACTATCAATATTATTTATACTTCCTATAAATACTTCCAATTAATACCCACTAAAACTGCTATAATTATCCATAAATAATGGATCCTAATAAATGTTTTCTATAAATACATATTGTTGTAAAAGTTGGTGACCATAGTCGAGGGTGACCCGAAGCCTCCCTTTTCAATAGCTACTACACCAAGGTGTAGGGGAGGGCGCTACTCCTTTCCCTGGATTGCTCCACTTTACCCTTGATCCTTACCTTATAATGCTGAGTGTTAAGCAAGGTAGCATCAAGTACCATTTTTTGAGTCTTTGGTATGACTTGACCTGGAATTGAACCCAGGTCTCCCGAGCCATTGGCGAACACTCTAACCATTATGCCAATATTTCCAAAAATTACTATCCCTATAAATTTCTTCAATGTTTACCCTCTGTAAATTCTTCCTATGATTACATCCTATGAAAGCTTCCTATAGTCGCTCCCAATGAATATGTCCTTAAATATGTCTTATGATTACTTTTTATAATTATTTTCAATAAATGACTCTTATAACAGGTCCCTATAATTACTTCCTATTAACGCCTTCTATTGATGTTTCCAAAGAATACTCTTTACCATTTACAATAAATTCTTCCTATAATTATGCCATATGAATGCTTTATGTATAACTGTCCCCATAAAAGCTTCCTATAACTGATTTTTGTGTTCCTCATGAATTCTTCCTCAAAATGCTTTCTATGAATGCCTATAAATGTTTCCTATAAATAATTCCAATGAATGCTCCCTATAATTGATTCCTATGAATGTTTCCTATCAATACCGTCCATAATTGCTTTCTATAAATATTTCTTATGATTACTTCCCATAATTATTTCTTCTGAATGTCCCTCTGAATTCTCCTTATAATTGATTATATGCTTCCAATAATTACTTCGTAAGAATCCTTGTGTTAATATATTTCTATGATTGTCGTACATACAGGGTGACCCCCCCAAAAAAAAGAACCCATAATTACTTCTACAAAAATTTATGGGTTCTATTTTTTTTTTGTCACCTTGTAAATGCTTCCTGACTATAAATATTTCCTATGAATTTTACCCATGAATTTTTATGAATCCTCCTTATAATCATTACCTATGAATGCTCCCTATAAATGCTTACTATAATTATCCCTATAAATGCTTCCAATGATTACATTCTCTTAATGCTTCCTATAAAAGTCACCTACTCGCCAATGGTCTGGAAGACTGGAGTTCACACCAAAGACTCAAAAAATGATACTCGATTCCACCTTGCTTAACAATCAGCATTATAAAGGTAAGGATCAAGGGTAAGGTGAAGTAATATAGGGAATGGAGTAGCCAAGTTTACTCTTTTTTTTTAATAAATGCTTCCTCTAAATGATATCTATGAATAATTCCTATAAATATTTCAGATGATTATTCTATAATTATTTCCCATCAATGCTACCTATAACTGCTCAATATAATCACTATAATTACTATTAATGTTTCCTATTAAATTACACCATAGAATGCTTCCTATAAATGCCACCTATCAAATATTCCTAGAAAATGCTTAGGATAAATGCTTCCTATAAATGTATCACATTACTTCTTATAAATATTTCTGATAATTACTCTGTATTAATGCTTCCTATAAAACCTTCCTATGATTGCTTCCTATGAATACTATCTATAGATATTTCTTATAAATACTTCTATATTTATTTCCTATGAATACTTCTATGATTTCTTCCTATAATAATTCTCTAGGAATGTTTCCTATAAATTCTTTCTTTGTATAGTTCCTCTAATTCTTCCTATGATTACCCATTTATTAATGCTTTCATAAGGGTCTAATTAGACCCCTAATAGAATTACACATTATGGATGCATCTAATAAATTCCCTCTATAAATATTTCCAATAAATCCTTTCTATGAATGCTTATAAATGCTCCCTATAAATGCTTCCTATGAATACTACTTACGAATAATATTATAATTACTTCCTATGAATACTTCCAATGAATGCTTACTGTAATTACTTCCTATAATTAGTCCTATGAATGCTTCCTATAAATTCTTTCAATAAATGCATCCCGTAATTACTTCCAATGAATATTTCCCGTAATTACTTCCAATGAATATTTCCCATAATCACTCCTATGAATGCTTCTTATAATTGCTTCCGATAAATACTTCTTATAAGTATTTCTTATAATTACTTCCTATGATTACTTTTTTTTAACTACTTCCCATAAATGCTCCCTAGAATTGCTTCCTATAAATGCATCCTATAATTACTTCCAATGATTATTTCTCACAATTCCTCCCAATTAATACTTCTTATGATTATTTTCTATAATTTCTTCCAATGAATACTTCTTATAAATATTTTCTTTTGATTACTTCCAATAATTACTTTCTATAAATGCCCCCTTTAATTGCTTCCTATGATTACTTCTTATAAATGCTTCCTAATAATGATTCCTATAAATGCCTCCAAGAAATTATTCTTCAAATTATTTTCAACAATTACTTCATATAATTACTTCCTGTGAATGGTCCCTTTAACTGCTTTCTATAATTATTCAATGGCATATCAACCCTTGATGATTATTTAATGCCAATCATGCTTATACATAGATATATAATTTAAAAGTGAATAGTTTGTTGGTATAACATTTTTTTATGAACCAGAACTCATTTGTTTGCACACGGTTTAATGATTTCGAGTATAGTTCATGATTACAATAGATAGGACCCTGACAGGTACGATCACTCCAGGATAGAGTGGAGCTGGGAGTAATGGCTACAAAGGGGTATTCAACCTTTACCAAAGTTCCAGGACCAGTACTTTTTTATCAGATGGGTTGAGTGTCATCTCCTGGACACAAGTTGGTGGTGATGCGAGGTCTTACCTCTCTGCAGAGACGCAGTCGCCATATTGGGCTATTAGATTTAGAGAAGATAATTTTTTGCAATTATCAATATTATCAATTTTGACTTTTCTTTCCACAATATCAGCTTGGTATAGAATACGATGAAAAAAAATTGAACCCCTTCAAAAAGGTGTCATAGATATTACTGTATCCCCTAAAGAGAGATTAGACCCCTTCAAAAAGGAGGTCCTAGATATGACTATACCCTACAAAGAGATTAGACCCCTTCAAAAAGGAGGTCCTAGATATGATTGTATCACCTATAGAGAGATTGGACCCCTTCAAAAAGTGTCCTAGATATGACGATATAACCGACAAAGAGATTAGACCCCTTTGAAAGGTGTCCTGGATATTACTGTATCCCCTACAGAGAGACATAACCCCTTCAAAAAGGTGTCCTAGATATGACTGTATCCCCTAAAGAGAGATTAGACCCTTTCAAAAAGGTGTTCTAGATATGATTGCATCCTTTACAGAGAGACATGATCCTTTCAAGAAAGGTGTCCTAGATATGACTGTCTCCCCTACAAAGAGATTAAACCCCTTTACAGAAGTGTCCTGGATATGACTGTATTCCTTACAGAGAGATTAGACCCTTAAACTCTCTCAGTACCATATCTGTTGCCATTATTTTATACTAGTAACTATTAATACTAATAGCATCTTATTGTTGTTCTTATTTCTAAATTTCACAGAGTCAACCATTATACTAATTTTTACTAGTATTTCCTTTCATCTGAATTGCAGTTCACTATGACAACCATGAACAATACCGATTGAACATTTTATTTGAAATTGAGCCATGACTATTAATAAATCTTCCCCAAAAGAAGGCCAATTGGCGAAAACTGTTCTTTATGCATGAGTAAGCAATCTACTTTCATCTGTCAAATTAGTCTGCAATAAAATGTTTGTCAATTGAACCAGAACCAATTCTGTTTCAGCAGTTGGATTATATTTTACTGATTAGTGTACAAGTAATTAATTGTAATTAATCTCTCTAACTGATCACTTGCCCCACTAAAACAGACTCACACACACACATATATATATATATATATATATATATATATAGTAAAAAAGTGAAGTTGGCAACCCAGAGACTCTCTTTTCAAAAGCTACAACACCGAATTGTTGGGGAGGGTGCAATTCCTTTCCCTGGATTGCCCCACTTTACCCTTGATCCTTACTTTATGATGCAAGGACGTATCAAGAATCATTTTTTGAGTCTTAGTTATGACCCGACCTGGAACTGAACCCTGGTCTCTAGGACCATTGGCAAACACACACATACACACTCTCTCTCTCTCTCTCTCTCTCTCTCTCTCTCGCTATATATATATATATATATATATACTGATTCCTTGTGATGTTTGCCCAGTCGGCTGGGGCGGTAGAATACACCGACTGCATTTCTGCAAAAGGGTAAGAACCCCTCAATGAGTGTCCAAGATATGACACAAAGCAATCTGATGTTGAGGTTCCAGTGTTGCTGGGTCTTTTGGGAATGCGGAGCACTCTTTCATTGCCATCGCTCCCAGGTCCACTCTGGCCCGGAATGGTAGCACCTGATAGGGCCCTATCTATGGGTTAAATAGAACTAAACTGCATACTTATACTAAATTGAATTAGCTGAATTAGAACTGTTTGACTAAACTGAATAGCTTGAAACAGAAACGTTTTTGACATTTACACTAAACTGAATTATTAAATATAGAACTGTTTTGACATTTAACTAGGTCTCAACAAAAACTATACTTATACTAAACTGAATTAGCTGAATTAGAACTGTTTGACTAAACTGAATAGCTTGGAATAGAAATGTTTTGACACTTAAACTGTGTACTCATACTAAACTGAATTGTTTGAAATAGAACTGATTATTTGTATAAAAATGTATTTGACGTTAAATAACCTACAAGGGTTGATATGCCATAAAACACAAACAACCGACCAACCCTCCTTGTGGTGTATTGGGCCAGACTATGACAGGGATGGTACTGCGGTTTCCAAAGGAAATAGATTATTATGGGTTGAACGGCACGCAACATGCCTCTTGGTTTTATTACATCTAATAATATCCATTTTTTGTATTATGTCTCACAAATAATAAGATTTTGTTAGCTTTGGTTTAGAATAGATGAAACATTTTATAAAACAAAAATTGTTTCACAGTTGTTGAAACAAAAGAGCAGTCTCTCAAATCTTCAATGTTGATTTTATTCACTCGATAATTGCTGAGAAATAGTTAACGTTTTTTAAACGTTGTTTTTAACGTTTTGTTGTATTTAAACCAAATATAACGAGTACTTTCCATGGCTTGAACTTCTTTGGTCGCATGATACGTGGTGTATTCAATAGATTTCCAGACTTTTTCGTACAGGCATTAAAATTGTCGTCATCTCTTGAAAATTCAGTATGTTATTTCTATACATCTTATGAGATGACTGACCAATTTTTCATGATTTCAGGTTCAAATCAACAGCTATAGCAGGAGTTGGAATATACCATACAAAAGCCTGATTGTCACAGCTGGTGAATTTCAAAAATGCAATCTGGACGTGAGGACACTTTAGAAGAACGATATGCAATAAAATTCTGTTTTAAACTTGGAAAAAATGCCACAGAAACGTATGGAATGCTTCAGACTGCTTTTCAACCATCTTGCATGAATCAAGCATCAGTTTTTGAGTGGCATAAGAGATTCAAGGAAGGCACGGAGTCTGTGAGGGATGATAAGAGGTGTGGGAGGAGTAAGGAAGTCAATACACCAGAGTTAATTGGCCAAAGGGTTAGGGTTAGGGTTATGCTGAGGTTTTAAGGGAGTTCAGGAAGAGATTCCGTTGGAAGAGGCCAGCACTCTTCAAATCGAGTCGGCGGCATTTCCACCAGGACAATACACCAGTCCACAACTCCATCCTTGTCCCAGACTATTTGACTAAGATGGGCATCAAGACAGTTCCTCAGCCTCCCTCTAGTCCAGACCTTGCTCCCTGTGACGTTTGGTTATTCCCTAAGCTCAGAGGCTGTCGTTATGAGACAATTGAGGGGATGAAAGAGGCTGTGACGAAGAGTCATTGACACGCTCACACAAGAGGACTTCCATGGTGTCTTTGAGAAGTTGTTGGAACGGTACAACACGTGGATTGCAGCCGGAGGAGATTACTTCGAAGGGGACTAGAGTTTCATGTGTGTACTATCAATAAAAGTGCCCATACGAAAAAAGTCAGAATCCTCGTACACTCAACACAAACAAGAACGTTAATAAAATATTACCAAACATTAAGGCCCACCCAAGTGCATTCCAATGAGAATTTTTTTCTAGAATTTTACCTATTTGGTTGGTTGGTTGGTTTTTACGAAACAAGAAAAAATCATTTATTTTTAGCCTTTACTGGGCTAAACGGGTTCTTGGAGAGGTCCCATCACTCAGCTGATCATGTCAAGTCCTACCTATTTAATTGTCCCGATTGTATTTTTCAAATTTCTCTTGTAGCAAACAAACACGCAACCGTTTTTATCTTAAAGATGCTAAGCAGGAGCTAAGAGTCAAAAGCGTAGAAATAGCAATACTTGAAATCATTTAAACTATGTGCAAACAAAAGATTCATATTAAATAGAATTATTAGTGCTAAACAGCAATATTTGAAACCATTTAACAAATGAGCTTTAACACATATAGAAATAAAATTGCTTAGAAGCTATTCACTTACAAATCCTATATATATATATATATATATATATATATATATATATATATATATATATATATATAAGAAGGAAGTTACTTACCAAGTAACATAAACTCACCAAAAAGTGAGTGTATAGAATGTGCACCGTTTCGGGGCCTTCCTCTTGACGGTTTTATTTGCACATAACCCCCCCCTCACTGACATGAGGCCCCATTAAAGCATCCAATCAAATCAACGTCTAACGGCGAAATGTAAATTTTCAAATCGATAATCGATTTCAGTGGCAATTTCAGTTTTGCTTGTCTGCAGTACATTGCAACATCAGACAAACCAGGAGGTAACCCCAACCATTTTAGGGTATTTTTATTTATCTTTGCCTCAATCTTTTCAACTGCACTCGTTGAAATTTTATATACAAGGAGGGGCCACAATAGCATTTGAATAAATACATGCTAAAGGCACCATACTTTATATTTCCCTTGCAGGGGACAGCGATCGATCTTAAGTAGCCCTTCTTGTAATGTTTTGGATGTCTCTTTTACTTGGTTGGTATCTTTCATAGACTCATCATACCAACGTCTCAGGCTTTTTACTGGCAGATCAGACATAGTAGGGATTCTTTGACCACCTATTTCAAAATTAATATTTTTTTTTAGGGAGAGACTTCTTGACGTTTGGGGTTTAAATTTCATTCTACACCAGATCATCAGCTCATCCATAAAGCTTATTAGCTTCCGTGTTGTAGATTCTTTGGAGGATAAAATTGTCGTGTCATCCATGAAGGCCTTCACTGGAGGCATTTGACAGCCTTTACCAAGTTCAACAAAATTTGATTTGCTCTCTGTCGCTTTAATAAGCAGCTGCATTGATAAGACGGAAAGTACAGGTGAGACTGTACATCCCATCGCAATTTCAAACTCAAGTCTAGTCCAGTTTGTTGTAAAATCTTTAGCGATGAATTGCATGCGGAATCCATCGAAGTAAGTGCTTAGCATACTGGATATTTCCGTAGGAACATGGTACGTTTGAAGAGACAAATGTATCATTTAGTGTGGTACCGATCCATAGGCATTAGCCAAATCCAACCAAATGACATCCAAATCTTTTTTGTTAACTTTAGCTTTTTTAATAGCCTCCCAAATCATGTTCCCATGTTCCAAACAACCAGCTATTCCGGGAATACCTCCCTTTTGTACAGAGGTATCAATATACTCGTTTGTGAGAAGGTATTCGGTTAGTCATGATGCCAAAACAGCGAAAAATATCTTTCTTTCTTCGTTGGGGAGAGAGATTGGCCGAAATTGGTTGATGTCCTTCGAATTCTGTTCTTTGGGTATGTATACCCCGTTAGCTATCATCCACTGGTCGCTGATATGACGGTTTTTCCATGCCAAATTTAGGTTACCATTTAGCCACTTTAGAACATTGGGACATTTTTATATAACAGGAAAGGTATTCCATTTGGGCCAGGAGTAGATTTGTTTCTGCTTTTGCTCACTATACATCTTATTTTGTCGCGTGTGGGAGGCTTCATATCGAACTCCACTTTAGGACAGGCTGGCAAAACCAGGTTGCTATTATTTTCTAGGGAAATATGTCGTCTGGGGTCAGAGTTCATATCTTTTAGATATTTTTCAGAAAATATTTCTCTGTTTTGAGCACGCCCGATTTCGGTTTATCAAATATGTTCCTTGCATATTTGTATGGTTCTTGGAAGAAATGCCCTTGCTCTTTCCTTCGTTTCACTCGTCTCTTTCTCTGGTTTTCCGCACTGCTGAGAGCGTTGTGTTTTTCTTTGAGGTCTTGCCAAATCTCGAGCAAACCCTCCGTTACATCACAATTGGCTAAACGGAGTTGCTTTTTTAGGTTTTTCTTCTTGTTCCTGAGAGCCTTCATCATTCTTTGACGTCTATTCTCTTTGGCTGGTGGCTTATTAATTGTTTCTTTCACACCAAAGATTTCCTTCCAGACCTCGTAGATGACAAGACCGCTTTCGTTTAGTCGCTGGTTATACTTCTTCTTTCCCAGCTTTTTATCTAGTTTCTTACTTATGGCATAGTCAAGCATGCTCCTAGCTTCCGAGTCGCACGCTGGCGGAAATTTGATTCTTGGCAATTTGGGTTGCGTCTCATCCTTCGATCCAACAGCTATATATATATATATATATAAAGAAAAATTGATAACAAGGTAATCCAAGTAGAAGGAGAGATTTATTGAGAAGCAAAGTTGTAGAAAGTCTCAGCACTGATAACATCCGGTGAATACTCTCGTGGGCGCTAGTTGCAATCATTATCTTGTGTGTATGATAAATTAGAAAGAGATATCTTTCGGTCATATAACATCGAAAACTCCAAAACTGATTTTTTAAACGAGTACTTTTCATATTTTTTAGAATAAAATATACCAATTTTTAAGCATCATAACTCAAAACCGTTTTTTAAAGAAATGAATCATTTACAGAAGGAACGAATACTTTTCATTTGAATTAATACGCGAAATTTCCCTCCTAACTTCTTTTTGTTACATTTTTATAGGTTAATAAAAATAAATTAAACAAATACAGTGTAACCCGGATGTAAGAGACCCTGATATAAGAGAGATTTTCTCTAGTGCCAAATTAGAGCCTGTGTTAAAATAGACCAAAACCGGATATAAAGAGAAACCTGCATATAAGAGACTCCATCTCCTGCGCCGACAACTCTCTTATATCCGGGTTACACTGTACATTTTTCATCACAGTAAATCAACCGGCAATTAAGAACTGAATTTAAATTTTTGTCATATTTTTGAATCTTTTTAAAAATAAAATAGTTTCAAACCACTTACGCTTTTAGGGTTACATTTTTGGAAATAACTTTTTTAAACGTTAACAAAATAAAATGAAAAAAATGAATATTGTAATGCATGAATTCTTAGATTCTTTTATGGTTAAATTTTTAGAAGCTAAATAAAAATTTGAATTTAAAACTATGTTGCTATTTCGAAAATTATTGCATATCGTGTATTACCATTGATTTATATAGACAAATGTTCTAGAAGTTTAGACATTATCAGTTGGTTATAGAATAAAAGCTGAGATTTAATTGAACGAACGTCCAATGTAATCTCTGCTTTTAGTTGATCTGGTGTATATATATATATATATATATATATATATATATATATATATATACTTATTTTAAATACCCTGTCCGGTGGCAAAAGCTGCTTGGTAGCGCCAGGAGTGGCAGTACCGCCTTGAGCTACCGAAACTGTGTTATCACCCTGGTTGGCGGCAGATGAGGACAGGGTATCGTACGTGCTTTCACACGTTGTATGATGAAAAGAAAAAAAAAGAATTTACTCAGTTCTGCACACGACTTCATTTAAATTTTGTATAATAAAGTCATAAGAATTTAAAGAGTTAGTCGTAAATTTTGGGGATTACATCATGTATCTTTGAATGTTCAGGTAAATTGTTTTGATTCCAATGTGTTTCCATACAAACATAAATACATTCCGCAGCCATTGGTTAAATAGTATCCCCGTTCTTCTTTTCTAAGGATGGCTTTGGCATTAAATAACCCATGAAGTTTGATATGCCATTGTTTTTACCATATGTCAATCCTTGCCGGGTTACTTTATGTTAAAGTGGGATTTTTTCCCGAATATGGTTTCAGGTAACTATTCCAATTTGATAACAATAATTTGCTTACAAATAACAATAATGTGTACCAAAGCCATATACACGAATATAGCCATATGCGAAATGGACATCGAATGTTGGTAACATATATACATAACGTAGAACACAGGAATCTCGAAATTCGAAAACACGTTTGGGATACACATTTTTCTAGTCTTAAAATAAGCAAAAAAAACATACTTAAGAACATTCTAGAAATTTAGGATCAAAACCGCATTAGCATTTAAGTTAATTTTTTATATTTTCAACCAATCAGCTAAAAACATAGAATAGAACATTCTAGAAAAATAGGATCGGAAGTCAACTAACAGAAAATATTTAGGCTCGAAAATAAAATTGTAAAATACAAATCTGATTGGTCAATAAATGAGTACGCGCCAAAATTTTAGGACTATTCTTTGATCCACTATTACGGTATAAATAAAACGAAGACTAAGGCACAAACGAAGACAAGCCACTATGCCAGTAAAGCAGTAGCCGATACTGTGTCCGGCAAATTCCTTTCCTTCATCAACTAAAGTTCATGACCTAGCTTCAGATGGCCGCGAATCACATTCAAAAGAAAAACCCGACAAACTTTCTTTCATCAACGAGACACGCTGTCGCCACAATCATAAAACAAGACATGAACTTAATGTAAGTAAGAACGACTTATTTACGGACTCCGTTAGCATTAACATACACACATCTTTAAAAAATTTATTTTCTTCTTGCCAAACTTTATTTTCCAAAAGGCCATTTACACATCATGCATTTTATCTGTTTTCATATTCTGTTATATGCATATTAAATTGTTTGTTGTTTAATGTTCGTTGTGTTCTATTCCATTTCTTTCACACGATTGTAAAGTTTTGTGTTGTATTTGTGGTGAAAATAATTTAGAGAGCAATACCCGTAAATTACGGACGCACATCTACTGAAATAACCAAAATAACATACAACCCCCACAAACGTAACGACTTCTTTGTTCAGGTACGAAATCTTTTTATTACTTTTAAGTTAAAGGTTTCGACATAAGGGGAGAGACACAATCTTTTTATGCTGGCTTCTTCATCTGGCCCCTATCTCGGGCGGCATCCATGGCGCGCAAATTCGTCTCGCCTCAGCGAGCCCCAAAAGTCGAACCTCCTCGTTCGGCGTCTAGCTTCAACTCTCTTAACTTTCTTCCAAATTTCCCCCAAACCTCCGCGCGCTTCCGGTGCATGACGTCACGCGCACTTTGTCACCCATTTCATCATCTCAGGCTATTGTGACATCTCTGAGTGACATGTCCGCTCTGTTCGCCCGCGCGCGTTACCACCTGCATCAAGGTTGCACCTAACTGACCCATGTGCTGAGCCGAAAGGTTCTCAGCCTAACTAAACCCAAAGGCACGAACCGAAATCCCTCGGCTATTATATTACAAATGTATCTTCAATTAACCATTCCTGTGAGATACTAATTAACTATTAACTAATTAACCATTCCTATGAGATTCTAATAAACTTTAAATAATAAATTACCAAACTTTAAAGGTCTTTAGTGTTTTTAGGTTAGTTTCCATAACACTATAAATTTATTGACAATACAAATAAATAACGAAACTTCTTTTGAAAACACAACAACGAAAGGTTTAAGTAAACGAGTCAGAGTGAGAAAAGGTTCTTTTTGATGTCGCTGGTTAGTATGTTGGTCCTTGAGTTTGTAGGAGGTGTGTGTCACTGTAGCAAGTAGCTCGTGTGACTGACCGCAGGGCTGGTTCTTCTATGTGTGTAGCTAGTAGCAACGTGCGCTTCAGTGAAGGCCTTCCATGTGGAATGTTCGTTGCAGAGGACGCGAGAGAGGTCTGTCTTGGCTGCTAATTAGGTGCTCTCTGACTTGTCGTGCCTTCCAAAAAGGGCTAGAAAAAATAGTTCTAGAGAGGAAGAAGAAGGAATCAATGCGCTCTGCCCCTGATTGGTCAGTGAGTCGCCGAATCGCTTGGTGGGGGCATTGATTCGCAAGAGGAAATAGATCTGTGACTGCTACAGGTCTCTGGATAACTATTCCTATCTCATACAAATAATTTGTACACAATTATATGGTTACATTGAATGATTGATTGAATATAATGGCATGTCAACCTGTCTAAGGTTATTTCATGCCCAGAGGTTAGGGAATCGCGTTCATTGTACGTTCATATTTATATTTTTTGTGTACCTATTTCTTAAGAGATTTCTTTTCTGCAAGTGGTCCAATTGAATATGTATATTTTTAACAGATCTATTTAAGCTATAGATGGGACAGATACTACCACTCAAGCTCAGTGGGGACCTACACCGACTGCATCTCGACAGAGAGGTAAAAAAAAAACTCCCCAAACTAGTGTCCTGCATACGATACTAAATCATCAGTTGGTGAGGTTCCATCAATGTACCTTTGGGGAATGTGAAGAAACACCTTCATTGTCATTACTCCCAGGTCCACTCAGATCGGGAGTGGTAGTATCTGTTAGGGTCCTATTTATGGGTCATATAGAAACTTTTGATGATTTACTATACTTGAAACCATTTAACTATGTGCAAATAAATGAGTAATATAAAAGTGAATTATTAGTGTTAGAGTGCAATACTTGAAACCATTTAACTATGTGCAAACAAATGAGCTCAGTTTTGTTTAAAAAATAATGTTACCTACAAACTATTCACTTAAGAATCATACATATAAGCAGGATTTGGCATTAAATAGACTTGAAGGGTTGATATGCCATTAAACCAAATAACCAAACTATCAGAGTGGATCTGTGGGTAATGGCAATAAAGAGGTACTCTACACTCACCAAATCTCCAGATCTTGAACCTCACTATCAGATGCTGTTTAATGTCATACCAGGACACCCCTTTTTGAGAGGCTCTTACCTCTATTCAGAGTATTGTAAGCTTTGTCGAGAAGGTTGTATGGTTTCAAGTATTGTTATCTAATACTAATAATTTGTAAGCAATTAAATGTTGTTTACAGTTTTTAAACAGATAAATGCTTCCTACTGAATTGTAATATCAATGTTTTAAGACTCAATATATTAATGTTGTTTACATTCATTTTAAACAGATAAATATTTCCAACTGAGTTGTAATATCAATGTTTTAAGTTCATTAATGTTATTCAAAGTCATTCTCAACATGTGAAACAGATCTATTTCTTGCCCATATTTGGGACCCTACTCAGGGTTCCGGGGGGAGATGCAAGTCATGATGAATTGGGAGTAAAGTGTTGACAACACACTCTAGAAGTGGAGCCTCACCTCCACATTCACTTAGTGTCATTGCAGAGTTCATTTGTGAACTTGGACATTGTATCAGACATTAGTTTCAAATTTTTGGTTTGTTGGATTTTATGGCATATCAATCTTTGTAGGTTATTTAACGCCATTTTTATGTAAATAAGCAGTTCTATTTTTATGTAAATAAGCAGTTCTATTTTAAACAATTCAGTTTAGCATGAGTAGACAGTTTAATTGTCAAAAACATTTCTATTTCAAACTATTCAAGCAGTTATATATAACAATTCAGTTTAGTGTAAGTACAGTTTCAATGTCAAAAAACAGTTCCATTTGAAATAATTCAATTTAGGATAAGCACGCAGTTTAAATGTAAGTACAGTTTAATTGTCAAAAACATTTCTATTTCAAGCTATTCAGTTTAATCAAACAATTCATTCTAGCATAAGTATGCTGCTAGTTCTATTTAACCCATAGATAGGGCCGTATCAGGTGTTACCACGCCGGGCCAGGGTGGACCTGGGAGCAATGGCAATGAAGAGGTGCTCCGTATTCCCCAAGGCCCTAGCATTACTGGGACCTCACCATCAGGCTATTTAGTGTCATATCCAGGACACTCGTTGGAGGGAGGTCTTACCCCTCTGCAGAGGTGCAGTCAGTGTATTTTACAGCCCCATTCGACTGGGCAATACACAGAGTTAAATGTCAAACAGTTTTATTTAAGATAATTCAGTTTAGCATAAGTACACATTTTAGACATCAAAACAGTTTTATTTCGAGCAATTCAGTTTTGCGTAAGTACACCGTTTAAATGTCAAAACAGTTTTATTTTAAACAATTCAGTTTAGCATAAATACGCAGTTTAAATGCAAAAATCAGTATAGTGAAAGAAGCACGTTTAATTTCTATTTAACCCATAGATAGGACCCATATCAGGTGCTACCACACCGGGCCAGAGTGGACCTGGGAGTGATAGCAATAGAGAGGTACTCCGCATTCCACAGAGCTCCAGCATCACTGGAACCTCACCATCAGATTGTTTAGTGTCATATCTAGGATACTCATGGGGTAGGGTCTTACCCCTCTGCAGAGAAGCAGTCGATGTATTCTACAGCCCCAGCCGACTGGGCAAGTTTCAAATTTTTGCATCAATTTTGGCCTGGGATTAAGCTGTGGTATCTTTTCATCTCTCTCAACCATGTTCTTGTCTTTGGACTGGACATAAATAAAAATGAAGTGAGCATAGTTTCAGAGGGTCTATCCTTACAGTAGCACTTCCCCTATAGCATCAAAGAGGGGGGGGACTGGACTGATCGTGACACTGATTAGGGGGAAATTGGGGCTATTTTTTCTCAATCTCCTCTCTGACCTCGATTAAACTAATCATGTGTTGAAACTGTACCCAGCTTGTGGTCATTAAGCATATTGCCATAAATTCTCAACTGGGTTGATGTTTAACAATTGGGTTGATGTCTAACAATTGGGTTAAGCAACTGAAACATCTCAATGTCATTGTCCTCAAAGTATGCTTTGATGGGTTTGGAATTATGTTTCAGATCATTGTCACGCAGAAAAATTCACGATCAACTCAGATGATTTGGGGCATGTCGAAATCTATTTTGTGACCCAAGAGTAAAAAAAAAAAAAATAGACTAAATAGGGTACATACCTTTGCGTCGTTTACTCAAATAAAATGTTGATCTGTTATGAGGGTCATTCATTAAATTAGAGGAATTTTTTTATCAATCTATCTAATGGATGTTATACTCAGAATCATGCGGAGGTGCGTGTGGTGTAATGGTTATCGTCGTAGGAAGTGGACCCGGTGACACGAGTTCAAATCCTGGACGTGACTGATTGCATTTCACATAGCACTAATACACTTGGGAAAGGTATGAATCCAATTATTCTCCCTCCAGCTATGGGTAAATAGTAGGGCAGACTGGGTTCTTCAGCCTTGGTGAGGCAACTAGTCTAGGAGAAGGAAAACTCTGAATTCAAACCCGTTAAACTCCGCTTAAAAAAATTGACCTTGTGTCATATCCTGCCCGAGCGGAGGGGTTGGGTAAATATGTTATACTCAGAATCATTGGTGGGATGTAATAGTTAAAGCAATGGTCTGCGGAATCCAAGGAAGCAAGTTCAAACTCCATTCGCGTTATTACGTTCACTTTCAGACAAATACTCTAGGGAAAGGTATGAACCCCTTTATCCCTCTAGCTATGGGTTGAATAGCATCACGGCTGTTCTTCTAGAAGGATGGTTTTGGCATTAAATAACCTACGAAGGTTTATATGCCATTAAGCAAAGAAAAGAATCATAATCATTCTGGGTCTGAACTGCTTAGATTGATAAGAGGATTAATACAAATCTGAGTTTTCAAGTATTCCCAGCAATTATAACAATTCTTAATGCCAACAATTTACTAACAATAACATATAATAAAAACTCACCTCTGAAATTTAGATGTATATTAATCACTGTTCATATTTTCTATATGATAATGCTAATTGAATGTACTGCTCATAACTATTAGAACACATACTAAGACTTCAGGGGGCTATTAAGGATTTTGAACATGGCTTACCTAAATTAACAGATTTGAGGGTTTAACTTTTCAGTGATGGTGAAGATCTAGTCTCAGAGTCAGGGGAACGTGTAATACTCCCTCATTACTCTCAGGTTTGCTCTGACCAAGAGTGTTAGGAGTGTCATATTGATGGATCAAATAGAAAAGTTCAATCTTTTTTTTTTTTTGCGATTATTATAATTGAAAAGATTATTATAATTGAAAAATGTCTGCAAACAAATGACTAATATAAAGTAGCATTTTTAGTTTTGGATAACAATAATTGAAATCGTTTAACTGTGAGTAAATAGATGAATTCTCGCTTGTTTAAATATAATGTCACCAACCAACTATTTGCTTACAAATTATATATATAAACAGGATTTGACATTAAATACCCCACAAAGGTTGATATGCCATAAAATACGACCAAAAAAAAAGAACTTTTCTTTTCAATCTCTTTGATTAATATTCAGTAAAATTTTAGAAAAGAGTTTTTTTTTTTTCATTTAACAAATCTAGTAAGTGAGTAAAGTTGGCGACCGAAGTCGAGAGTGACCCCAAGGCTCCCATTTCGATAGTTACTACACCAAGGTGTAGGAGAGGGTGCTACTCCTTTCCCTGGATTAGTTCACTTTACCCTTGATCTGTACCTTATAATGCTGAGTGTTAAGCAAGGAGGCATCAAGTACCATTTTTGAGTCTTTGGTATGACTCGACCTAGGATTGAACCCAGGTCTGCCGGGCCATTGGCAAACACTCTTACCATTATGCCAATGTCTGGTTGTCATTTAACAATCTAATTGTGTTAAAAACTCATTTTCCAGATATTTAGCATATGAAAGTACAAAATATTATTAAGAATAAGTGCTTTTTCATAAACCAGAAAAACTATTTGGTTCTTTCTTAGAAAATTTCTAGCTCTGTCAGTGGGACTTAGCATATGCTGACTGCAAAGGGTTAAGGTGCCCCGCCCAAAGAGGTATGCAAAGAATGACACTAAACTGAATCTGATGGTGAAGTTTCACTTATGAAGATCAAGAGAGTTTAGAGTACTTCTTCATTGCCATTACTCCCTGGTCGACTCTGCCTTGAGTAGAATTAGCTGTTAGCGTCTAATCTGTGGATCAAATAGATCATTTTAAAATTATTTGTATTCAGGAGGAATACTTGATGCTATTTCAGGTATTTATATATGTCGTATAGCCATGAACAACGATACATACACATATGCAGATGCATGCAGAATCATAACAACGACACAATAAAGACGAGCGACACAGTTCTTTAGAAAAATATACCTCTCACTTTATTTGAAAGGGTTCGAAAGGGTTACTAAAGGTTTTACTGTGTGAGAGGTAAGTTGGAGGCAGAACAGAACTGCAACATATTGACCCCCACTCTTATGGCCATAACAGCGTTTCTTTTCCCTTTCTCCTGGGCTGCTCAACCGGGGGACTGGGGGCCCAGCCTCTCTGGGACATGTTCCTCATTCCAGCATCTCCTCTCCAACTGGTCTGATCCAACTGATTGAACTTCCTGTGCACCGAGTTATATAATTGTTCAACGTCCACCTTCTTCTTGTGGGCGTCACAAATCGCACTCAATTCAACCCATCCACGGTCAAGGTTATATCCAGATATTCCTCGACCGGATGCACCTGTTATTTACACGGGTGCATTTCCTATTTTGACAGTTTGGCTGGGTCGGAGGTCAATATGTTACATATCTAATACTAATAATTTCCAAGATACTACATGATTTCAAATAACTATTTCCACTGTCCTAGAAAATGACACACAAACTCCTGCGGGACTTTGACACACACACGGATCACCTAATCTCGGCCAGAAGACCAGACCTTATAATAATCAACAACAAAAAAAGAGAATTTGCATAATTGTCGACTTTGCAGTCCCGGCTGACCATAGAATAAAACTGAAAGAATGTGAAAAGAAGGATAAGTACCATGACCTTACTAGAGAATTCAAAAGGCTGTGGAACATGAGTGTGACGATTGTACCAATCGTGATTGGTGCTTTTGGCAAAGTAACTAAAGGATTATTAAAGGGCCTGGAGGAATTGGAAGTTGGCAGACGAGTGGAGACCATCCAATTGACAGCATTATTGAAAACGGCCAGAATACTGAGAAGAGTCCTGTGTAGAATAAAAATAACACATACCTCCGTAAAGCGTCCAGCTGGCAGACAAAATAAAACAGGTCGTAGCTCAGTGCAGCCCTCCTTACAATGCTAAACTGAAGCTGGTTTATATAATAAAATACTTTCACTTTCTTACAAGCAGCCAATAACGATCTATGCAATGGAATAGCCCACTTGTGCTCAATGGGATGCCCCAAAGCACCATAAATAGCTCCCATTCCTCAACCGGGAATTGAGTTTCCTCTCTTCATGACTGATTGCTCTTGGCTAACGCGATTAATTACTCTCAGCTATCGCAACTTATTGCCCTATGCAACCTGACAAATTCTACATCCTGGAGATTTGAGGAGACTTGCTGTCACTCAAACTCCAGTGAAAAACCATCAGCTAATGCTGATGTGAAAAACTCAAAAGGAGTAATAATAATAATAATAATAACAACCAATTGTAATTGGTACACTTGGAACGATCTCCATAGGCTTGGTAAGGGTGCTAGAAGAGTGGGAAATCAGAGGACGATCAGAGATCATTCAGATTACTGCAGTGTTAAGATTGGCCTGAATACTAACAAAAGTCCCAGTGACTTGAGAAAAGTTTCTTTACACAGACTCCAGTGAAAAACCGTCAGCTAATGTTGATGTGCAAAACTTGCAAGGAATAATGATAATAATTTGTTGGCACACAGTTGTATAACTGCAAGTATTCCATTCTATTACTTATAATTTTTAAACAGATCTATTTGACTAATAGAGGGGACTCTAACTGGTAGTAAGACTCCATATCATATTGGAGGTGCCTGTGGTGTAATGGTTATCGTCATAGGAAATGGACACGGCGACACAAGTTCAAATTCTGGACAAGACTGATTGCATTTCACATAGCACTAATACCCTTGGGAAAGGTATGAATCCAATTATTCTCCCTCCAGCTATGGGTAAATAGTAGGGCAGACTGGGTTCTTCAGCCTTAGTGAGGCAACTAGTCTTGGAGAAGGAAAACTCTGAATTCAAACCTGTGAAACTCCACTTAAAAAATGACCTTGTGTCATATCCTGCCTGAGCGGAGGGGGTTGGTAAACATGGTAAGACTCCATGTCAAAGTGTACCTGGGAGTAATGGCAATGAAGGGGTGACTTTACACTCCCCAAATCTCCAGAACTGGAGCCTCACAACTGGATACAGTTTACTGTCATGCCCAGAATATGTGGATCTTCAAAATTAATGTCTTATAGTAAACAATAAAATAAGAAACAATTATCTCGTGGCTGTTTTAATTGGAATAGCTTTGTATTATGCTGTTAGTATGATATATATCTTCTTTTTCGTTTGTTTTTGCTTTTGTTATTTTTTACTATAAAAGTCCTTAAAAGCAATTTATTATTAATTACTAGACAACCAGTGGGTTCCTGTTGTAACACGGGTTCATGATGATATTGATGCTCCTATTTTGAAAGAAATGAATATTCCTGCATGAGAAGGAGATAAAGAGAGAGAAGAAGAGACTATCTTGATGAGGACGATGCTGTATCACTTGTCGTTTGTGGTGTTATGATGAAGAAATGACTGGCAAACAAACTAGGGTTAAGGAAAAGGGGTCTTCATAAATCTATAGAACAAGCAATTTACTTAGTCAGAGAATATGTTCATTGAAAGATTGTATTTCATTAGTGTTAAGGTTGTACAGTAGCAGAAAGAAAGGGAAGTTTGACACTCAGAGCATCAACTTACTTGCTTCATGTTGCTGTGATAGAAAAGCCAGCTTTAGAGTGCACTGTTAGCAAAACGCCTGGAGAGCCACTTGTGCAGCTTGTTATATTTGATTTGGTTTGGATGTAAGGCATATCAACCTTTGTGGATTGTTTAATGCCAAATCCTGTTTATACATGTATCATTTTATTGATTTATATCAATACCCATAACAGGATGAAAAAAAATTTATAATCCTAATGTGGAAATTTACTAAGCTTTTTGCTTAGATGTGGCACAAGGCCATATGAAAGGGGCACCCAATGAGACTCGAACTCACTTGTGTAGGTTTGCTAGTCGAGCTTGCTAACCATTACACCACCAATCCTAATGTGACTGGTTTTTGCTTTTCTTAAAGAAATTATTGCTTTGTGATGTCAGTTACATTGAGCTCTTTACCAGGAAAATTTAAATGTTCACTGTTGAAAGATTTTTTTGTCCTGACAGAATTATTCCCGACTCCGGTTTAACTGGACTGAATAATATATAGATAGATAGATAGATAGATAAATATTTATATATATATATTAAATGGTAAGAAAAAAAAAAAAACGGCAAGTGATTTGAAGATGAAAATATACAACAAATCACTGTCAAGGGGAAAAAATATTTAATATTTAATATCAATCATAGGCATTCACACAGTTAAATGATTTCAAGTATTCCTATCTAACACTAATAATTTTATTCAATATCAATCATTTGCTTGCACATAGTTAAATGGTTTAAAGTATTTCTATTTAATACTAATAACATTTTTAAATGAGCCTAAGTTGATTCTTTTGCACTCAGTTAAATGGTTCCAAGTAAAGCTATATATCATTAACAATTCAATTAAACATCTGTCATTTGTTTACACATAGTTAAATGATCAAGCAGTTCTATTTCTAACAATTCAATTTTGCGTAAGTCATTTGTTTGTACGCAGTTTAAATATCAAACAGTTTTATTTGATCCATAGATAGGACGCTATGAGATGCTACCACTCTAGATCAGCATGGACTTGGGAGTGATGGCAATGAAGGGATACTCCGCATTCCCCAAAGTTCTAGCATTACAAGGACCTTGCCATCAGATTGTTTTGTGTTATATCCAGGACTCTTGTTGGGGGAGTGTTACCCTTCTGCAGAGATGCAGTCTGTGTATTCTATAACCCCAGCCGACTGGGTCCCCAATATGATTAGTAAATTTTTTCGTTTCAATTGATAACAATCTAAAGTTTGTTAGATTGAGTTTGGGAAATAAGAAAAAGCTCCCCAGATCTAGATTTCTTTGTTTGTTTGGTTGTTTTTTTTACGGCATATCAACCTTTGCGGGTTATTTAATGTCAAATCCTGTTTATACATATATATTTAATTTATAAGTTAATAGTTTGTGGGTGACTATTTTTAAATGAATTGTCAGAGTTCATTTATTTGTACACAGTTAAATTGCTTCAAGTATTCCTATCAAACACTAATAATTCAATTTAATATCAATCATTTATTTGCTCACAGTTAAATGATTTCAAGTATTGCTAATTGCCATTAGTATTTCAATTTATCAAGTATTCCTATGTAATACAAACAATTTGCACACAGCTGTATGGTTCCAACTTACTACTACTAATAATAATCCTTTGTAAATGATTGAACAGTTCAGTTTGACCCACTGTAGGGATCGTAATAGGTATAACCAATTTGACTCAGAGTGGACCAGGGAGTAATGGCAATGAAGGGGTACTCTACATTCCCCAAGATTGGAGCCTCGCCTTCTGATGCAGTTTATTGTCATACTCAGGATACTTGATGGTTGTGGGAGTCTTACTCCTCTGCAGAGGTGCAGTCTGTATATTTTATAGCCACAGCTTAGAGGGAAGGAGAACAGTTTTACTTTATAGAAGATTCTAATTCTTATTTCATTGTCATTACTGTTATATCAAGAATTATTGCTTAACTTTGGTTTGTTGGGTTTTATAGCGTATCAACCTTTGTAGGTTATTTAATGCCAAATCCATTTTTATGTAAATAATCAGTTCAATTTCAAACAATTCAGTTTAGCATGAGTACACAGTTTAATTGCCAAAAACATTTCTATTTCAAACTATTCAAGCAGTTATATATAACAATTCAGTTTCAATGTCAAAAAGAGTTCAATTTAAAACAATTCAGTTTAGCATAAGCACACAGTTTAAATGTAAGTACACTTTAATTGTTAAAAAACATTTCTATTTTGGGCTATTTAGTTTAGTCAAGCAATTCTAATTCAACTAATTCAGTTTAGTATAAGTACAGATTTTGTTTACACACAGTCACATGTTAAACAATTCAGTTTAGTGTAAATACAGTTTCAATGTCAAAAAAACAGTTTTATTTGAAATAATTCAATTTAGCATGAGCACACAGTTTAAATGTAAGCACGGTTCAATTGTCAAAAAACATTTCTATTTCAAACTATTCAGTTTAATCAAACAATTCAGTTTCACCTAAGTATGCTGTTAGTTCTATTTAACCCATAGATAGGGCCCTATCAGGTGCTACTACACCGGGTCAAAGTGGACCTGGGAGCAATGATAATAAAGGGATGCTCCATATTCCCTAAGGCCCCAGCATTATTGGGACCTCACCATCAGACTGTTTAGTGTCATATACAGGATATTCGTTGGGGAGGGGGTGTCTTACCCCTCTGCAAAGGTGCAGTTAGTGTATTCTACAGCCTCAGCCGACTGGGCAACTTAACTTTGGTTACTTATACAATATGTTATTAAGTGGTCACCCATCTAAGTACTATGCAGGCTCATTAATGCTTAACTTTTGTGTACAGGCTGCAGAAACAAAATATGGAATAATTTTGAAAATATTTTTAATCTGATGAATCAAATTTTTGAAAAAAATCCGATAAATCTAAAATTTCATGATTAGTTCTATTATTTAAGCACTTTTTTTAAAATTAAAATTCAGCCCAATATGAGTGAGCAAGAAAAATACAACAAATAATCTATGATTTGCTGAACGCTGAAACCAAGCCAAAGTTTCTTTGTCTTCTGTATACAAAGCAAAGAACCATTTTTTACAGAAAAAAGAGCCTTTTAAGGCAAAGGTGAGGAAAATTGAACAAAAAACAAAATGAAGGTTTTTTTAATTGCTTTCGTTAAGGTGATTAAGAAGGACCCCACAACATCAAAAAGAAAGCGCAGTCATAGAAAGTCCAGGATAAAACTGTGAGGACAGCAATTAAACAAAGTTTAACCCCTGACCTTAACTCCCTTGATTACCCTATATGGGACATTTTAGAAAACAAAATAAATTCAACTTCTCATCCAATCATTGGTTTGCTTAAGACTGCTATTGAGGAGGAATGGAATAAAATATCTGAAGAATTTATTTTGAAGGCATGCAAATCATTTTGAAGGTATGTTGATATAATAACTGGAAAAAAAATGGTGGCCATATTGAGAAAATTTACTGTTTTGTATATACCTTTTTATTGTGTTATTTATTTTTAAAATTAAAATTCTTGTTTTATAATAGAGTCATTTATTATTTTACTAAAATATACCAAATTTTGTTTTCACGTCCTGTACTCACAAAAAACAGTACTGAAAATATTATGACCATGAATCATCCAAATTTTCATTTTTGCCAGACATGAAAAGAAAAAATCATTTGAAATGTTGTATAATCCCAGAAAATCATGGAAAATATTTTTATGATTAATAAAAATGTATAATTTACTTGTTATTATTAATTAATCCAAAGAAATTCAGCAACTTTTACACACAACTTATATATATATTTACATAAATTATAATTTATTGCTAGTTACTTTCATTTTTTATAATTGTGTAGCTTAATTCAATACAAATTATACTTTGTTCTTTCTTTCTTTCTTTCTTTCTTTCTGTTCAATTTTTGGTCTGTTCTTTTTTTCTTTCTTTTTTTCTTTCTTTTACTATGTTCTTTTTATTCTGTTCTTTCTTTCTTTGCTTTTAATCTGTTCTTTCTTTCTTTCTTTCTTTCTTTACTTAGTCTCCATGTCTTTCTTTCTTTTATCTTTCTTGGTTTCAGCTTTTCTTACTTTCTTTCTTTCTTTCTTTCTTTCTTTATTTTGAACATATTAAATCTTAGATAATCATCATCATCATCATCATCATCATCATCATCATCATCAGTCTTGTTATACCCCCCCCTGCTACGACCACGTTCATCATTAGTAATATTTCTTCTATTATGCTGTATTGATTAAAGAAGGAAATGTAAGCAGCAAGCAAATTTGCAATTTTTATTTAACTTTTAACATAAAAACAAAAAAAAAATCACTTTATTATTAAAAAGCAATTTGTATTTTGATTCATTGCAACAATTTGAATTAGACTTCTACAGAGAATAATATAAACCTCTGTATTCACTCTGAATTCATATTGATGAATATTTCTATTCAATTGTTTATTTAACTTTGAGTAGTCTAGTGCAAGGCTATAATGTTGGGTCACTCAGTGAGAGTCAGACCCACTGCATTTGCAAACTGATCTGTGAAATGAGTTTGCTAACAAGTGAAGGCACTCTGAGAGTTTGTAGTTAAAAGATTTTCTGGTTCGTTTGTATTCCTTTTCCCCTTTGCCTAAAAGAAATAAGCAGCTAAAAAAAAAAATGAGTATAGCTCGAAGACAAGGAGCCAATCCTCCAGAAACAGTGAGTGTCAAACTTGAGGGACTTGCTCCCTTATCAATCTGAGGAGGAATTTAAAATCTAAGGGGATGCATTTGAAATCTAAAGAGGAGGGATTTGAAATCTAAGGGGATGCATTTGAAATCTAAAGAAGAGGAATTTAAAATCTAAGGGGATGCATTTGAAATCTAAAGAGGAGGGATTTGAAATCTAAGCATAGGAATCTGAAATCTTAAAATAGGAATTTGAAATCTATGGGCAGATATTTAAAATCTTACAAGATGAATTCAAGATCTAAAGGAATGAATTTAAAATCTAATGGGATGTATTTGACACCTAAGGAGAAGCATTCAAAATCTAATTGGAGTCATTTTTAAAGAATTATCTTTCTTACAAAAAAAATAACACAAGAAACAAGTCCTTCAACGTAAAAAGAAGAAAAAAAAACACAAAACCCGAAAAAAACAACCACTGTAAGGGTGATAACTCACAGCCTCCTTTAACCACAAGATAACCACCAAACGTGTGTCAATTTAAATTCCAATATTAAACCAGGAATAAAGTAACATGTACGTCCAATAAACTGTTTATTTATTTACAGATTTAAAAAAATATAAAACATGCATATTAAATTCATTAAAAGGAAACAAAGTGCATACTGCTAAAATTATTGCACTTTAGCATTCAGTTGAACTTTAGCATTTGTTTAACTCTGTAGGGAACGAATAAATAAATTTTAAAAAATTTAGAACTAAATTTTAAAAAAAAGAAAGAAAAAATAAACTATTAAATTTGCAGAAACTCCCAGAGGTCCCTAACAGGAAAAGGAGATGACGTATGCGTAAAAGAAAAAAGGCATTCCTCTTGACAAAGGGGACTAGGCATTCTTTCTCTTTCAGGCAGTGACCAGTGGATTGATAACATCATTGCTGGCGTGTCTGGGCACCACACATATGTCTTTGGACGTAGCACTGGTTAGCCCCTTTCGCCCAGGAGCAGCTCACTCTCAGTCAGCATTATGCTGAAATATACAAGACCCACAAATGAACTATAAACAAACCCTTGGCGGACTTTGACAAACTTCCCAAAGAAAACTAACCCTTATGGAAGCCCGAAATACCAAATGAAGAAAAAATACGTACATGAAACAAATCAATGTATTTTTGACACCTTAACTGGGGGATTCAACGATTTCGATGTATCCAGGGAAAACTCCCTTATCCATGGAATGGTTGTTGAACCCAGTAAATAAAGTAAAGTATAAAAGAAATGTCTTCATCTCTTATCTGTTGCTGTCTTTTCTTTTGTATAATTCTTTTGGGACTTTCTTGGGCAAGGCATTACACCGACTAACCAACGTGGGGGTAAAATATAATATAACCAAAATATGGAGTCAGATATTCAAACGGCAACACAGCCTTGCCCTTTGCCCGTGACCTTCAGCCACATAAACCCCACAACTCTAGACAGTAGTCTCCGAAAAAGATTTGGGCCAAAAACAATGACAAAAGCAGGGGTACGGATAGAAAGAAATAATAGAATTCGTTAGAATTCAAAATTAAAACAGTCTTACAGGTTCAAAAAGGGCCCTTTAAAAAATGGAAATCTTCTCGACAGTAGAATCTTCAATTGAACAGCAGCAGCAATAATTGTTATTAAGAAAAAAAGTATTAGTCAGATTTCAGTAATTTGTTTCTCAGAAAGTTCCTTTATGAAGAGTCTTGAAAGGGAAAAATCCATCCAGCCTCGTATTCAGCATTCATAATTTTTGTGTTCGCAGCATAACAATTCCACGGTAGAAAACTTGAAAGAATTGCCTCCATTTAGCAATTATAAATATCTTCTTTCGAATAGGAGACTCTGCAATTGAATTTGAAACTTGATAAAATTTCCTCAGGTCAGCAATTAAAAATATCTCCTTTCAACTAGCAGATTCAGCAATTGATAAAGGATACCTGAAAGAACTCCATCAGGGTCTCATTCAGGGTCCTATTCAGAGGAAAATTTCTTCACACCACATGGCTCTCAGCGGTCAAGCGTGGAGCTCCTTTTTGAGCAGTCCACTCCCTCCAAAGTCTTCTCCAAAGAAAGCCAAGTTTCCTATCTCCTGCTTCAACATCAAAAATGGTGTTAGTTCCGGTTAGTTCCACTTTCTCCGGTGAAGGTGAAAAAGTACCATCAATGCAAACTTCCATCATTCAAAAAATAATTTTGACAATTTGAAATCTAAATATAGAAAATTTATATCTAAAGGGAGGCATTTAAAATCTAAGGGGAGGCATTTAGAATCTAATGGAATTAAGTTGAAATCTAAGGGGAGGCATTTAGAATCTAAGGGAAGGCATTTGAAATCTAAGGGAAGGCATTTAGAATCTAATGGAATGAATTTGAAATCTAAGGGGAGGCATTTAGAATCTAATGGAATTAAGTTGAAATCTAAGGGGAGGCATTTAGAATCTAATGGAATTAATTTGAAATCTAAGGGGAGGCATTTAGAATCTAATGGAATGAATTTGAAATCTAAGGGGAGGCATTTAGAATCTAATGGAATTAAGTTGAAATCTAAGGGGAGGCATTTAGAATCTAATGGAATGAATTTGAAATCTAAGGGGAGGCATTTAGAATCTAATGGAATGAATTTGAAATCTAAGGGGAGGCATTTAGAATCTAATGGAATTAAGTTGAAATCTAAGGGGAGGCATTTAGAATCTAAGGGAAGGCATTTGAAATCTAAGGGGAGGCATTTAGAATCTAATGGAATGAATTTGAAATCTAAGGGGAGGCATTTAGAATCTAATGGAATGAATTTGAAATCTAAGGGGAGGCCTTTAGAATCTAAGGGAAGGCATTTGAAATTTAAGGAGATGAATTGGAAATCTAATAGGAGGTATTTAAAATCTAAGGGTATGAATTTGAAATATAAGGATAGGAATTTGAAATCTAAAAAGATGAATTTGAAATCCAAAGAGATTCATTTGAAATGTAAGGGGAGGCATTTAAAATCTAAAGGGTATATTTGAAATCTAAGGGTAGGTATTTAAAATCTTAGGGGATGCATTTAAAATCTAAGGGGATAAATTTGAAATTCAAGGGAAGGCATTTGAAATCTAAGGGGATTAATTCTAAATCTAAAGGGTACATTTTAAATATAGAGGGAATTATCTGAAATCTAAGGGGAGGAATTTGAAATCAAAACATAGGAATCTGAAATCTAAAAATAGGAATTTAAAATCTAAGCAGAGTTATTTAAAATCTTAGGGGATGAATTTGAAATCTAAGGAGATGAATTTGAAATGTAAGAGGAGGCATTTAAAATTTATGGGGATTAATTCGAAATCTAAGTATAGGAATCTGAAATCTAAAGATAGGAATTTGAAATCTAAGAGGAGGTATTTAACATTTAAGGGGAGGCATTTGAAATCTAAGGGGTAGAATTTAAAATCTCTCATGATGAAACTGGAATTTAAAGGGATGCACTTTAAATCTAAAAAGTTGATTTGAAATCAATGAGGAGTCATTTAAAATCTAAATATGAGGATCTGGAATCTAAAGATAAGAATTAGAAATCTAAGGGGAGGTATTCAAAATCTAAGAGGATGAATTTGAAATCTAGGGGGAGAGATGTAAAATTTTAGGGGATACATTTAAAATCCAAGAAAATGAATTTACAAATCTAAGAGAAGGTATTTAAAATCTAAGTGGATGAAATTGAAAACCAACAGTACTTGAAATCAAAGCATTGGTATTTAAAATTTTAGGGGAGGTATTTATATCTAAAAAGAATTTGAAATTGAAATTGGGCTGTGATTTTAGCCTTAGAAAAAATTGGCAAGGAATTACAGTCACATTTACAGATTTTAAGTATAAGGGTGAAAAAATTATTTGATGACAGTCCAGAATGAGGGAGGAATTGAGAAAACATGGAATCATGAGAGGAAGAATAGTGATCTGAGACTCTGAGAATCACAGCTCTAAAAAGAACCTCTGAACTATTCTAAAAAGGGTTAGATTACAAATATGCCCTGATATCTATGTAAATGCCTACAATTAAAAAAAAATCCTTGCCTTTTATTAAAAGGTTATTTTTTATTAAAAGGTGATGCAGAACAAATATCAACTTTTCTCCTAAAAAAGAAAAGAAAAAAAAAGATTGCTGAAAATATATGTTATGGCATCAATGATGATCCATACATTTATTGCAGCTTTAGCATTAGAGCATTATTGGTCTTCCGTAGTTATCGTTTCTTCAGTAAACTTTGAACGTTTCGTTCACGGGTGTAGCGATTGGCTAAGTGAAGCGCACCTGCTATAAGCAAGAGAGGAGATAGATAGTCTGCTACTGTTCGACATTTAGGAAAGAAAGAAAAATAAAAGGATTTTTCCTTGTGCCACCTTTGGGGTTTTTTCTCAGCTAAGGTAAGGGTTATACGATATTTCATTTTTTTTATTGTCATAGGTTAATTTTTTATCTCTAAAAATTAATAGATACCCCCCCCCCCAAAAAAAACCTAATGCTGCTTCTTCCTCTTCAGTCTTCTTTTCCTTGCCTTCGAAATCGAATTTTCTCCTTGAAAAATATAATAAATGTGTATTGGATTCTGCTGCTGGTTTTTCTTTTGTTCTATCATCTAAATTTTCAAGTCTACCACTAAAGAATTGTTCAGAGGTTCTTTGTGCGCTCGATAATTACGGGGCTTCAGTTTATTATATAAAATCTATCACAAATCACCCCCACCAATTAATGTAACTTTTTCTCTTTAAAACCGTTTGTTTTTTGTTTTTTTTCATCTTTGTTCGTTTTTTATTTTCTATTGCAAAAATTTCCATATTTTCTTGTGAGCTTTGGAAAGATATTTTTCTTTTGATGACCACCTGTGTCTTTTTAATTTCATTTCAAATTGACATGATTCTGATTGACTTTTTTTTTCTTTAATATTCATCAATACGTACTTGCACACACGCATACACATAGTTATAATTTTTTATTAATTATTACAATAATAAACTTTGCTTTTATTAAATGGAACATTTTTCTCCAATACATTATTAAAAGCTTTGACTCCCCCCCCTCCCACTTTTTTTCCTTAAATTTTACAGCTGCTCGGAAAAGTATAGTAAAAAGCCTGAATAGTATTGATAATACGAATGAATGAATTCCCACCCCGACACCGTCTTAAAAAATACATTTTAATCTTTTAACACATTGTGCATTTTAAACTGATTAGAGTTTTAATTTTTTGATTGTTTCTAGGCAATAATTTTGCAACTTGAGTTTTCTCAAATCAAAGCATATCGTTTATATTATGTTCCATTAAAGAAAGAGTTGATATATCACCTCATGAAAATAAAGGTGAATTTTAATTGCTAAATTGTAAATCTCTTTAATTGACACATAAGAGAAAATGAATTATTTTCATTGAAATGATTCGGGAGGGGTTTTCGCTTTTAAACTACCGCCACTAAAACTGACTTGGATTTTATGTTCTTTTGGTTTTTTTAAATGGTAATTTTTTTTTTCTCTTGAAACTTGGATTCATTTTTTTTTTTTTTTTTTTCTCTCTCTCTCTTTTCTGTTACTGAACACTTAATTAAATTACCTTTCTGAAAAGACTTGAATTCTTATAATCCAGAATCATAAAATGGTCAACTTGACATATTAACCCCCCCCCTCACCGTATACATGTTCCTTTTCCACTTTTCTTGAATCTGTATCCATTTGGCATTAATGTTCAATTCAAACGAATAATTTTTCTTTTTCGCAAAGTCCATGAGAAAATACTGTCTTAATTTGTAATGTTTCATAAGCTTTACTGATTTAATCAATATTGATCTATAAGTGGTTGTTTAAAAAAAAAAATAAACTGTCGAAATTCATTTAGTTTGAAACGTTTTTTTTTTTTTGTTTTTTTTTTTTTTTCTCTAGGAAAATTAATAGCTGTTTTCTTGTCAAATTTTACCTTTTTTATTCCCGGTAAGGGTATTTTTAGTTCTCTGGACAGTCGTTTATTTTCCGAATTTTATTAAATCAAGAAACAACTGCCTAAAAAAATGTGGGGATGGGTAAGAAAATGTTGAGTAAAATGTAATTTTATTTTTTTACGAGACCTAAAATCATTTTCTTAGCTCACTTAAAATTCTTTGAACAATCGAAGTTTGTCAGTGTCATTTAAACAAATAACCGAAAAAAAATCAAAGTTTAAAGTCTAAATGAAATTTTCTTTTGTGAGTGTTTATGAAAATGTCTTATTTATTTCTCCGTTTCACTTTTTTTTTTTTTTTTTTTTTTTTTATTTGAACTGAATTTTTCTCCTTTTTACGCTTGGTTGATTATCATCTCACTTGCGTTAGGGATTTTTAAAAAGATCTTATTTAAGCATTTTAAACGTGCCTGGGGTGACTCTGGCTGTCGTGTGAATATGTGACATATACTCAATTTTATAATCCTGAGTTATTAAAATCATTTGTTTTTCTTCGTATCATCTGGAAGCAAATGTTAATCCGACCAACCTAGTGAATGACAATAAAGAAAAAAAAAAGCTCTACTTCACATTAGTCGTACAATCTGTTATAAGATACAACCATGTATTTAAATGTAGCAGAGGCGGGTCGTATATTTTATTTTCTTATTAGTGCCAGTTTGTCGTTACGAAAGAAAAAAACATGTTTTCTCAAAAGACAATTTTCGAAGACTCCTTCATTGATTGATTATTTAAAAAAATTATTTTTTATACCCTTAGTTTAAAAGAATGAATGAAAAATGATTCCCTAACCTCGTCAAGTTAATGAGCTACTTTTAGGAAATTTACTTGTCTACAGAACGTTTTACGACGAGATGCTCATCACATAACCAGGATTCTCGTGTCTGAAGATGTCTGTAGCAAGTGATTATTTCTGAAAATTCATCTAAAATGCTTTTTTGATGTTTCTTAAATGACAGTAAAATGCTTAAGTTCATGAGGGAGGTAATTTTAACAATTGTTTTTTTTTTTAAATTTGAAAAATTGATTTTTCTATCGACAGAAGATAGACACAAGATCATTCTTTAAATCATTAATTTTTTTTTTTTTTTTTTTTTGTCACCAATCTCTGATGACTAAGGAGACAATATGATTCATTGCTTTTAGAATCAGGATATGACATACCCCGATCAATACACGACAAAAACATAACTCTTACAAAAAAAGTAAAGACTTAAAATTTTTATTTTCTAGAATAAAATAAAAATTGCAATTCTCTTTGGTCAAGAGGATCTCATCACGTCTTAATTTTGCGTAAAATTTTGCATTGAATTAATATCCTCTCGCCCCCCCCAAAAAAAACAAAACAAAAAAACAACAACAAAAAAACCGAACTACTTTCTAAGTTTAATGATGTAAATACTTGAAGAAAAACAATCTTTTTTAATCTGTTCAAGAAAACCCCGAAAACATGCTGTACTATGTTCAGATTGTGGTCCTAAAAGAATACGACTGACTGTAAACAATGAATATGATATTGTTATTGCTTGTTAAAAATGTTTTTGCTTTGCTTAAGTTTTCGTCTTTTGTGTAAAAATAAAAATCCACGAAGAAAAAATAATTACTATTCACCAACTCAACTGCATTTCATTTGGGACCACCATCTGTACCTTGTACGAAAAATGTTCAGTTTTCATTTAAATTCATTCTATGACATTAAAATTTCGTTTGTTATCATTTATAATCCCTTCCTTACAACCTGCAGGCTTATCGCCTAAAAGTCTTTTTATCTAAAATTTACGAACTACTACTCCTAGTTATACAAAGTCAGTTGTACTCTATTTGAAATTACGGTCATTCAAGCATAGTACTCCCGTGTTACACACTTGTTACTGTGTAGTGTGTACACACTACTGTGTTTCTCTCTCGGAATCTTTGTAAATTGACGTCGATCAAAGGAAAGATTAAAAAAAAAAAACCCAAACATTTTGTTCTTTTCTTTTAGCTTCATTCATTATTGGAACATTGCCCTCCCCCACTTTTTTTTATTATCTATTTTGATTGTCAATAGTTAAGAATAGTTTATTAGTAATTTTACTGGCAGATTAAATGAAATTACTTGTTATAACTCCGTTTTAGTGTTGTTGTGTTAAGCTTTGCTTAGTCTGGCACACGGGTCTCAAATTGCTTACTGATTGAATAATCTGCCAGATAATCCTCCACCTACTCACTATCTTCACCCCCCTCTGTAATTTTTGATTCATTTCTCAATTTACCTGTCTTGTTCTTTCTTTAACTAACAGCTCTTCAATCTCTCACACACGCATTAATTATATATATATATATATATATATATATATATATATATATATATATATATATATATATATATATATATATATATATCAACACTCTTAGGATTTTTGTGAAGTATTTGTTTGTTAAACTAAGATGGTTATTATTTTTTTTTAAACAGCGTGTCAACTCGTCGGGGAATATCTTATGCTTAGAATTTTGAAAAAGGCTTGCATTTACGTTTTTCTGAATTTTTAAAATAGTTTTTGCACGTTGTGATTGTATCAAGTATTCCCGTCTAATACAAATAATTTGACACGTAAATGGGACATTAACAGGTACTATCAACCTGGGAGTACTTCACACTTTCCAGAACTGGAGCCTCACCACCAGATGCTGTTTAGTGTAATACTCAGAACGCACCCCCCTTTTTTTTCTAAATAGAGGAGAAGTCTTGTTGCTCCTCTGCTGGTGATATAATCAGTGTATTCTAATCCTCACTGAATTGTCAAAGGAAGTATCTTGTTAATAAAATATTAAAGCCCCCACCTTTTTTTTCCTCGATTTTGAAAATTTTATTTTATTTTTTGTATAAAATGTTATCTGTCATGTTTTGAATTAAAGTTTTTCCAAGTTTTTAATTTCTAAACTTTCTACTAAGGATAGATATATTCATCTATTTATTTTTTTATTTATTCCTCCTCCACCATAGATTAGGGTTATTTGCTTAGGTTTTCTTGCAATTTTTACACAAGGGCATTAATTTAGGGGCACCTTTTTAAGAAAAATTGAACTGTAATTTGTGACACTAGATTGCTGACCATTTTAATTACAACTGTCCCTTAGTTATTTACGAAGCTTAATTGTAACCCAAATCCAGAAGTATAGTGTACTCTGTAAGAATTGTACTGGTTAGTAATGGTCTGCTAGTCTAGCTTGCTAACTCCTGCACCACTCAAGTTGCCCAATAACCAAATATGCAGATAAAAACATGCCTTTCAAAGATGGTTTATTTTTTATGTATCCCTCCTCCTTGTGTTTCAGTTACTCAAGTGACTTCTTCAGAATGTGTGGTGTGATTATGCCCATTTGCAAGTTTGTCATAAAAGTGTGTGTGTGTATATATATATATATATATATATATATATATATATATATATATGCTTTCATTGGTTAGAATTTATATTTACCTTATCTTTTTGATGTTTGGTTAAGGCTACAGCCTAGTGACCTCCCCCAGCAAAAAGGCTTCCAAAGATTAAGAGTTAACCTTTTATAGGAAGAAGATTAACTTCTTCAAACTAATGTTGAATAACACTTCAGATTTACATGTTAAATGATAACACTTCTTTCCTATTGATCTCGTTTAGATGAAACGGGTTTTAAAAAAAAAATGCACATTGTACACAGGTTGATGATGGCTCAAGAACAACTAAGCAGACCTGTTCTTTCTGGTAATGGAAAATGATGTCCTCAAGAAATTACAATTGATGGATTATATAAAATTTTTTTAAGAGAAATATTTCTAAGAGACCAAATATTTCAATCAAACTGTTTTTCTTTTGACAATATTTTTGGAGCCCTCACAGTAACAACATTTCAGGAGTCTTCAAAAAGTTGATCTAACACTGATTTGACTTCTTCTATGAAGCACATTATCAAAATGTATGAGACTTAAGTTTCTACCCCCACCTTTTTTTTTTTTCGTGTTTAAAAAAAAAATCGGGTTTATAAAGAAATTTATGTAAAAGTTCTGATTTTTTTTTTTTTTTTTTTTTTTTTTTAATGTATTCAGAAAGTTTTGAAATTGAGATTTTTGTAAAAAATTTTTAAAATGTTTGGAGGATGCAAACAAAACAAGGTTTGTTAAAAATATCGTTATAGTTATCATCATCTCTGGTGTTTTTCACTTCAGATGTGACTGTTCACCTTTCTCTAAAATCTAAGTTACAGCAAATCTCTGCAGCTATCCAGGATTCTTCTCTCTATAATAATTGATTTTGGGCGGTGTTATAGTCGGATCTCAATTCTTCCTCGGATCTTCTTGTCTCTTTTCCATGTTCTTTGGGATTGTTCCAAGGGCTTCAGCTATGACCAGTATCACTGTCACTTTCATGTTCTATAAGTCTTCTAGCTTTCTCTCTAGGTATTTATCCATTTTTTTTTTTTTTTTTTTTTTTTTTTTTTTTTTTTTTCCCTCTAGTTAAATTTTACTGTAGGATCGGATGGAATGACAAAATCCAATAGTTTAAAAGTTTTTCTCTTGTTGAATTAAAAATAGGTCTTGTCTTTTTGTTAGAGTGAGGATCTGTTTTTATCCCAAAGAATTTTGTTTCATTTTCCAACACCATTTTTGGTCTATGCATATACCATTTGTCTGTATGATTAAAAGCTTACTTGCTTGTACAGTTCTTGGTGGATCACCTCCACTTGGTCATACTTGCATCTGTACTTCTTTTGGGCTAGTTTGCTGCATTCACATTATTTTTATTTCTCTCTCTCTCTCTCTCTCTCTCTCTCTCTCTCACATCTATTCTAGCTTTTTATATAATTTATTCTTTTGGCACTGCTTTGGTCTGCTATAGGGAACATTTAATTTTCTATTTATCCATGTCATCATCTTATGAACATTAATGTTTTATTTTGGAGCAATGTTTACTGTAACTGTTATCATAGGAAATGGAATTGGCATTTCAATTTGTGCTAATGCCGATTGGGTACATCATATATCTATCTGTTTCTTTCTAGCTGTGGGTAAATAGTAGGGCAGACAGGGTTCTTTAGCTTCAGGAAGGCAACCCTCCTAGGAGAAGGAAAACTCAGAATTCAAACCAGCTGTACACTGTTTAGAAATTAACTTTGTCATATTCTGCTCATAGTGAAGGAGTTTGATAAATATATATTCAGGAGGTGCCCATGTTGTAATGGTTATTGTCATAGGAAATGGACACGGCGACACGAGTTCAAATCCTGGACGAGACTGATTGCATTTCACATAGCACTAATACCCTTGGGAAAGGTATGAATCCAATTATTCTCTCTCCAGCTATGGGTAAATAGTAGGGCAGACTGAGTTCTTCAGCTTTGGTGAGGCAACTAGTCGAGGAGAAGGAAAACTCTGAATTCAAACTTGTTCAACTCCACTTAAAAAACTGACCTTGTGTCATATCCTGCCTGAGGGTTGGTAAATATGGATGAATGTATGTTCAATTTTAGAGTGATCAATATTTGAACATCCCTTTTTTTTTTTTTTTTTTTTTTTTTTTTCCTCCGAGGGATAAATATCCTGAGAATGAAGTGCTGTATTGTACTGTTTGAAAAGCAGGGAGTTAATTGACTAAGAACTTGAAGTATCAATACAAACTGAAAATTAAAGATGAGAATTAATTTAAAAAAAATTAAAAATAATATTGATAAAGTATTTGAATATTATCATGTTATAAATGCCTTATTGTTTGCAGAACTTGGGTGATTATGGATCTTTACTGAGAATTTCTATGACTGTTCTTGGGAGATGGTTGAGTGGTTTCCTTTTTATACTTTTGGCTTTAAGTCAAACTTACCAAATGACTATTCTCTTATCTGGCCCATTCAGCTGGAGCTGCATCTCTGCAGAAGGGTAAAACTTCTCCCTACTGAGTATCCTGGATCTGACACTAAACAATTTGATTGTGAGGCTCCAGTGATGCTGGAGCTTTGGGAATGCAGAGGACCTCTTCATTGCCAGGTCCGCTCTGGCCCAGAGTGGTAGCACCTGATAAGAGTCCTATCTATTGGCCAAATAGAACTAAACTGAATTGTGTAAAATTAAGTTTTTACATTTAACTGTGTGTAAACAAAAAAAAAATGTACTTGAATTAAACTGAATTGTTTAAAACTTATCAAAATGACTTAATTTGGTGTTAAATGACCTGAAAAGGGTTGATATGCCGTAAAACAAAAGAACCAACCGATAATTCTCTTACCAACAGCACCCAAATATGTAGATAAATAATTTCTCTATTTTAGGAAGCAAAATTTTGTGTTTAAGAAACTCAAAATCACCCTTTTAGAAAGTCACCCTCTTTAAAATGAATCTTAGATGTAAGGTATCTTTTCAGTTTCAAACTAACCACAGACTATTTATTCATTTTTTTTTTTTTTTTTTTTTTTTTTTTTTGCTGGTATAGGGATAAATTACAACCGCAAGGTGTCCACAAATACCATTTTTAACTGGGTCACATAAAATCAGCAAACTCACTTGTATAATCGATCATCAGAAACTGTTCGGGTGTAGAAATTTATACATCTATTTAGAATATTTTGATCATTCAAGAAGGCTGACTTTTCTTTTCAAAATTTTTATTCATTCAGGAAAAAATTTTATGCAATATTTATCAAGGCATCACAAATTCTTTTGATTCTGTTTCACAATCTGTCCCTATCGGCCATTGCTTTTGGTAGGTTCTCTTGATGGTATCCAGTGTCTTGACAGAGCTGGTTGACCTAAATTTTTCCTGGTTGGCCAACACTGGTGTGTCCATGCATATGAGTCCATAAAACTTATAAGTTCATCCTGACTTTTCCAGCAATGCCCAACATCTTTTATTTGTCTGTTCAAGAGTTAAGTGGCTGTAGAGCTTACCATCTCAGACTGTTTGGGATTTTCAGTCTGCCTTGATATTTTACCCCTAGCTGGGAGTGGGAAGAAGTAGATTCATAAATTTTGAGGGATCCTTTGTTTGAAGTGAACAAAACAGCTAGGGGTGGAATTTGAACTCTGCATGTAGATTTTGTAATACCACCCAAATTTCCATTCGAGTAATATAGTTGTAAATTGACTACCAAACTAATTAGCTTGGATGTTATTGGGATGCCCTACTAATCGACATTGATGGATATTGGAGCAATTTTTCCCATTTCAATTAATTTGTCCTAACCCATGCTGTTAAGGAAAATTTTGAAATAGATTGATAAAATAATTGCTTCAAACTAGCAAACTAAGTCAAAGATCCTTAGTTATTAAGTTCTGCTTAGTTTGGCACAAGGCTAGAAGTCTGGGGCACTTGGTAAGAATCAAAATTACACCCAATGGTCTGCTAAAGGTGCCATTTTTAAAAGTAAGCAAAGATTTAGTGCAGTGTCTAAAGTACAGAGCTTTGTTATTAACAAGTGCACTCACCAGAGATATATATATATATATATATATATATATATATATATATATATATATATATATATATATATATATATATATATATATATATATATATATATATATATCCATATCCATCTCTCTCCTAAAATAATTTAGGATTAAGAGTACAAGATTAGCAACATTTGAATAAGTTGGCACAAATCAACATTTATATAAAAGGATAATTTTCAATTCTGGATTAGTTACCTACTTTATAGTTTATCTTATGATCTTTTTAATCCTCTAAAGTTAATGATAGTTACATTGCTGTTAATCTCTTAGGATTGACTGAGAGAAAGCATCTTTGGTTATATTTACTCATGTAATCACCAATTTCATCAACTAATTGACTTAGAATTTTTCTATCTTCCTTCCTTTTCAGAAACGAATTCAAAACAATCTTGATCTTAACAATGTAAACACTTTATAACTGTCGGTGTAATTGGGTCGCATAAAATCAACATCATAGACTTATATAGTGGTGTTCATGGGTTTTTTTCTCTTCCTTTTTTCTCTTCCTAAACCGAAGATATTTCTTTCTTTTTCTGTAATCTGCTTTGGTTGTCGAGACTCTACATCTAGTAGTATATCTCATGCAGGAATAACCTGCTGAAACTCCTCCGTATCTAAGCCTGAAATTTATTTGAACTGTCTTCCTTCTCTTAGATTGGTTGCCTTACCAAGATTAAAGAGTCCTGTCTATTTACTGATAGCTAGAAGGAGAATAGTTGGATTCATCCCCCCGCCAAAGGAATAAGTGCAATGTAAACAGCTGCATTCAAAATTTGAACCGTAAGTTAGGCCATGAGTACCTCCTACTGGAGACCAAGATTTTAATTATATTTTCGTTATACAATGAAAGTTGATATTAGGTATTATTACCAAACTCTACAGATTTATTAATCAGAATACAATTGCAGCACCAGTAACTCGCAACACTAAAAAGACGAAACATTTTTCTAAATATAGATAAGGTAGTTTACTATTTTTTATTTTTATTTATTTATTTTTTTTGACTGCTAAATATTCATATTGAAACAAACTATTTATTTTTATAATCCATAATTTCCTATTCACTGACTGTTTACACAGTATCTTAATTTATAGTTAAGGCACTCTCAATGTACTGGTTCTTGACGGCTCACTGAAGTTAAGCAATGATGAAACGGTTCAGTACTTTGATGAGTGACCATTTCACTGAAAGTACTGTAAGCAAACTAAGGCCTGAGTGCCTGACATAATCAAAGCTTAGTAAATAACTAGTAAAGCTACAATATACCCAGTCAGTACTTAGATGGGTGAGCACAAAAGAATAGTAAGTATTGTAAACAATTTGAGGCCTGTGTACCAAACTAAGAAAAGCAAATAACAGGTATTCTTTTTCTCTTAAATAAATCTAAGTTTTTTTTTCTTGTTAAAACAAATGGAGGGTGGGTAACAGTGAATTCTTACCAACTGACTTGCATCTGAATCCTATGTTTTAATATTAAATCTTAGTTTATTTTAAACTTCTGACATTGAGTCGTAAAACTGTTTTTGTTTTGTGTTTGACTATTGACTTATCCCTGTTTATTATTTCAGAAGGCTGACCTTATTTTATTTATTTATTTATTTTCATTCTTTTATAACTAATAATAATCCTTAGTAAACATTTATAGCTTTAAGTAACTATTGTTAATGCAAATAATTTGCACACACGTGGTTTCTAGTATTTCTAGGTAAGTAAAGTTGGCAACTATAGTCGAGGGTGACCAGAAGGCTCCCTTTTCAGTAGCTACTACACTGAGGTATAGAGAAGGGTGCTACTCCTTTCTCTGGATTGCTCCACTTTACCATTGATCCATACCTTATAATGCTAAGTGTTAAGCAAGGAGGGATCAAGTATTTTTTTTTTTCTTTTTTTTTTTTTTCCAAGTCTTTGGTATGACTAAACCTGGGATTGAACCCAGGTCTCTTGGGCCATTGGCGAGCACTCTAACCGCTGTTAATATTAATTTTTAGACAGTTCTATTTGAGCCATAGATAGGACCCTGACTACCATTCTAGGTCCAAGTGGACCTCGAAGTAATGACACTGAAGTGGTGACTCTAGAATTAGAGCCTTCTCACCAGATCCAGCTTAGCTGTGTGTGTCTGTATGTATTTTGCTGAATAAAACTTAAGGTTCAATTAAAAAACAACTTGCAAATGCAATTAAGTGCCGTTACTTAAAGTTTCATGTTACACTCACGAGATAAGTCATTTTTTACAGTTTGATAAATGCTTCATGTAGTTAAAGCAATTATGTGGGTGTGTGCGTTCATCCTACCCTATACCAGATATAAGAGCTGTTCTGGAACAGGTATGTTTTCTTAGATGTGAAACTGTTTTTTATGAGTTTATTGTGGTTGGCTTTTATTGCAAAATCTTTTTTTAAAGATTGCAAAAGAGTGAAAGATGCTTTGGAGAAAAAGAAATGGTTTTTAAAGCTTAAGAAAAATCCCATTCCCATTATAAGGAAAAAAAATTAAAGCAATTATTCTTTATTTAAACTTTTTAAGGTCTAGAGTATATGTGAAATGTTTTTACACTTTCCATGATATTTATTTCCATTAACAAAATAATTGAAGATTATGATGGGTTAGTTTTAAGCCATGTTAAAAGATCTCGTTTAAACTTAATACAGAAACTCTCTTAAAATTCTTGCCCATTGGCCGAGGCTCCCACTTTTGTCTTTCCTCTTCTCAGCTTGTTAAATAAATTGTTCAAAGTATCTTGAAACTAAATCCTCTTCATGTCTTATATATATGATTCTAAATAATGTACAAACCATTCAAGGAACTATTCTTGAACAATTTGCTCACAGCTATGTGGTTTCAAATTGTACCCAATTTTGTGGTTTAAGTATTCCTGTAATAATTTGCAAGAAATCATAAAATTTCAAGTAAACACTGCTATTTAATTTCTTTGCACACAGGAATACAGTTATAGTTTAAAGTATTTCTATTTGATACTTAGAATTTTCAAACAAATCCATTGACCCCCACCCCCCACCCGACTATCACACAGAGTAAAAGGGGGCCTGAGAGTAATGTCAACTAAAGGTTGATTCTACACTCTGCAGAGCTTGATTTGTCCAATAGCATTAAATTTCCCTGTTGGCAGGGCTGAGAATATTCGGACTGTATCCCCTGTTGAGGAGTAACCCTGACCTCAAAAAAGGTGTGTGTGTGTGATACTAATCTGCATTTGGTGGTAAGGCTCCATTTCTGAATATTTGAGGAGTGTGGTATACCCCTTCATCGGCATCATTTCTTGGTCCACTCTGACTCGGAGTGGTTGTACCTGTTAGGGTTCCATCTAGGGTCAAATTGATCTATTTAAAAATTATTCACATTCAATAGCACTATCTTTTAAAAGAAACCTTTAACAACTACACAAGAATGTAAAAATGAAGTATGCAAGAATGTAGATATAAATGCAATTCCCTAAAATAATTTGAGACAGGATGACGTTTCATTAAAATCAATCAGCGACAGAATTAAAATGCTCTGAATTAGAGAATAAATACATTTCCAATCCAACTTGCAATTTAAGATGTGTGAGATCAATGATTACATTCACACTTATTAATTCTTAATGGAGGTAAATCTAGGTTACTTATAGTGTGTGTTTATTTTTGTTATTATATTACTAAAATTCTATGTATATGATCATAACTCTGCTAAAATGTCACAGGTGTTTTTTTTTTTTTTTTTTTTTTTTTTTTTTTTCTTCCTAGAGGAATATATTCAGAATAAAGCAATTTTCAGTTCAATTGTCATTTGAATGATAATTTTTGTGTGATTAGAGTTTGTGCTGAATATTTAAATCATCCAAATAAGTTTTTGTATAATAGCAAAAACTATGAAATGCTGATTAGAATTCTTCACTCTTTAGATAGAACAGAAACCCAACAGATTTGTTATCTAATAAAATCTATGAATAGGATATTTTGAAACGGTGCACATTCTCTCCTGATGACCCCAAAACAAGCATGGAGTTAAACTACTTGGTGGAAATGAGAATGGCTAAAGGAGCATTTTCTATCCGTTTACTTTTTGGTGAGTTTCTGTCACTTAGTAACTTCCTTCCTCTGAACTTGATGGTACTAGTCAACTTTGTAAGTGAGGGGTGTAGTAAAGGTAGGTTTTTAACTAAACCATTAAACTTACAATAAAGTCATATTGATCATTGAAGTTAAGCAGTGATAAACCTGTTCAGTACCTAGATGGGTGACCACTTGCGCAACAGCAGGTACTAAAAGCAACATGAGGCCTGTGTGCTATATCCAAGTAAAACTTTTTGGAGGTGCCCGTGGTGTAATGGTTATCGTCATAGGAACTGGACATGGTGACACGAGTTCAAATCCTGGACGAGACTGATTGCATTTCACATAGCACTAATGCCGTTGGGAAAGGTATGAATCCAATTATTCTCCCTCCAGCTATGGGTAAATAGTAGGGCAGACTAGGTTCTTCAGCCTTGGAGAAGGAAAACTCTGAATTCAAACCTGTTAAACTCCGCTTAAAAATTGACCTTGTGTCATATCTTGCCCGAGTGGAGGGGTTGGTAAATATATATATCTAAGTAAAACTTAGTAGATAATAATCATTAAACCTACCAATGATATTAAAACTTTTTAAGATCAGTATCTTAACCTTCGTACTCCATAACTATTTTTGGTCATCAGGATGCCATACATAGGACAATGTGAGGATTTCTCAGGAATACCCATCTCTTCTCCAAATAACATGTTGCAGGGTGTACTTGGTTACATGGTACCAGCGTTGCATTTTGACCCTTGACTGAACTGTTAATCAGAGACACACCTGTGTAAATAAGCAGAAACCATATTTACCAACCCCTCCACTCAGGCAGGATATGACACAAGGTCAATTTTTTAAGCAGAGTTTAACAGGTTTGAATTCAGTTTTCCTTCTCTTAGACTAGTTGCCTCACCAAGTCTGCCCTACTATTTACCCATAGCTGGAGGGAGAATAATTGGATTCAGACCTTTCTCAAGGGTATTAGTGCTATGTGAAATGCAATCAATCTCGTCCAGGATTTGAACTCGTGTCGCTGTGTCTATTTCCTACAACAATAACCATTACACAATGGGCACCTCCTGAAAATAAGCAGAAACAGTCATGTGATTTATTGGAAGTTGTGGGCATTATGAAATGATATATGCAGATGCTGCATGTGAGGTTCTGGGCAGTTGGAGGCAGTGTGAGTCAGTGCCAGCTGGAGCAGCAGCCCACAGGGGCTCCAGTTGAGCACTCTCTTCCAAGAAGCTGAGGTGCTAAGTAAGGGTCTTGAAAATAACACAGCATGGTATGGTCAAGAGAAGAAGTTATGGGTTAATATAGCAATCTGTTGTTGTTTCCCTCCATCTGTGTGTCACACAGAGATCTGATTGCTTTCGAAAGAATAAATATGTATATATTTTTATGAAGCTTTGTGGTTTTTCCTTCATCACAATATATAACACCAGTAGCAAGAAACAATCTTTGACTTATACAGTTGGTTTTGAATTCAGTTTTTCCTTCTCCTAGATTGGTTACTCTATCAAGGCTAAAGAACCTAGTCTACGATTGTATTTTTACTCATACTTGTAAAGTGTCCTTATGATATAAAACTGCATCTGGCGGTGAGGTTTTGTGGCATATGCAGTCTCTTTTCATCGTCATTACTCCCAGGCCTACTCTGATCTAGGTTGATAGAAGGGTCCCATCTACGAGTCAAACAAATCTGTTTAAAAATTATTTGTATTTGATAGGAATACTTAATACCATAAAACTGAACAAACAAATGATTATAGCTAAAAAGTTAAACAAAAATTGATGGCTGTGGAATGTTGAAAATATAGTTGTGATTTATGATGAAATGCTTACAAATGAATCAAATTTTGACCTCAAATAACACCTGAGGGTTTGATATGCCATAAAATAAACCAAACAATGGTAAACTTTATAAATCCATTTACATCAGAAATTGCGTATTAAAATTCGGGAATAAGTATTTACAAAAAGATAGAATGTTTGTTTACTGAATATTGTGGTATAAAGGTTGAACATCCATAGCTATTAAGTAGTGAATTTGATGCTCACCAAGTGCTTTATACTTTCAGCCTTGTGCGAAATCTAAGCTATGTTCATTTTTTTTTTTTTTTTTTTTTTTTTTTTTTTTTTAAATAGGGTGCCTTGACAACTGAATATTGTGTTTACATATTTTTAGTATTCACTATTTACATTGGACTCTAATTTCTATTATCTCCAATTTATTTTACCTACACACAAAGAGGAGAAACCCTTCAGATAAGATTGGTTCTAAGTTGCATTCACTTTTGCCCATAAAATCCTGTGTTCTTTAGACAAATAGGAAATGGTCATGGTGGGGGGGGGGAGGTTTCGTGTTAACTGAGCAAATGATCTCAAAGTCTTTAAGTTCATTTGTAAGTACTCACAGGTATGAGCCAAAATTTCCCTCCCTCTCCAAAGTAAAAGCCCTCCTCTATCTACCTCCTCTCTCTCCCATAAAACCAAGCCTTAAGATGAAAGGAAATTTACTTAGTGCATGTAAAATCCATACAAACCTGACAGGTTTGGGGTTACGGCTTTCTGTGTGTATATGATATTTGTGTTTGTTCTTCTGGCTATGTTTACGTGCATGTGATGTTTTTTTTTGTTTTTTTTTGTTTTTTTTTGTTTTTTTTTTGTTTTATGGTTTTTGCTTTGCTAAGAGTTGGCACTTTAATTACAAACTGTTTCCTCAGGATTTGGTGGGTGGAGGAAACCCACTGTCTTGTCTTTGTAGAAGTCCTTCCTTTTTAGAATTCTATTTTTTTTGTCTCTTCAAAATAAGATTATATTGCTCTGACCATTATCTTCAAAATAAGATTATATTGCTCTGACCATTTTAGTTCTTTAATTAAAACTATTTCAGTACCAAAATAATTTTTCATGTAATATTTTATTACTAAATTTATATAGATCCTCAATGAAGGGCCTATTTTTTTTTTTTTTCTCTGTCTCTCTTATTATTGATCATCAACTTAGCCTATTTCAGTTCACTATAGAACTTGGGTTTTCACCAATGTCTGTAAGATAAGGAGTATAATGAGCTTTACCCTTCTATATAGAATCATGATTTTTCTTTGAGATTGGTTACTCTCAGACTACAGAACACTCTGCTCTACTATTTTTAACAATAACTTTAAGGAAAATAAATGGATTAATGCACCTTTTCCAATTGCATCAGTGCAAAAAGAAAGGCAAACAACCTCCACAGGAATCTGAATTCAGCTTGGCAAATTTTATTTCAACTGTTACTTATTTTATGTCCTCAAATCTTAGTAATAGAATGAACAACATTGTATATTTGTGATTAAAACATTTTCAGAGTACCTCATTTGATTATTGGGTGACATCTTGTGGCTAGTTCACTTAACAGATCTATCCCTTTGATTACTTCCTCTAGGAATACCTGAACACCCGAGTCTTTTTAATGTAGCCCATAGACAACTAGCTAATGGAAAGATTCTACTCCATGTAATAAAACCAGACACAACTTGGCAAGCATTAGAGAACTTCAGAGAGAGAGGTATTAAGAATGTGTAGCTTGTGAAGGCAGATATTTGGTTATTGTAATCTTTAAAATGATTAGACAAAAAGGGGAAATATGTCTTGGATTACTGAGTAAGATCTCTGTTGCCTTTTTAGCCCAGTTGGCTGTGGCTGTAGAATACACCAACTGCATCTCTGCAGAGGGGTAAGACTCTCCTCACCAACAAGTATCCTTGATATGACATTAAACAATCTGATAAGGGTCCAGTGATGTTGGAGCTTTGGGGAATGTGGAGTACTCCTTCATTGCCATTGCTCCAAAGACCTCTCTAACTTGGAGTGGTAGCACCTGATAGGATCATATCTATGGGTCAAATAGAATGGGTTGACATTTAAACTGAGTGCAAACAAATTGTGCTAAAATGAATTGTTAAAAATAGAACTGTTTGATCATTTAACTGTGTGTAAACAAATGTTTAACTGAATTATTAGTGAACTTGGAACTATTTATCTTTGACTTATGTTTACAAATCAAATATCTTATATATGAATAAATCGGAGTTGGCATTAAATAACCTACAAGAGTTGATATGCCATAAAACCAAACTATATATTGCCATATTCAATAAGATTTGCTCCCTCTTTTATTTACATAGGAAATCTGAGAGATCATTTTACCAGACCCAGTATACTGAATTCTTCTAATGTAGTAGAAATAGAATTTTCTGTTATTTTTTTTATTTGTCTTAAAATATTCTTATCACCCAGATCATTTTATTTTAACATGGCATGAGTAAACTAGTAATAAAAATGGGGTCTTTTTTCTTTTCTTTTAAATGAGGTAATGTTTAACACTCCAATGAGTGTTCTGGATATGACACTAAACAATCTAATGGTGAGGTTCCAGTAATGCTGGAGCTTTGGGGAATATGGAGTACTCTTTCGTTATCATCACTCCATGTCCACACTGGTCCAGAGTGGTAGCACCTGATAGGGTCCTATCTATGGGTCAAATAGAACTAAACTGTGTACTTATGCTAAACTGAATTGTTTGAAATAGAACTGTTTTTGACATTTAACTGAACTCTTGACATTTAACTGTAAACTAAAAAAAAATATACTTACACTAAACTGAATCGTCTGAAAATTAATTTGACATTAAATAACCCAAAAAGAATTGATAGGCTGTAAAACAAAACAGCCATCCATGTTTGTATGGATTAGTATTTCATTTTCTCTGAGTTTGGGATTGTGGTATCCATCACATTGGAGAGTTGTGTTGTCCATTTAAGTGAACAAGAAGGAAATCATGGAAAGTGAAGAGAATAATCTAAAGAGAATGAACCTGAATTATAAGGTAGAAGACTTCACGATAGAAAGTTATAGTGAAACAGTAAAGAAGTGAGATTAAGTAATGTAGTATATCTAGTTATAACCTGTGGAGTAGGGGGGGGATAATATCATTGATTCATGAAAATGCTTTGTGTTACCCAGAATTTCTCATCACTCAAGTGTTTAACACTGTTTGATTAGTGCTGTGAAGTTTTATTTATTTATTTTTTTTCATTTTGAATGTTTTTGATTTAAAAAAGAAGTCTTTTAGATCAAATTCAGATTTTTTCCTATTGCAGGTTCAATTGAATAAAATATTTTCTCGTAAACTGTGATAGGTTTAGACAAATTCACCCAATCAAATGATTTAAAGAACCTCTACAAAAACTCCAAACCAGAGGAAATCTTAAGCCTTCTAAAAAGAAAAAAAAAATCAACCTCCTTCATCAAAATCTAGTCAAATATAATAAAACATAACTAAAACTCATACCTTAAAATCTAAAACATGCACAAAGCAATTTAACCCTTCTGGCATTAAATGACCCACAAAGGTTGATATGCCGTTAAACAAAACTCAAAATATTTTCTTTTGTCTATGTGGAGGGGGGACATTTCTTTTTTGTCCTATACAAATTATTCTGAAATGATATGTTAAATTTAAGATTTTTAATTTTATACCCTTATATCCTCCAACACTTTGTGAATTTATACCTATTGTAATGAAGTTTTAAAACTTTGTAAAGACATTCTACTTTGAAAATCTGTACCTCCAGATATGCAAAATTTAATTTACAGTAATCTTTCTACAATAAAATGATCTGACACTTTTATTTATTTTCATTTTTATGAAATAAGTAAATTTAGCTAAAGGCTTATGTCAGGCCTTATGCAAAGCATTCAGCTGCTACTGATTTTTTTTTGGGGGGGGGAGTAGCTTAGTACAGTTTTTGTTGTATTGAATTATTTTTATTTTATTTTTTTTAATTTTTTTTTCTGCCTGCAGTAAATATTTTTATTTTTTAAAAATTGTTTCCATTGAATTTATCACTTATAGTTTTTGATATTAACCTAAATTTAATTATAGAAATTATTTGATGGTATATGCTTGTGTATTTTTATTTTATTAATTTTTTTTCTGTTTAATTTGGTGACAGTCATGATCAGGGGTTAACTGTAAATGCAAACACTTTTTATTTAAACAAACTAATCTTTTACATATCATGTATATCTACTTAAATGTGTGCAAACAAATGACTGATAGCAATATTTGAAACCTTTTTAACTGTATGCAAATAAATGATTAATAGTAAATAGTTTTATTCATATTAGATAGAAATACTTGAAACCATTTAATTGTGTGTAAAATTTAAAAAAAAGCTAAGTATCATTTAAAGATGTTACCAATAAAATGTTTAGAAATCATCATATATATTTAATATATATGTATCAACAGGATTTGACATTAAATAACCAACAATGGTTGAAATACCACTACACTAAACCTAGTGTTGATAAAACCCAACCAATCATTATTTGCATCCAAAATATATATATATATATATATATTATACTGAACTATAACAAAATTTTTAAAGATTCAATTGCTCAATGTGTTGTATTATGATTGATTCTTTCTCGGTTTCTCCTGCAGAGTGGTAACCCCCACCCCGAAAAGTTATGAAACAGAACTGTATCTGATGGTGAGGCTCCAGGTTTTGGAGATCCAGGGAATGTGGAGTACCCACTTCATTACTATTGCTCCCAGGTTGACTCTGTCCTGGAGTGGTATTATCTATTAGGGTCCCTCTATGGGTCAAATAGATCTGTTTTTTTAAACTACATTTATTCTATAAGACCACATGCAAAAAAAATACCCTTAAGAATGGACTACACAAAAAATGTAAATATGATCATACAATAAATGATTCCCTAAACTCTAGGCATAAAATAACCCTAGAAAAAATAGTAAGAGGCATAGTAAGCTGTACTGGAATCTCTAGCTTTGCTTGGTAACCAGTTTAAGAAAAAGGCCTTGAATTTTCAACAAGGTGTCAGTGTCTCTTTCAAGTCCATACGAAGGAAGAAGGTTAGTCACAGGATAGATATATGATTGTTAAAGAAAAAGACCAATGAAATGATATTCAGAGCCTGAATAGGTCCTGATCCGACGGTGCCAAAATGATATTTTTTGTCTTTTATTTCTATTGATACATTCTAAAATAAATAAAAGTGAGTAAAGTGTTTTGATTTACCCATTGCTCAGCTTATTGTCATCCATACTGTCATTATTTAAATCAACTCTGATACATGAATTGTCATACTGCTCTTTCAGTCATAATGTGACATCTGGATGAGCTTATTAGACAAAAATAGAATAATTCGGCGGATGGTGGGTAGGGGTGAGTTTAAATGGCATTTTATGAATTTACTTGAACAAACTACTTCAAAATTTTACTGTCTATTTTTAATATCTGCTACAGAAAGGTGACTATTTAAAATAAACGTGATGTAACATGGTTGTCTGCTTTGGGTTAGGAGCAAACAAGTCTTCTTAGAGGCACATAGAGAATCATCCACTGGTCATATTTGATTTAAAGAACAAAGACTAGACCTTCTCTTTTAAGCCAGTCCAGTCCCAGAGAGTCATTCCCTCTGAGGATGTAACTTCTCCAATTGAACTAAAAGAAGTAGGGTCAGTGTCTGAGGTGTCTCAGTGGATGAAATAGCATTTTTTAAAAAATGGTATCTGAATATATTGAAAAGGGGAAAACTGATCCATGTTCTGTTATATCAACACTGTCGATTGATTTGTATCTTAACTCTGATACCAATGACCTCCACCTATCAGATCTTGAAGTATACAAGTACTTAGGTATTGTTCCTTCTGGGATATGGTCGATGAAGAATATGCTGCTGATGCAACATAGATTTGCAACAAAAATGAAACTGTGATTGACTTTAATGGCATGTCAACTTGTCTAGGGTTATTTTATGCTTAGATGTTAGGGAATTCTGTTTATTGTATTTTTCATATTTACATTTTTTGTATTTCATTTATTTTCATTGTTTTGCACACTCTATTCACTAGGAATTGTGTGTGTGTGAGTGAGACCCTAACAGATATTACTACTCTGGTTCAGTGGACTTGGGAGTCATGGTAGTGGAAGGGTACTCTACAGTTCTTAGAACTGACATCAAACCATTAGATACAGTTTATGATCATAAAGGGGATATCCTTTTTGCGATGAGTCATAATCATCTGAAAGGGACTGTAGTCAACATATTCTAAGTTTTGTTGATAGGACAGGAGAAATGATGTTTTTCATTGGCTAATACATGCTGCCTAAAATATATATGTAAAAATATAAGATTTACCAAAAACATTGAGTGAAACAAGTTCAAATAGCCTGTTAAACATTAGTACATATTCCCCCCCCCCACACCACCACCTTCTCACTGTCAGCAAAGCTTCCGGAGACCCATGCTGGAGCTTTGGGGAATATGGAGTACCCCTTCATTGCCGTCGCTCCCAGGTCCTCTCTGGCCCGGAGTGGTAGCACTTGATAAGGGTCCTATCTATCGGTTAAATAGAACAAAACCGTGCTTCTTTCACTATACTGATTTTTGCATTTAAACTGTGTATTTATGCTAAACTGAATTGTTTAAAATAGAACTGTTTTGACATTGGAACTGCGTACTAGTGCTGAACTGAATTGCTTGAAATAGAACTGTTTTTGACATCTAAACTGTGTACGTATGCTGAACTGAATTGTCTGAAATAGAACTGTTTGACATTCAAATCTGTATTGCCCAGTCAGCTGGGGCTGTAGAATACACTGACTGCACCTCTGCAGAGGGGTAAGATCCCACCTAACGAGTGTCCTGGATATGACACTAAACAATCTGATGGTGAGGTTCCAGCAGTGCGGAGTACCCCTTCATTGCCATCGCTCCCAGGTCCACTCTGGCCCAGAGTGGTAGCACCTGATAGGGCCCTATCTATGGGTTTAATAGAACTAACAGCATACTTATGCTAAAATGAATTGAGTAAACTGAATAGCTTGAAATAGAAACGTTTTTGACAATTAAACCATACTTACACTTAAACTGCGTGCTTATGCTTAACTGAATTATTTCAAATAGAACTGTTTTTCGACATTAAAACTGTATTTACACTTAACTGAATTATTACATATAACTGCTTAAATAGTTTGAAATGGAAATGTTTTTGACAATTAAACTGTGCACTTATGCTAAACTGAACTGTTTTCAATAGAACAGATTATTTACATGAAAATGGATTTGATGTTAAATAACCTACAAAGGTTGATATGCCATAAAACCAACCAAACCAACCCATCTGAATAAAATCATACACACACACATACATACATACATATGTGTATGTATGTAACAGAATAAGAGGGAGTCTCTGTGGCATTGTGGTTAATGTACTGGACTGCGACACCATGATATGCAAATTCAAACTCTAGTCATGCGATTACATTAGATTTTGGACAAATACCCTTGGGAAAGGCATCAACCTTTCCTCCCACCTCACCCCAGCTATGGGTTGAATAGGATCACTATTGTTCTGAAAGAATCGATTTGACATTAAATAACCCACAAAGGTTGATATATTAAAACAAGGAAACCAAACAAAAAGATTCATGCATTTCCTAAGGGCATTGGCATGAATTGAAACCATCTTTACTTCTGGTCACCAATTATTTCCCCCCCCTCCAAAAAACACAATACAATGATAACCCTTACACTCATTTCTTCTGGGTATATCCATCAGACGCTGTTTGGACATGTAGAGTACTAGATGAGAAAATCCAATTGGTTTGTTTCACTTGTAAACAGCTGTTCTTCTAAAAATCATTAGGTAACCCCTAAAGGTTGATATGCCATTAAAACAAAGAAACCAAAGTATTTCCTTCTAAAACCTCAACTTTTTGTTTTCCAATTTTAAATTAAAAATGTAGAATTTTTAAGGTTATTGTTTAATAAGCTTTTAGTCTGGTACATAAATCTTAGGTTACGTTACAGTACTTTGTATTTTTAACTAGTTGACTATTTAAGTATTGAACAAGCTCATTGCCGCTTAACTTTTGAGATTTGATAGCAACAGCTGCTTTTAGTATGACTTGGCTTTATTTATTTTTTTTTTTTCTTTGTTACACCTAGTTTAGACCAAAGATTATACTTCTACTTTTTCAGCCCAGTTGACTGGGGCTGTAGAATACACTGGCTGTATTTCTACAAAAGAGTAGCCCCCCCCCCTCCCATGAGTGTTCTGTGTTCGACATTAAAGAATCTGATGGTAAAGCTCCAGTCCTGGAGCTTTGGGGAATGTGGAGTACTTCTTCATTACTATTGCTCCCAGATCTGCTTTGACCCAGAAGGGTAGCACTAGATAGTCCTATCTAGGGGTCAAATGGAACTGTTTGACATTTAAACTGCTTGTGAACAAATGACTTGCATTAAATCAAATTGTTAGAAATAGAGCTGTTTGAGCATTTAACTGTGTGGAAACAAATGACCGTTTCATTGAATTGTTTGTGATAGATAACAATACTTGGAACCAACCATTTGACTGTATGCAAATGAGTTGTGTTGAATAGAATTATTAGTGCTTATTAGTAATCCATTAAACTCTTTAACTGTGTACCTAAATTGAATTGTTAGTGTTACAAATTGGTCTAGTGGTTAGAGTGTTCGCCAATGGTCCAGGAGACCTGGGGTTCAATCCCAGATCACGTCAAGACTTTAAAAAAAAAAAATGGTACTTGATGCTTCCTTGCTTAACACTCGGCAATATAAGGTACATATCAAGAGTAAAGTGGAGCAATCCAGAGAAAGGAGTAGTGCCCTCCCCTACACCTCGGTGTAGTAGTTATTGAAAAAGAAGCCTTCTGGTCGCCAACTTTACTTTTACTTATATAGCAATAATTGAAATCATTTAACTGTGTGCAAATAATTGAGCTCTGGCTTATTTTAAAATGTTACCTACAAACTATACATTTACAAATCTTATGAAGAGGATTTGGCATTAAATAACCTACAAGAGTTGATAAAACCAACCAAACCAAACCTCTACTTTTTACATCTTTATTTTCATACTGCAGACTGATTTCAAAAAGAAATATCTAGAAAATGTCATCAAGCATGTCTTGTATTTTAATGCTCTGTTGGTGGGGGGTAAAATACACTGACTGTATTTCCTGTAGAAAGGTAAGAACCTCTCAAAATCAGGTGTCCCACATATAACACTAGGAACATATTAAGCAATGATGAACCTGTCCAGTACTTAAATGGGTGACCAGTTAGTAACATCTGGTACTTTAAGCAACTTGTAGCCTAAATAAAGATTAGGAAATAAATAAGATTGAAATGGTGAACTGTTAAAATATGCTAATGATATCTCCTGCAGGGAAGTAAGACCCCCCTCCAAAAGGGTATGTTGGGTATGACACTATCCTGTATCAGATAGTGAAGCTCTATTTTTGGAGCTCTGGGGGAGTATAGACTACCCCTTCATTTCCATTACTCCCAGGTCTACTGTGACTCGGCAGTAGTACTTGTTAGGGTTTTATCTCTGGGTCAAATATATCTATTTGATAGGAATACTTGAGACCATATAACTGTATGGAAATTATTTGTATTAATAGTTGATTATTTATAAATCATTATCATTAGTTGGTTAAAATTATAATTGCTTACCAAAGAAAAGATTTGGGCATTTAATAAACTAATCTTTGCACTATATAATGCATCCCTTAAATTCTGGTCTGGCACATTCAGAAGTGGGTGGGGGCCAAGTGAAGATCAAACTCTCTACATGGTCATTGGGATGTGAAATTAGCTTGTTAAGCAACACGCCCTTATAAGTTGCTAAAATTTTGGTATATAAAGTATAATTGAAATACGAGAACAGGAGAATTTCTCCTAGGTATGTATTTAACCAACACCTCCACCATTGGCAGAATGTGACACAAGGTCAATTTTAAGCAGAATAAAGTAGGTTTGAATTTAGTTTTCCTTCTCACAGACTTGTTGCTTAACTAGTATGCCCTACTATTTACCCATAACTGTATGAGGGAAGAAAGGGATTCATGCCTCTTCTTTTTATTTTATTTTATTTATTTATTTTTAAGGTCATTAGCATGAAGTGAAATACAAAGTTGTGTGTGTCTTATAAATTCTAGTCAAGGATTGATAGGTTATAAAGGCAACTAACCAAATTTTGGATTTATCTACAATTCTGATTCATGAATAATCTCTCGCTGGGTTAACTGAACTCTTTAAAAGCATTATAGCTGCCAGGAAAGATAATATAAAGTAGTAGTAATAATAATAATCATCTTGTCTTTATGTAATTTGAGAAACTAATTTATTTTATGTTCTATGTGTGGTGTCAGTCTACTATCTACTGTCAGTTTACTCTCCCACCTGTTAAAATAATTACAGAAATAAAGCTTAATCATTCTTTATTAAGCTTAGGTTAGTTTGGCACAAGGCCAAAGTATGGGGCTCTCCTATTGTGTAGTTGCTTGCTAACTTGACTTGCAACATTGTAATCAGTGAGTTTGCGCTCCAGTCACTGTCAAATACCCTTGCGAACGGTTAGAATCTTCTTATCGCGCCTCCCCCTCCCAGCTAGTAGTATCACTACTGTTATTCTATAAGGGATGGCTTTGGCATTGAATAACCTACAAAAGTTGATATGCCATTAAACAAAGAAACCAAAGTAAGAATAGAGAAGATGACAGATGCTGATTGACATGTGTGGTCATGAGATGATTTTTGGATTGTGAAGACTTTGTGTTTTTAAGAGTTGACAGCTATGCATTTATTGGGTATCAAGTGATTGGGAAAAGAGATGAAAAAGTTTTTTTTTTTTTTTTTTTTTTTTTTTTTTTTAATTCATTGATGTGTTCTAATTTTGGCTCTTGGTTGTGTACCGATGGCTTCTTGAGATGTAAATTTGAAACAGTTGGAATCATATTTGCATTTGATTTGATCTTTAAAAAAAAAAAAAAAACCATCAAATCTAGTGGGGATATTACGAAATAATGTTTATCAACTTCTTCCATCATCTGTATGAAAATGTCAATCTATGGCTTTTGGATCCATAGACAGCGCAACAGAAAGTCTGTTATCCTTGAGCATCAACCATTATGCCACCCAAAGTGCTCAAAATTTACCAAGCTATACCAACTTTGACACACACAGACCTCAGATTGCTAACAGTGTCTCTTTTTTTTTTTTTTTTTTTTTTTTTGTATGTGATATAAATGTCCTGTCATGAGGGTGTAGAATATCTCCTGCAGAGGGGGGGGGAACTCCCACAAATAAGGTTGCCCTAACTATGCCACCAAACTGTCTGATGAGGAGGCTCTGCTAATTTTCTATATTTGCACATTTGTATGTGTGAACTGATGAAAATGCAAAATAAAATTCCAATTCTTGTTCAGCTATAAATTTTTCTGCCCCCCCCCCACTGAGCCTGATAGTCATGTGACTGTTTTGTTTTGTTTCTCACTCTTATTTCATGGTAGGCAAGAAAAAATGCAATACAATTCCATTTAATTTTGATGACGATGTAGATTTCAGTTAGCAAAAGAAATGACTTTGTATATCTACACATTAAACGGTCTAAAAACTTTTCAGTGTTGCTGTAATGGAATTCTGTATTCGATGTACACGTACACAAATGGGGGGGGGGCGAAAATGTGTATGCACATGTATTTCATGCCCAATTTGTATTAGATAGAAGTAGCATAATTCTTATCAGAATTATGTATTGGTCATTTCTGCATGTTTGTACATGTGGAAGTTTTATAGTTAAAATATTTTTAGATGTGAAAATTATAAGGAATTATAAAAACTATTAAATTTTAACTTTTATATTGTGAATTGAATTACTGCAACCAGAAAATCCAGCAAACACTTGCACATGATATATGGAAACACTGGACAGCTGTTTCAACCTTATTACCATGACTAATTGATTTGGTGTCTCTTGTGTGTGATGTGGGTTGGTGGCTCAGTGGTAGTTTCGGCTCTGCATTCTGTGGTTGCTGGTTCAATCTCCAGTAGGGGAGATCATAGTATACACTGCTGATGAGATGTAATAAGGTCGAAACAGCTGTCTTGTGTTTCCATGTATCATGTGCAAATATTTGGATTTTCTGGTCATGGTAATTCAATTCACAATTCCTCTACTTAAAAAAGAAAAATGTACACTTTAACTTTTATGTAAGGAAGTAAAGTTGGCAACCTTAGTTAAGGTTGTGGAGGTACCCGTGGTGTAGTCGTTATCGCCGTAGGAAATGAACACGGCGATACGAGTTCAAATCCTGGACGAGACTGATTGCATTTCACATAGCACTAATACCCTTGGGAAAGGTATGAATCCAATAATTCTCCCTCCAGCTATGGGTAAATAGTAGGACAGACTAGGTTCTTCAGCCATGGTTAGGCAACTAGTCTAGGAGAAGGAAAACTCTGAATTCAAACCTGTTAAACTCCGCTTAAAAACTGACCTTGTGTCATATCCTGCCCGAGCGGAGGGGTTGGTAAATAGTACCTTAGTTAAGGACTAGGTTCTTCAGCCTTGGTGAGGCAACTAGTCTAGGAGAAGGAAAACTCTGAATTCAAACCTGTTAAACCCCGCTTAAAAATTGACCTTGTGTCATATCCTGCCCGAGCGGAGGGGTTGGTAAATAGTACCTTAGTTAAGGGTGACCCAAAGTCTTTTCAATAGCCACTACACTGAGGTGTAGGGGAGGGCACTACTCCTGTCCCTGTAATTTTATGTACATAATGTTAAATACTTAAAACCATTTAGTTATGAACGAACAAACTCGTTCAGAGATAGTCACCAATAAAATATTCATTTACAAATGAGCCTTCAGGTATTCCCCCCACTAAAAAGGAAATGATAACAATTAATCTGGACAATATAAGGTACCATGAAAATAAGTTTCAACCACAAATGATATTCATCATTCCATGGTATGACAGCAATTCTAAATCTAGAGGATCATATATACACCTATATAAATAAACAGGATTTGGCATCAAATAACCTTCAAGGGTTGATATGCCATTAAACCAAATAACCAAGCCTTTATGTCCAATGATAGAATTTTCCAGATAAATAAACATATAAAGATCTGATATATACACTCGCACACATACACACATTATTATATATATATATATATATATATATATATATATATATATATATATATATATATATAGTAAAAAATCTTAATGAATTATGAGTTGTGAGAATCAAAAGCTGAAGAGATCAAGATTGCAGCTGGTTATTTTTTGATACAGGGTCTGGTTGAATTGTTGCCTACTCCATTGTTGTCTTATTGTTTGATCATTTGTTATCCAACTAATTTTCTTTTTTTTTTTTTTTTTTTCTGTGTTGCCATCTTTTGTTTTCATTTGTTTTTCTTTACCAAACAATACATTCTGCCAATCTATTATTTAATGGAATAATCTCTTGGGTTTGATGTATAAATTGAAAAAAAAAAAATGGGCAACATAAAAATTTCATTAAAAATTTAATTTTACTAAAAGAACAATATATTCACCAATTTGTTTTTGTCGTTATTCTGACATAAAATGTGAAAATGCTTGCCCCCACCAGCTATACATTTCTGAAGCCTCACTCTGAAATTGATACAGTGTTCAATATAATGATCTCTTTGGTTTGGAATGTAAAAAGAAAAAGCAATGGGGGTGGGGGGAGCCTATTCAAAGCTTTATTTTATTATATGGACAATATTTGCAATTTCATTTTCTTATTGTCATCATTCTGTTTTGAGGCCAAATATTTGCCTATACACTCCTGAAGCCTCAGCACTTGCCTCATTATGGCCTGATATTTTCTGTAATTTCATGAAATCTTTGTCTACGGCCTATATTTAAAGAGCCTTCAGATATCCCCCCACTAGAGCAAATAAGTGAATTGTTCTAGTGAACAAGATGAGGCACCTTGAAAATAAGTTTCAACCACAAATATGATATTCATTATTCCATGCTATGACAGCAGTTTTAAATTCCAATGATCATTTGGTTGGATCCTGTGTAAAATTATTCAATTTAAAAACATTTTTAACCCTTAATGGCTGATATTTGCGTGGCTACCTATATTCAGTAAATAAAAACATATCCTGGAATTTAAAAGAATCACAATCCTACCAATCCTGCCACTATAAAAGCCAAAACCACTGCCCTAACCATTTTTAACCTCCTGAAGATGACTGAAGTCTGGAACACATGTAGGTAAAAATAATAAAAATAAAAACCTAGATACCAAATTCACTTGTGGACCTATTCATTTTGTTATATATATATTAAAAACAGGCTATTCAGTTATTGGCGACCATAGTTGAGGGCAACCAGAAGGATCCCTTTTCAATAGCTACTACACTGAAGTGTGGGGAGGGTGCTATTCCTTTCCCTGGATTGCTCCACTTTAATGTTGATACGTACCTTATATTGCTGAGTGTTAAGCAAGTAGGTATCAAGTACCAATTTTAAAGTCTTTGGTATGACACGACCTGGGATTGAACCCAGGTCTCCTGGACCATTGGCGAACACTACCCACTAGGCCAATAAGGAGAGAGTGAGAGCTCTCTCATATATAAAAACTGAATAGCCTGTTTTTTTTTTGTTTTTTTTTTAATACTTAAATGTATTTCTCACATAAATCCATTCTGTTTTAATATTAATTCTCATGATTTTAATGAAGTTCTAAAAATAAAAATGATAAATTCATAACTTCATGTTTTAGATTTCTAAATAGTTTTTATTTTTATAGCCATCATAGATTTCCTGTTTTATATTTGGGCAGTGCCCATTCTCCCATGCAGAGACGTTTAGGCAAATTTGTGATCGTATTCAGAAATAAGGTCAGTTAACAAAGTATATGGAGTACAAAATTATTAATTTGTATATATGATATTCTATCGGAATGCTTTTCTTATCTGATGATTATTTTCTATTTTGTTATCACGCAATCTTTTTCTTCCCTGTATTTACATTGTTGCAATTCATTCTATAAGTTGGTCCTGTGAAGACTCATCCTTTTTGATTGATTCTCTCTGTTTCATTGTCTGTGATTCTTTCTCTGTTTGGTCATCAGTTTTGTTCTCTCTCTCTCTCTCTCTCTCTCTCTTTCTCTCTTTCTCTCTTTCTCTTTTAACCTTGTCAATCAGGAAGGTTAAAATGCACTGTTTCCCTGAAGAGGAATAAGACCCCCACCCCACCAAAAAGTGTCCTAATTTTTAACATAGTCTCCTTGGCAGTCATTTCAGTTGAAACACCTTTTTTGGAACTTCTCTTTTGATGGGGTGTGAAGCTGCACCATTGTATTTTATCTTTCATGTCCTCAAACTTACTATGGTGAAGAATTTTCAGTTTAGAAAATGAGAATGTAAGATGAATTTAGGTCTGCTGAGTATGACGGATGCTGTAATTGCACAATCCTGTGTCTTGCTAAAACAAAAAACTGCAGGTCAAAAAGTACTGACTCTTCAAGATTTTAAGACAGTAATCTAAATATGTAGACATCATCACTTTATTATATAAATTGCTCAGCTGGTTTCATTTAAATTTTATATTTAAAAAAAAATTCAGTCTTGATATTTTTTTTATTTTAATCACACTTGGTATTTTACTAAATTCTAAACCAGCAAAAAATAGCATATCATAGCAAGATTTTAGAGAGCTATACTCTTAAAATGCTTTTTGAGAATAAAGCAATTTACTGTCCAATTTTCAACAGTGTTAATTTTGTGAAATCTGAGCAACTTTTTTATTCATTTTTTTTTTTTTTTTTTTTTTTTTTTTTTTGTTTAAATTAAAATTTTGCTCCAGTTTGTGCTCCTACCTAGAAGAAATACATTTATCTAGGCAGCTTGAATTCCTTCCAGGGAATTCACATTTCTACCTTGCTATTACCTAGCAACAATACAGCCAATCAGAACTACCCTTACATTTGCGCCATGACCTTGGGCAATCTGTTGTAATTGATATAATGCTGCAGATTATAACATCTTAGATTTTCAGTTATTTTTCATGTGTGTGTTGGAAGGTTCTGAGGGTTAATCATCTAAATTGATTATATAATTGAGGTTAATATGAAATACTAATCAGAATATTCCACTTTTTTTTTTTTTTTTTTTTTCTTCTCTATAGAAGAAATATCATCATTGACCATTATTATATATTTACAGGTTGCCTAGTTTTTTTTACCATGTCTTGCCTTTTTAACAGTTCAATCATATTTCATTTTATTTGTACACTATTGTTGAAAAGGACTGGGATTCTCTTCAGCTGCATTTCTGATGAGGGGTAAGACTCCTCCAACAATTGTCTTGAATATGACATGAAACAATCAGATGGTGAGGCTCCAGTAATGCTGGAGCTTTGGAGAATGTGGAGTACCCCAGGTCCACTCTAGCCCAGAGTGATAGGACCCCATCAGGTGCTATCAATGGGTCAAATAGAACTGTTTGACATTTAGACTGTGTACTTACACTAAACTGAATTGTTAAAAATAGAAATATTTGATCATTAAACTGTGTGCAAACAAATGATTAATAGTAAATAGAATTATTCGTATTAGATTGAAACAAGTGAAATCATTTAACTGTATGAAAAAAATGAGCTTGGGCTCCTTTAAAAATGTTATCAAAATGTTTAGAAAGCATATTTAATACATATATAAAAATAATTTAGCATTAAATGACCTCCAATGTTTAATATGCTATAAAACTGAACCAATTCTCTTATGATTAAAGAGAATAGAAAACTGGTTATTCCATTGTGATTTGATATATTTTTTCATATAATCTCTCTCAGTAAAAGATAGCTGTGTCTAAATTCTTTGAATAAAGTCTTTTGTTACTATTTAGAATAAAAGAATATATATATTAAATAGCAATACTTTAAACCATTTAACTGTGCGAAAACAAATGATTGATATTAAATAGAATGAGTCATATTTGATTGTAATACTTGAAACCTTTTGACTGTCTGCAAACAAATGAGCTCTGGCTCATTTGTAAATGTTATATATTAACTATTTGCTTACAAATCATATATATATATATATATATATATATATATATTGCTGCTCATCTCTGCCTATTAATTTGAATATTATCTCTTCAGTCTTTATCCTTAAATGATGTTGATATCTCTTGTAGATATCTAGCCAAGTCACTATAGTCTGACACAAGGACATAGATGGGATCAAACAGGCTTTTGTATTAATGATCTGCAAGACTAGCTTTCTAACCACTGCTCCACAGCAAGGTACCATGAATCATTACTGTATAATTTAGCAATGGAAGTGTGCAGTGTATGCTAATACTCCTGCACAGGCGGGCTAAGACCCTCCCTCCCAAAAGTCTATATCGTATGAGCATGTATGTATGTGTGTACACCCCCTCTATTTTAGTAATAGGTTCATTACTATCTTTGGTTACAAAAAGATAAAAATAACCCTGGTATTCTGCTACTGTTTGTGCACCAGTTGTTTGTATAATGAGGCTAATGATGAGCTCATAGTATCTCTTGAATTCTAGGAAATCTTTTACACAATCCACAAACTTTCTAGGATGGAAGTTGCTGTGATAACTACAAACTTTACCTATTTATACATACCTGTCAAGATTTCATGATAGAATTCAGATTGTAAACTGTTTGGAGAATGCTTTGAATGTTTTGACAAGGCAAACATTAACTTGGAGATAAAATAGTGTTTATTTGAGATTATAAGCATTGATCATGATGACAGTGAAAGTAGTGCTTTAAATGACAATTATAGCCTGTTTTGGTATTGCATAGTACCTTTTTGATCTATTTTATTCTATTTATTTTTTTTAAGAGGTTGTACTTCAGAGAACATGTCTGAGTGCTCCTTAAGTAATGATTATCAGTAGGGTCAAGAATATGCTGATGACATCCCATATATATATAGTAAGACTCTTTCTTCAAGTGTCCTGGGTGTGATACTAAGCTGCATTCACTGGTGAGGCTCCAGTTCTGGAGCTCTGAGGAGTGTGGCATCACTTCTTCATTGCTATTACTCCCAGATCCACTATGCCCGAGAGAGCTAATACCTAGATCAAATAGACCTGTTTGAGATAGTTTTCTTAAAATAATGTGAAGGTAAATTTTGAGCTGTATGTTATTGTTAGACTTTGGTATAAGATACCTCAAGAAGGGTTGACATGATATAAAACCAATCACCCAACCATTGATTTTAAACTGATTATGTTGGTTGATTGACATGTCAATTAACCATGTGATGAACATACTGTCTTAGTTTTTTGCTCTTCCTAATTTTGGAATGTTGGTACGACTCATGACATTATAAGTCAAACAATTCTGTTGCAAAATTAGAAAAATCTGTTAGTTTTTCCTAATCTGAAACAGAATTTCACTCAAGAACTTTTTTATTGTTCAACTTGGTTAAAAATAAAGTGTGTGCACACACTCTCACTCCCTCTCTAACTAATGTGACATGATGCAGTTTTTTATATATGTAAACAAAAGGTCAAGGTCACTGCAATACAACATTTCAAGTGTAAGCACACTAAAATGCCGCTCCTTTGGCATGATTTAAGTTTTTATTTTTTTCATAAAAACTAAATTTAATCATGTCAATGTAATCTTTAGTTTTACCTTGCGTTTTCACTTTCATATATGTAAGTAAAGTTGGTGACCTTAGTTGAGGGTGACCCGAAGGCTCCCTTTTCAATAGCTACTATACCAAGGTGTCGGAGAGGGCGCTACTCCATTCCCAGGATTGCTCCACTTTATCCTTGATCCGTACCTTATAATGCTGAGTGTTAAGCAAGGCGGAATCAACTACCATTTTAGTATGATTCAACCTGGAATTGAACCCCAGGTCTCCCAGACAATTGCAAATACTCTACTCATTAGGCCAATGGCCCGGGAAATATGTATGTATAATCTCCAGGATGTGACACAAGGTCAATTTTTAACTAGAGTAAAACTAGTTTAAATCCAGTTTTTCTTCGAGACTGTTTGCTTAGGCCAAAGACCAAATCTGTCCTTTTTACCTGGGGAAGAAGAATTTATGCCATTCTTAAATGCATTAGGACATAAGGAAATGCAAGCAGCCTCATTCAGGATTTCATCTTTAGTCACAAATATATCACAAAGGTCAGATATTTAGAATAAATGATAGCTTTTCCTTTTTGCAAATACACCCAATCTTGTCGATAGCATATATTCACAAAGCAAAACCTTCCCTTATTGCCTGATGACTGTAAAATTGTGAAACTGACGGTTGTGATATGGTTGCATTTTCAATCTACAAATATGCCCAGTCTGCTGTGGCTGTAGAATACGCTGCAGAGATGTAGTCAGTGGGTAAGACTTCTCACTTCAATGAGTGTCCTGGATATGACATTAAGCCATCAAATGGTAAGGCTCTAGCCTTTGAAATTTGGGGAATGGGGAGTACCCCTTCATTGCCATTACTCTCAGGTCTACTCTGACTTGTAGTAGCACCTGATTGGGTTCTATCTATAGATCAAATGGAAGTGTTTGACTATTTAAACCGTGCTAAGAAATGACTTATAGAACCGTTTGATCATTTAACCGTGTGTAAACAAATGACTAATGTTTATTTGAATTGTTTGTCATATTTAGGAATATTTGGAAATATTTAACTTTGTTGACTTATGCTAAACTGAATTGTTTGAAATAGAACTTTTTGATTATTTAACTGTGTGTAAACAAATGACTGATGTTTAATTGAATTATTAGTGATGCATAGCAATAGTTGGAACCCTTTAACTGTGTACAAATGAATGAATGAATGAATGATTAGTATTGAATAGAATTATAAGTGTTAGATAGCAATAATTGAAACCATTTAACTGTGAAGAAACAATAGCAATACTGGGATGCTAACAAATTAGTTCTGACTCATTTAAAAATGAAATTACCAACAAACTATTCACTTAGAAATTATATATGTATATCCATTTAATTGTTTACAAACAAATGACTGATGTTACATTGTTACTGTTGAATAGAAATACTTGAAACGATTTAACTGTGTACAAAAGAATGAGTTAAGGCCTGTTTAAAAGTGTATCTACTAAATGAGTTAACAAATCTTATATATTTGATATGTGTAAAAACAGGATTTTGCATTAAATAACCAACAATGGCTGATATGCAATAAAACCTAACCAATTTACGAATGGTTTAATCTTGGAAAGACTACAAGACAACACTAACTTTATATTTTTAGTGTTACATATCTGTAGCATAGCCTGAATAATATTCTAGGGTAAACAAAACTTACTGTTATGATTTTTGCCTATAGAATGAAAGATAATTAACAACAACTAAAGATTTGATTAAATGCATTACATCATCTCTGAAATGTCATTTGAATTATTTTCAGTTGTTTGTTTATAATTAACCTCTGAGTGTAACTTTGAAAAAAAAATTTTATACTGTTAAATTATAATTTCTATTTGTATTATTGAATTATTTATGTTTATATAATCTTTTTAAAGAGCTATAAGTAATGAATTCAACTGAAATAGAATTATTAAAAATGTTGACTCTCTTAGATATTGACTTTTTTCTTTTTCTTTTTTTTTTCTTTAAAGGCATATCACCCCTTTAATCATTTACTACACTTGAAACTATTTAACTGTGCAAACAAATGAACTCTGACTTATTTTAAAATGTTATCTACAAACTATTCACTTACAAAGTGTTTGTGTATGTGTGAAAACAGGATTTGGTGTTAAATAAACCACAAGGGTTGATATGCCATAAAACCAAACCAAGCAGGGACACCAACCAAATCTAAAGAGCTGATTGGTTGTTACATATATATGCAAATCTAACTTACATCAACTGAATGTAACATCTTTTATGTCGTTTTAGACTTTTTGATTGAATTGGGTCGGTTTGTATGCAGTTATCACCTGATGAAAATTTTTAACTGACTAAAATAGATTTGAAAGAGATTGCAAAAAAATTTTTTCCTTTTTATGAAGATACGATATGTATCTTAAGATGGGGGGAAAGTTCTGGTTGGAAAACTAAACAAAAGCAAAGAATTTAATTGTCTAAATAATTTTTCAATGATTACTTACTCTTTTGGAAATATTAGGCAGTAATTCTAACCTATGTTGACTGTTCCTCCTTGTCTTGAAGGGCTTAAAAAGATTAACTGTATACTCAGCAAAGGGAGTGCCCCCCCCCCACTCCCAGAGGTACACTGAGTAACCCTCCCAAGTTAACTCTCTCGGAGTTGGAGTACCTATTAGGGTCTATGGGTTGAATAGACTTAAAAAAATTACTCATTTGGACTGTATACAAATGACAACACAAGAAATGTAGATATGAACATATAATGAATACAATTCCTTAACCTTTAGGCATAAAATAACCCTAAACTGGTTGATATGCCATCAAAATCAATCGATCAATTCATCATATTTAAATTCTAATTGATGTTAAATTTATCCCCACCCCAAAAAAACAAACTTTTTAATAAATTTAGACATTTGGAAATTTGTACACAAAAAATAAAGTCTATTTTAAAGATATTATTCAGATGTGTTCTCCAGTAAATTTTTTTGAATTTTTGGTATCAATATGAACAAGATAAGTGGATATTGCTAAAGATAGAATGGCTTTTTGATGTTATCTATTTGATAGCTTTGTCAGATATGCAATATGGAGAATATGAGAATAAGTAAATATGTTCTTTATTATCATTGCAGATAAATACTTTTCAATTGTTTTGACTAAGGTCAAAGTTTGATACCTAAATGTAAAATTCATATAGCCTCAATTTAAATCTAACTGAAGCTGAACATTGCATTTTTTAATTAAATGAATTTAACTATTTTAAGATTTGAACCATCAATAGAAATCTTATTAGGCTTTTTTTTTTTTTTTTTAAATTGTGAAATAGCAAATGTGATTTATGGATCTAAATCATTCTATGAATTAGACTTTTTAGCATCTCTTTATAGATAATGCAGAATTAATTTTTAGTCATGTTTATGGGCTTTTTTTTTTTTTTTTTTTTTTTTTTTTTTTTTTTTTTTTAGCACAAAGACTGTTGGAAAATATGATACATTAAATAATAATGCAGAGAATAAGCTTGTAAAACAGGCTGTTTAACTCATAACTGGTATCAAGTCCTAAATCAATAAAGATTACATAATCCGGTTAAACATTAAATCCAGAAAGGGTAAAGTGCCACATAAGTTAATCCAACATTGGCAAGATGTCCTTTCCTTTGCTGGAAACTTGATATTAAATGTTTTACATGAGTTAGGGTTTTTTTTATAGTAATAAGATTAGAGAAATGGTAAATTTTGGTAAATCTGATAAAATAAAGTAAAAAGCAGATAAACCAACACTGACATAACAATAATCCAACAATATTTTTTGAATATGAAATATCATTTCTTAAAGATTTAAGCCCAGATACCTTGTATTAATGCCTATAAATTGGCACATCTAAATTTTTAAAAAATTTTTTTTTATATGAAGTTATTTTCTAAATTTAAAGGTGCTAGGATTTTATCTCCTGTAAAACATACAACCACTGTGGATATTATTTATTCTGAAACTCTTATTGAAACTAACTAAAAATATCTTCCAGTCAAAATATAAGATTACCCCTGATATTCAATTTTATTTTTAGTTTCAAATTTTGTTTTATGGCTTCAATGTTGTGTAGTTTGGTGACATATGATACCTAATAATCTGTCTTGATTGTGTAAGACCCCCACCCTTTAAAAAAAGTGTCTGGGTATGACATTCTGGAGTCAGTAATGACTTCATACTCTATGGAGTAGGGAGTCATTACTCCCAGGTCCACTCTGACCCAGGTGGTTTGCAAAGGGAATGAGTCTATTTGTCATGAGTGGTATAAGATGCCCCCCCCCAAGGTATCCTGTATATAACACTAAACAACATCTGGTGGTGAGACTCTTGTTCTGAAATCTATAAAGTGTGTAGTACCCCTCCATTTCCCCTCTGACCTGGAGTGGTAGTATTTGTTTGAGTTAAATTTATGGATTGACTAGATCTGTTGGGGAAATTATATTTAATAGGACCACATGCCAAAAAACTGTAAGAGACTACACAAAAATGTAAGTAGAAACATACAAGAAATGAGTCTCCCTAAACTCTAGGCATGAAATAACCCTAGACAGGTAAACATGCCATTAAAATTGGTCATTTACTGAATAAAATAGTATTTACTGATAATTTTATGCAGTTTAAATTTTTATATTTTTAAAAATGTTTTTAAATTTACATACAAAGAGCATAAAAATATATTGCTTTTGTAGTACTTCCCAAGCAAAGTTTTTGAATTATTGTCGTATTAAAAAGAAATTTCATTTTTGTTTTATTCTCTGCCAGATATATTTGCTGTTGCCAAGTTTCTAAAAGTGCTTTTTTATTTATTTATTTATTTATTTATTTATTTATTTATTTTATTTTTTTTTTTTTGTCTGGAATTTTGTTCTACCTAAGCATTAATGCTAGGTAATATTTTCCATATACTTAGAGAAGTGCTGAAAAACTAAGGGGAAATGTTTCATTAAAAGGGAATATTTATTCTAGGAAGACAAAATAATTTTAATTTGGAAATTTATTTTCTATATGATTGGTTATATGGCTTTTCACTGTTACGAGGATCATTAAATAAGTTTCCAGACTTTTTTCGTATGGGCACTTTTATTGATAATACACACATGAAACTCTAGTCCCCTTTGAAGTAATCTCCTCTGGCTGCAATGCACTTGTACTGTTTCAGTAACTTCTTGAAGTCCTCTTGTGTGAGTGTGTCACAGACTATTTGACCAAGATGGGCATCAAGACAGTTCCTCACCCTCTCTATAGTCCAGACCTTGCTCTCTGTGACTTTTGGTTATTCCCTAAGCTCAGAGGCTGTCGTAATGAGACAATTGAGATGAAAGAGGCTATGACGAAGCTCATTGACACGCTCGCATAAGAGAACTTCCATGGGGCCTTGCAGAAGTTGTCGTAATGGTAAAACAAATGCATTGTAGCCAGAGGAGATTACTTCGAAGGGGACTAGAGTTTCATGTGTGTACTATCAATAAAAGTGCCCATACTTATTTAATGATCCTCGTAATTGTAACTATTAGAACTCTGGTATTTGTAATTTTACTAAGTTTTTCAAGTCTAAGTTACCAGCCTTTTTCTTTAAAAGGAAATTGATTTTAATCTACACGACCCTTTCCTTTATCCAATAAAAAAAAAAATCCCTCATACCAAAAGTCAAATCAGAAAGTCTTAGTGCAAATTGAATGGGCAATAACAGCATTCCCTTCCTCTTGCCTTGTGTATCTAGTGGGAAGAAGGTGATATCTTATCAATTCTTTTTGACTTTGTCACTTTTTTTTTTCTCCTCTCCCACTACAACTATTATTTTGTTTGTTACCAATTGTTGTGGCCAAACCCTGTACACATAAAGCAATGACTTCTCATCTGAAAATTATGGTAATTTTCATGACCTCCCTGCATCAAGTTTCTTGGTTTTCTTTTTCCACCTCACTCACGAAGCCGCCTTTTTATAGACTAAGAACAGGTCACTTGTATATTTTCCACTACTTTTCTTCTTCTCACTTGGATTCACTCATTGTGTTTTATACTTTGAGCGCCAAACAATTACCTACTACACTGTTTTCTTGCTTTTTTCCTAAAGGACTCTATTGAAGACTCTTACTTATAAATAGGGTGTCTCATTATACATGGGACCCATGTGACTCTACTAATGTTTATTTTTTTATTTATTTTTATTCATTTATTTATTTTTTTTTTTTTTCCAGATTTGAAAATAGTATACTATAACAACTATTAATCTTTGATTACAATTCATTAGACAAGAGAAGAAAAAATATTTTGTGTCACTACTTAGTTTGAATGATTTTGTCTCAAAATAGTTTCAGCCCATTAATACAATAATTTATTACTGAGACAAGAAATTTAAAAAAAAAAAAAAAAAAATTGGCATGTCCTGGAAGCTAATATAATAACTATAAAAAAAGAAAAAAAAATTTGATTTGATGTCTTTAGTTCAAAAGTGCAATTTTTACAGGGCATGTTCCAAATGGCTGCCATTGCGCTTGTCTCGGTAATAAATCATTATCATATTGGGTTGCATCTATTTTGAGACACCCTGTATATTTGTCATCTAGACTCTATCCCCTCCTCCTTAAATGGGAGTGTTAATAATTTCCTGATGTCTGTAGCTTGTTTCTTTTGTATAAGGTAATTTTTGCAAATGCTGTTTTAAATTTTTTATATGGAAAAATCAGCCATTTCACTTTACATCTAATAGCTTCAATTTTTGTAAAGGTATATTATGAAGTGTAAATGTCTCATGAATTTTAAGTAAGCTTTAAAAATGTCTGTCTGTTGGAAACAGTCATAATTTAATAGATATTGTTTTATGAAGTAAACCCAAGTTTGAATCCTGAACAAAGCCTTTTGCATTTCACATAGTGCTAATATCCTTGGGATAGTTATGAATCTACCTATGGGTAAATAGTAGGGCAGACTGGGTTCTTTAACCTTGGTACGACAATCAGTCTATAAAAAAAACCCAAAAAAACTTGGAATTCAAACCAGTTGCAGACTTCTAGAAGGATGATCTCTACCTGGCTATTCTTACCCAAGACACACTACATAAGTAACCCAAGTTACAGGAATAGTGAATGAGTATATATAAACTTAAAAAAAATTCAAATTTTTTTATTTTACAAAAATACTCACTTAAATGTTGCCTTTGATGACCGTTAAGTTTGCTACAGTCACTCTATTCATAGAATCTATAATTATTGCTAAATAAAAGAAAGTTCGCCAATGGCCCGGGAGACCTGGGTTCAATCTCGGGTCGAGTCATACGAAAGACTCAAAATATAGTACTTGATGCCTCCTTGCTTAATACTCTGCATTATAAGGGGGTGTCCTCGTGGTGTAATGGTTAAAGCGATGGACTGCAGAATTGTAGTAAGCGAGTTTGTACTCCAGTTGCGCTATTATGTTCACTTTCAGGCAAATACCCTTGGGAACGGTATAAACCCCCTTATCCCCCCAGTTATGGGTTAAATAGTACCACTACTGTTCTTCTGGGAGAATAGCTTTGGCATTGAATACCCTACAAAGGTTGATATGCCATTAAACAAAGAAATCAGATCAAATCAAATCAGCATTATAAGGTACGGATCAAGGGGGAAGTAGAGCAATCCAGAGAAAAGAGGTAGCGCCCTCCTCTACACCTTGGTGTTGTAGCTATCAAAAAGGGAACCTTTGGGTCACCCTCAACTGCGGTCACAAACTTTACTTTTATTCAAGTTAGGTTTTAAGTAATCTCCCTGAAAAATTGGAGTCTGCATTTACACTCCCCACGTCATTATTGTTACAAATTGCATTGGAAATGGGTTTTATTCTTTAAGAATATTTTAACACTTGCAATAACAAAAACAGCATATTGTTACAATATGCTTTTTTTTTTTTTTTTTTTTTCTTTTGCGATAATAGAGCACCATACAAAAATTAGATCATTTCAGTATAGAGTATATACATTTCCAAAAGATGGTTTTGTTATCTTCAAATACCTTGTGTAAGTCTTTGAGGGAGAACAGGATGCACATGTTTATGTTAGAGGTAAAGACAGTTATTTACTAAGCTCTGTTTTGTTGTGACACAAGTCTGGAAGTATGACGGCACCTGGTGAGACTCTAACTCACTAGTCGTGCCCAGGTAAAGACTGATATACTGGTCACAGGATACAAGACTTCACATGAAAATTTGCTCAGACTGATTGGGGTGAGGAATTTGAAAAGAATGGTCTGATTTGGTTTGGTTATATGGTATATCAACCATTGTAGGTTATTTAATGTCAAATCCTTTTCATACATATTTTAAATGATTTCTAAACACATTTTATAGATAACATTTTTTAATTAGCCTTTTCTCTTTTTGTGTGCAGATAAATGGTTTCATTTATTTCTATCTAATACAAATAATTCTATTTACTATTGATTTGTTTGCACACAGTTAAATGTCTTCAAGTATTGCTATTTAACACTAACAATTGAATGAAACATTAGTCATTTGTTTACACACAATTCAATCATTAAACAGTTATATTTGACCTATTGATAGGACCCTATCAGATGCTACCACTCCAGGCCAGAGTGGACCTGGGATTGATGGCAATGAAGGGGTATTCTGTATTCCCCAAAGCTCCAGCATTACTAGAGCCCCACCCTCAGATTGTTTAGTGTCATATCCAAGAGATTCATTGGGATTTCTTACCCCTCTGCAGAGATACAGTTGGTAAGTTCTACAGCCCCAGTTGACCGGGCAAAAAATTGTCTGATCAATGTTTGTTAAATTTGACTTTGGTTATAACTTGTCTCTGGTGATTAACTCAGCCCTCCCTTGCACTGCCAGATTTTGTTTCTCTCATTACTCTATTAAATATTTTTTTGTTTAATCCATTTAAGATTTTTTAATCAGATTTTGAGGGTTATTAGTAGTTTGAAGATTAAATTTGACAATAATCTGTATATTTTGTGACCCTGAATTTCATTGATCACACACACTCACACTCTATCATCATTATTATAAAAAAACATTTTATTTTATCTACATATGAGGATTGCTCTGAAAGTAATGTATCCACTTTAAACAGGCTCTTGTTCATTGATGGTGAAAATGAAAAAGTTTTTGTAATTTTCATGGAAAGATGAGAGGCATTACTTTTTAGAGTGCTTCTTATATATAAAAACAACTGTATTAACATTACCCCTGCTTACCCCCCCCAAAAAAAAAACTCCAAATAAAATGAATAAAGCTTCTTTATAGTTATCAAAGTAAAATGCCATGTAATGTTGAATATTGGCTGGGGATTTTTTTTTTTAATTTTTTTTTTTTACTCCTTCTATTTAAGGGTTTTTGTTTTTTAACTGGTCATCATGAGCACCTATCTATAGACTTATCAGCATAAAACTGACAGTAATCCCCAAAAATCTTGTGATGATGATTTAGGTTTTTAAACTTTTTTTTTTTCATCCAGTTAATATTCAACTTTGTAATGCTTCTATCACAGATAATGAGCACAATACAAAAGAAATAATGCCAGTTATAGTATTTATTATACATTAGAAATATATATGTTAAGCAGCTATTTTGAAAGCTTTTAATTTTAGTCAATGGCTAAAAATTCTACTTATGAAATGTTTGCAATATAATTTTGTATTAAGTTTTATTTGAATTTTCACACCTCTACTAAACAGGGGCTTTACTGAAGTTCAAGGTGTTTAGTCTACTTTAGTTCTCCAGGACTCGGCTCATTATTCTGATCTTAACAGTACTGTAGCCTGGATGGTTTTCTAAGGGTTATTTCACTCCTCGAGGTTTTTTTTTTTCACACCTGCATTAGCTCATGGTCCTTCACTGAAGTCTTTGACAGCAAATCTTCTCAGATCTCCAGAACTCTTCTGAGTATTCTAGCTGATCTTAACACTGCTGTGGTCTAGATGGTCTTTATTTTTCCTCTGATTTACAATTTCTCCAGTTTTTTCCAAGCTTTTGAGAACTGTTCCAAACTTGCTAACTACAGTCGATATCACTGTCACCCTCATGTTCCCCTTTTTTTCTTTTTTTTTTTTTTTTTTTTTTTTTTTTTCTCAAAGTTCAAGTATCTACCTTATTTTCACTCTATGGTCCAACAGAATAGCAAAATCCACTTGATGGCAAGGTTTGTTTTTTTTTTTAATCAACACTAGGTTTGGTTTTTTGGCTAGGATTAGGTGATCTGTTTATCTCAAAATCTTAGAATTCTATGCATTTCATTCTCCAGGACAGATTCTGGTTTGTGTGTATGACCATTTGGTATTTGGTAGTATGTTCAAATTTTCTCTTGCACAATTCCTAGTGGATCATCTTTCCCCACCCAGTTGTGCCTAACTTTGTACTCCGTTTGTGCAAGTTTGCTGCATCTGCTTATGTGATTAACTATTTCATCTCTTTCTACACATAACCTACAATTGCTATTTTGTTATATATTATCAATTTCAGCTTGAACATGATTGGTGCTTATTGCATTGTACTCTTATTAAGAGATTTGGTTTCTCCATTAATGTTTCTCTTTCTTAGCCATGTCCAGGTCTTGGGCACAGTCTTGCCAGCTTGTCACTTAAAGTATCCATATAGTTTTTTTTTTTTTTTTTTTTTTTTTCTCTGTTTGGCCTTATGTTGCCTTTGTTGGCTACTATAATTAGTTTTTCTTGGCTCTTTTTAACGTATTTCTGGAGTCTTCATATTGATACATCTACACAATCCTCAATGCCCGAAACTCTTTTTTTTTTTTTTTCCCCCCTCCTTTTCCAGCCCAGTTGAGTGGAGCTGTAGAATACACCAACTGCTTCCCTGCAGAGGGTTAAGCCCCTACCCCCATGAGTGTCCGGGATATGACTTTAAACAATCTGATGGTGAGGCTCCAGTTATGCTGGAGCTTTGGGGAATGCAGAGTACTCCTTCATTGTCATTGCTCCCAGGTCCACTCTGGCCTAGAGTGAGTTTTAGCACCTGACAGGGTCCTTTCTATGAGTCAAATAGAACTGTTTGACATTTAAACTGATTGCGAACAAATGACCTCTGCTGAATTGAATTGCTTGAAATAGAACTTTGATCATTTAACAGTGTGTAAACAAATGACTGATGTTTTAATTGAATTGTTTGTTAAACATAGCTATTCTTGGAACCATTTAACTTTGACTCCTGCTAAATTGAATTGTTAGAAAAAGAACTGTTTGATCATTTAACAGTGTATATCTACAAAATATGTTTACAAATCCTATATTCAATATATATGTAAAAACAAGATTTGGCCTTAAATGCCTAACAATAGTTAATATGGCATAAAACCAAACCAATCCTCTTTTTCTTGACCCATATAGTCTGTCACCTCTAGGGTGTAAGGCCTTATGCATAGTCATCAGTTTCCTAGTCCTTTGGTCTATCCGAGTTTCTTCCTTATCTATTTTAAGAATTGTCCATAGTATCTTACAATGAAGATTGCCTAAGTATTTATTTCTTTGATGAGATTTCTGTTACAGAGCTAAGTTTTTAGGAGTTTTCTTATTCTTCTGCTATCCTCTTTTCTTTTTCTTCATCTCTGCCTGTTTGATGGTGTCTGCTTTCAATATTCTTGAAGACTTGTAATTTTCCTTCTTTCCAAACATTCTGATGCTTTCCTGATTTGGTGTTCTGTTTTATTTATTTATTTATTTATTTTTTATTTTATTTTATTTTTTTTTTTTTTTTCGCTTTTCATTTTATCACGCTCCACAATACCAAATTCTATTCCTATATCCTGGCTGTATATTCTTAGTTTGTATCAGGGCCTCCAGTTTTTTCATTGTTGCTGTTGTATCACAGAGAAAGAAGACAATGTTGGTGTACGAAAATATAATCTTTTTCTATTACTCAAAATTACGTGTTCGGGTAAAAGTTGAAGATGGCTGAGATGCATGCACACAGGGACAGACAGTATGGATTTTCTATAAAACCTCTTTGCCTTTCTGCACTTTGGGTCAAAATCTCCACAGTATATATAATATTCCGGATGCCCACATGAATTCTTGTGGTCACAATTCCTCCAACCTGCTACTTATATGCTGCATATGATCACACTTCCTTCTAGCATGCCACCCATGCAATTTATGTGGTATTTTCATTGGGGAACACATGCATCCTGTTTACTTTAGGAACCAGGTACATATCCTGCTATTTTTGTTCTTGGTGTTTGACTTCTTTCTAGCATGCCACCCATGCAATTTACATGACATGTCAAAGAGGGTCTTCCAGTCAATAGCCAACATTAGCAAATATTGTGGCATTATTTTTTAAAATTCTTTTTAAAAAAATTTCGTTTTGTGAAAGTTTGAGCTATTTTGGTAAATATTCATTTTTGCAAAATACCAGTAAATGCAGAAGTACGTTGTAGTTTTAGTATATGTTCTGCCAAATTACCATAGGAGTAATGTAAAAACAAAACAAGCAATAACATAAGATGAGGATACTCATTTAGAATAAATTGTGGGATTATTGAGGTGACTAGGTAGTCATCAATTTCTGGAGAAGAGGCCAATCAGCTAAGGGGGGTGTCAGTTATTGTCAATTTTCATCAACAGTTCCAACTTGGAGGGGGAAAATTTGAAGAGAAGGCAAAGATGAATTTTTATGACCAGAACTTTTGGAGGAGTGTGGGCATGTTTCTTCTGCTGCACAAGAATTTTGGGGAAAAAATGGCTCATCATAAATCTACTTCCACAGTTCTGTATTTAGACTACATAATAAAAAGCTACATAATAAAAAAAAAAATTTAAAAAGGTTTAAAAACCAAAAATAAAACTTACTTTATTCTGAAATTATGCCAGAATTTGACCTCGTTTATTTTAAAAAAAAAAAAATATTTTGAGGACCCTGCTTATTGAGGCCTTAAGCCAGTTTTACTTACATCTAAACTCTGTATTCTTACTGCATTTTTAGCTTGATAAGCATCAATGGAAATTAAATTAAGAATTTTTTGCATTGGCTCATAAACCAGCGTAATAACGTCAATTTTGTGCTGCAATTAGAAATGATGATACCCTCTGAAATTTCATCTTCAGTTATTTATTAGTTTAACAAATTAGTTTGTATATCAATCAATTCTTTCTTTTTATTGCATTTTTGTTTCATTCATACCAAAAAAAAATGAGTATAAAATCCAGTCTGGAATCTTGAGAATTGTGAGGTCCTAATCTGTAGCCCTTTTTTAACTTGAGTCTAAACCTGGCATTTGTACTCTTTATAGAAAAGCCTCAAAGAAATTCTGTTTTGAAGAAAAAAAACTAAGTGGGATGATTTCACATACTCACACAAGTGAAAAAAACAGTGTGCATTTTTTTTTTTTTTTTTTTTTTTTTTTTTTTTTGGGATAATAATTAATTAGGTAGACTACACTACTTGATATCTATGACTATTCAACTCTTTCATTATAACTTCCGACACTTCAGTTTTCTCTTATTTCTGCATAAATTTGTATCATTCTCTTTAAGTTTTTCTCTCATTCTAATTTATTTGCTTTCTTTTCACAAGGAAAGAAAAACTGCTTTCTACCTTCTTTCCTTTGTTTGTGAAAATCAAATGTTTCATGTTTTTTTTTTTCTCTCATATGAGAGTGGTGGGTGACAAATTCTGGAATTTTTTTTTTCTTTGTGCCACAGAAGAAAGAGATTAGAACAAGAGTCTCTTTCCTTATTGCCTTATCATACCTTAAGATGGTTTAAGAATGTACTTGTCAAAATGTCATGTGAACATTAAGAAACAAAAAAGAATTTACTTGTTGAAATAATTCTTTTAACACTTTTTTTTTTTTTTTTTTTTTTTTCTGTGTCTATGATATTCTAATCATGTAGAAGAGGGGTGTCCTCATGGTGTAATGGTTAAAGCGATGGACTGTGGAATCTTAGTAAGCAAGTTCGTACTCCAGTCGCGCTATTACGTTCACTTTTGGGCAAATACCGTTGGGAAAGGTATGAACCCCCTTATCCTCCCAGCTATGGGTTAAATAGTACCACTACTGTTCTTCTCGGAGAATGGCTTTGGCATTAAATAACCTACAAAGGTTGATATGTCATTAAAACAAAGAAACCAATTATGTTGGAAGATTTTACAAAAGTTGGTAGATAGCTTCATTGTATGAGCATGAACAAGTAATTAGATTTTCGTTTATAACTTGACTTTCTCTCCCCCACCCTGTGTTCAATATGAACAAGTTATTTTAGGGTGTATAGAGAATGTTTTATACTTACTATAGAATATATTATAGGATTTAAAATGTTCCTTTTCAGAATCATTTTACAAAAAAAATTTGTATATTTTTATTTATCTTATTTTTATTAGTTTTTTTCTACAGTCAAAGCCAGAAACTTTCAATACCAAGTTGATTGATAAGGTTTCCTATCATGTGAGATTACTTATAGTAATAAATGTATTGAGACTATTTAGATTTTAAAATATTTAAGGCTTCAAAGATGTGTATGCAGTTGAGCTACACATAAAGTGAAAATGTTTAGGCATCAAGGTAAGTTGGTGCCATCTTGAAAAAAAAAACATCCAAAACCCAATGTTTCATTCATTTCTTTCTTGGTAAATACACCTTGTATAAAGTCCTGTTAAAATGTGCTCAGTGTCAGAATTGAGTAACAGCATTTGTTAATCACAGTACTGTATCTGAGGAATTCATTTTTGGTGCTTGAATGTTTTGCATCAATCAAAATTCATAAAATAAGTAAAGTTGGCGACTGCAGTCGAGGGCGACCAGAAGGCTCCCTTTTTAATAGCTACTACACTGAGGTGTAGGGGAGGGTGCTACTCCTTTCCCTTGATTGCCTCCCCTTTACCCTTGATACGTACCTTATATTGCTGAGTGTTAAGCAAGGAGGTATCAAGTACCATTTTTAAAGTCTTTGGATTCAATCCAGGTCGAGTCATACCAGTCTCCTGGACCATTGGCGAACACTCTACCCATTTGACCAAAAATTCATAAATGTAGGAAAAGAATTTATGGCAACATTTATATACACGTGAAGAATGTTTGCCATTGGGTTTGACATGCAAAATCTCACAGTAAAGGTAGGAGTTGGTTTTATGAGCAAAAGACCAAAATGACTAATTTCTATGACCCGTGAGGAGACTAAGAGTTGGTGCCATAATTCAAAGAAATCTAAATTAAGAAATATTTCTTTGAAGATATATTAAAAAAAAAAAGTGGAGTGCAGAAAAATCATCTACACGGGTCATAATGACAACACGAGGCAATGAACAAATGGAGAAAATGGTGGGAAGCTTGAAAATTGTACTTCAATACAGATTTGGCACTATCAGATTTCTAGTGGTTGTCAAAATTCAAAGAATTTTGCCATTTGGCACTATCAGCATTTTTTTTTTTTTTTTTTTTTTTTTTTTTTTTTTTTTTGTAAGTCCTCTAGATGGCATCCAATATCTACACAGAGCTGATGAATGTAAGTTTTTGCTGGTCAGCAAACACCGGTGTGTCTATGTGTAGAGTCCATGGAAGATTGTTACGTATGAGGTTGCCTTTACTATTTCAATGCCCAACATGTTTTCACTTGTCTTACTTAGATAGTTTGTGAGATGGTAAATAAACAGCCATACAGCTGCTCTTTTGAAGGGTGCTGCTTCTAGGATTTGCTGAAAACAGTATTGAGCATCCTTTTTTAGTTCCCTGGCATTGGTGCAAGTGGTGTAACTAAACATTAGTACTGATACATCTGGTTGGAAGAATTCCTATTTTATTTATATCAAATCAGATTTTCATATGGTTGATAATCTATCAATAACAATCCATGCCTTAACGATGCAAGTATTGAGATTGCTTTCAGTAGATGAGATATTAGTGCTGAAGTATATGAACTGGTTTACCAATTTCTGGGGTTTGCCATTTAATGAGATGGTTTCATCTTGATTTAAAACTCATGAACTCTGTTTTTATTCAAGTTAATGAAGAGACCAATGCCTCTTGCTGCCTGCTTTAGGCTATGCAACAGATTCAGCTTGAGCCAGTGTTTGTGTTGTTTTTTTTTTTTTTGGTTTTTTTTTTTTTGGTTTTTTTTTTTTTTGCAAAAGGAGCTAGATCTAATTAGTAATAAATTAGAATAAAATGGTATATCAAAATTAGTGTTGGGGATAAGTTTTTATCTTAAGTTCCTACAAAGCTATTTGCACTAGTGGTGTAATGGCTATTGCTGCAGGAAATAGACACTGCAACCCAAGTTCAAATCTTGGATGAGACTGTTTGCATTTCACTAATACCCTAAGGAAAAGTATGCATACAACTGTGCTCTATCCAGTTATGGGTAAATAGTAGACTAGACTATGTTGTTTAACTTTGATATGCGAACCAATCTAGAAGGAAAACTCCTAAAAACAAAACAGCATTTACCTAACTCTTTCCCAACTGGCAGCACAAGATCAAATTTTAGGTGGAGGCTCTCCCATAGATGGATGCAGTTGAGGGCAGTGCTAAAAATTGTATGGCTTTGTCTGCATTCCCCATTTGTGGGTTACCTTAGGCCTCAAGCTATGAACCTGACTTTTGCCTCTTTAGATCAGGAGCAGGTGCTGTATAGGAGGATTGGCTAATGACTGTTAAGGCATTTAAAGGATTTGAAAATGACTCTTGTGTTTTTAAATACTATATTCCTAATAAGTTATATATTGTTTTATAATACATAATATATAAAATATTGCTAATAATAAATTATTACTTAATAGTACATTTATAATCAATGAATGTTGGAAATAAGTAAAGTTGATTGATGTTAAATCAAGGGAAATTTCTTTTTCTGCAAGAAAAGGTGACAAATTTAAAAAAAAAAAAAAAAAAAAAACTCCCTCTTGTGGAACATTTCATCCATAAAGCTGTAAAATAAAGTTAAGTAAATATATTTAGGGGCAATATGTGATCCAGCCAAATTTTAAGTAGAGTACTGCTGGTTTTTCCTTCTCTCAGGCTGGTTACATTACCAAGGCTAAAGAATCAAGTTTGTCCCTACTATTTACATTGTTGGGAGAAAGATGGATTCATGCCTTTCTCAATTACATTAGCATGAAGTGACTTGCAAAGTTTTAAGTTGGATTTGAACTTGAGTTGTCAGTTCTTTTTCTTATGGTGATAATCATTTTTCTCTAATAAGATGGTTTGTGCATTTTTGGCATATCAACCCTTGTGGGTTATTTATTACTGAATCCTTATATATTATTTGTAAACAAATAGCTTGGTAACAACAATTTAAAAAAAAAAATGTTTTATAACCCAGTCAGCTGGGGCTGTAGAATACACCAACTGCATCTCTGCAGAGGGGTAAGACCCTTTCAAGTGTTTTAGCTATGACCCTAAAAAAAAAAACAAATAGTGAGGCTCCAGTAATGCTCGAGATTTAGGGAATGCAAAGTACCCCTTCATTGCCATTGCTCCCAGGTCCACTCTAGCCCAGAGTGGCAGCACCTGAAAGGGTCTTATATGTGTGTCAAATAGAACTTTTTAACAATTAAACTGAATGCAAACAAATGACTTAGGCTAAATTGAACTGTTTGATCATTTAACTGTGTAAACAAATGACTGATATTTAATTGAATTTATTTGTGATACATCACAATACTTGCAACCATCTGTGTGCAAATGAGTAATGTTTAATAGAATTAGTATTAAATAGCAATACTTATAACTACTTCACTGTCCGCAAAGAAATAAACAGAATTAATCCCGTTAGCTAGAAATACTTGAATCCATTTAACTGTGTGCAAAGAATGAGCTTAGGCTCATTGAAAATGTTATCAACAAAATGTCTACAAATCATATATTAATATACATGTAAAGAAAAATTGATAACACGGTAATCCAAGTAGGAGAGATTTATTGAGAAGCAAAGTCGGCACTATAGCGTTTTGGTTCTAATGAACCATCATCAGGACTATGAGGGATGATATTAGTAATGTTAAATCAAAGATGAATGTTTAAAAATAGAAAGACAGGAAAAATTTGTATAACAAGAAAAAGTTGTCCGTTTAATTAGTGAATCTGCATTTGTTTTAAATTATGTCATTTGAGTCATTAGAAATATTGTGTACATTTTCATGTTCTGTTTGTTTATCGAGAAAGATTTTGAATCAAAAGTGAGAAAAAGAAAGCATAAAAATGTGGAATATATTAACTAAAGATTGAATATATTGTAGCTATTTAAAATGGATTTGCTCGAGTAAGGAGAAATATTATTGGATGAGTATTTAGGGATTTAAAGAGTGAAATAGCAGCGGCTTCAAAAATTCATCTTAGACATTTAAAAGCCAATCATTAAATGAACCAGAGCTTATCTGTTTGCACAATTTAAATGCTTTCAAGTATTGCTATTTAATTCTATTTAACATAAATGATATCAAGTCTATTAAAGGGGGGTGTCCTTGTGGTGTAATGGTTAAAGCGATGGACTGTGGAATCATAGTACGTGAGTTCGTACTCCAGTCGCGCTATTACGTTCACTTTCGGCCAAATACTCTTGGGAAAGGTACGAACCCCCTTATCTTTCCAGCTATGGGTTAAATAGTAACACTACTGTTCTAGGAGAATGGCTTTGGCATTAAATAACCTGCAAAGGTTGATATGCCATTAAACAAAGAAACTAAACCAAGTCTATTAAATGGTTCTATTTGAGCTATAGATGGGATTGTAATAGGTATTTCAACTTTGAGTCCCAGTAGACCTGGGGGTAAACTCAATGAAGGGTACTCCACATTCCCCAAAGGTTCAAGACTAGAGCCTCACCATCAGCTTCAGTTTAGTGTCATATTCTGGACATTTTCTCTAATTAGAGAAAATATACTGTATGGTTTTGTTCAGAAGTAGATAATATTGAAATAATATCTCTTTTGCATATTAAAACTGATGTCCTTTATACTTTTGTTTTTGGCACTTTAACATTGCCACTGTTTTAAAAGCAAACGAGAAAACCAATTTAGAAAGACTTGTTTGAAAAAAAAGAAGTGACTATTTGTTTGTTTGAAGACAGTAAGGATTGAAATCTGCTTTAACCAAACACTTTCACTTATTCGTTCAAGGGTGAATCTGTGATTTATATCAACATAGAACTTCTTTATGGTTAGGATTTGGAAGGTTTTATTTGTGTAAAAACTACTTTTTGTTCGAGTGCTGTTGAAACTAATTACATTTGAATGTATAGCACTCTCTTTTCATATATATATATATATATATATATATATATATATATATATATATATATATATATATATATATATATATATATATATATTTATTTATTTATCCACCTTGATAGCAGGACGTAAGAATATGTTAAACAATAACCCTGACTGAAAGAGGTGTTCTTGATTGGACATTTGTCTGCATCTGGTAGTGAGGCTCCTGTTATGGATTTTGGGAAGTGTAGAATCATCCTTTCATTACCATTATTCCCAGATCCACTCTGACCTGGAGTGGTAGTACCTGTTAAAATTCATCAGTTGGTCAAATTGATTCATTTGAAAATGTTAAGCATTACGTAGGAGCTTGAAATTGTTTGCAGATTACTAGTATTAAATAGAATACTTGAAACTGTATAACTGTAGGCAATGATGATAATAATAATTGCAGCAACTTGGAACCATGTAATTGTGTGAAGATTATTAGTATTAGATAGGAATACTTGAAACCATATAATTGTATGCACCAGCAATATTAATAACAGCAGCGACTAGGAAACATATAATAACATAAAAGGAAGAAAGACTAACTTTGGCATTAGATAACTCAACAATGGTTGACATGCCATAAAATCAACCAAACTCTCTTAATAAGAAATAAAAGAATTTTGAGCAAGCAGTTTTTTTTTTTTTTTTTTTTTTTTTTCATAAAGAAAAGAATAAGTTAAATCTTTAAGTAAATTTTTTATGTTTGTATATACGTGGTGTATTCAATAAGTTTCCAGACTTTTTTGTACAGACATTTAAAATTATCATAGACTCTTGGAAATTCACTGTTATTGCTACACATCTTATGAGATGACTGACCAAATGTTATGATTTCAGCTTCAAATGAACAGCTATAGCAGGAATTGGAATACACCCTACTAAAGCATGATTGTCACAGCTGGTGAATTTCAAAAATGCAATCTGACGCTCTAGAAGAACAATATGCAATAAAATTCTGTTTTAAACTTGGAAAAAATGATAACACAGAAATGTATGGAATGCTTCAGACTGCTTTTCAACCATCTTGCATAAATCGGGCATCAGTTTTTGAGTGGCATAAGAGATTCAAGGAAGGCACGGAGTCTGTGAGGGATGATGAGAAGTGTGGGAGGAGTGAGGAAGTCAATAGACCAGAGTTGATTGGCCAAAGGGTTAGGGTTACTATGTTGAGGTTTTAAGGGAGTTTAGGAAGAGATTCCGTCAGAAGAGGCCAACACTCTTCAAATCAGGTCAGTGGCATTTATACCAGGACAATGCACCAGTCCACAACTCCATCCTTGTCACAGACTATTTGACCAAGATGGTCATCAAGACAGTTCCTCAGTCTCCCTATAGTCTAGACCTTGCTCCCTGTGACTTTGGTTATTTGCTAAGCTCAGAGGCTGTCGTTATGAGACAATTGAGATGAAAGAGGCTGTGACGAAGATCATTGACACGCTCACACAAGACTTCGATGGGGCCTTCCAGAAGTTGTTGGAATGGTACAAGTGCATTGCAGCTGGAGGAGATTACTTTGAAGGGGACTAGAGTTTTATGTGTGTACTATCAATAAAAGTGCCCATATGAAAAAAAGTCTGGAAACTTATAACCAAGTAAAAAAAAAATATTTTTTTAAGCAATACACACTGAATGCTCTTGGAGAATAGAGCAATTTCCATTTAAAATTGATAATTTTGTGAAACCAGTTTGCACTGAACATCATCTTCGTTTTATGATCCAAATGAAGATGACTATGAAAGGCTAATTAGAATCCTACACTTCTTGCTACATAGAAACGTTAACATCATAGACCACAGTTATAATCAGAAGCCAATGAGTTCACAGGCATTGAGTTTCAAACTTGAAAATAGATATTTGCTTCTTTCAGTCCTAGATTGGCCATTGTAGCACTTGTAGCTTTTAATGATTATAATTGTAGGAAGTAAACTTGGCTATCCAAGTTCAATTTCAGAATAAAGCTGTTTGTTTTTTCACCTCGTTCCAATATTCTAGGGAAAGCTATGAATCATGGTGTAACGGTTATTGTTGTAGGAAGTGGACTTGGCTACCCAAGTTCAAATCCTGAATGAGTCTGTTTGCATTTCCCATTGTACCCAACAATACTCCCTCCAGCTATGGGTAAATAGTAGGGTAGACTGGTTGTTTAATCTTGGTGTGCCAACCAGTCTAGGAGAAAGAAAACTCTAAATTCAAACCAGACTTGGAGGGGGTGCTACCTATCTTGTATGTCTTGGGCAAGAAGTGGAATAAACACTATTTGAGTGGTACCCCACAACCAAACCAAGTTATGGGATAAGTTTTTAGTCTATAAGAGTCAATGAGGGCACCTCAGGTAGTGTAATAGTTAGCAAGTTAAACTAGCACACCTTTATGAGTGAGTTTGATTCTCAGTGGGTGCTCCATTCATATGGCCTTGTGCCTCATCTAAGAAAAAAGCTTAGTAAATTACTTTAAGAGTCTATGAATTAATGTTACAAATAAATCGGGAAAAACAAATACAAAAATTTATTTGTATAAATATATATGTTGTGTATAATTTTTGAACGGCTATCTATTCATAATTCAGTACTATAAGATTTGGTAACAAATGATGTCTTCATTGTATAATGTTCGATGAGAAAATTCTTTAGATTGTTGGCCAGTATAACGACAAAGGCGCAATACTGCATGTACAGATTTGATTTCTTTTTAGCTGTTAGTTTCTTGCTTCAATAAAATTATTTTCCTTCACAACCTTTGTAAATAAATGTGAAATGATTATTTTTAATAAGTACAAAAATAAACTGATAAAGCAGGTTTTAAAAGAAAAGATTTTTTTTCCTCTGTTTTTAATAACGTTAACTGTCAGGCAAACTAAAATTTGTTTAAGAAAACTTTCCTTAACAAATTGGAAGAAAAAAAATTTGAGATCAATTTTGCATACCACTTTGTCAGTGGGGCTTAGAATATGTATCTCATGTAGAGACCCCCTCCCCACAAAAAGGGTGTCTTGGGTAAAATCTTAAACTGCATCTGATGGTGAGGCTCCAGTTTTGGAGATCTGGAGAGTGTGGAATACCTTTTCATTGCCGTTACTTCCAGATCCACTCTGACCTAGAGTGTTAGTTCCTGTTAGGTCCCATCTAGGAGTTAAATTGATCTATTTGAAATGATTTGTATTCGGTAGGAATATATACAACTGCCCTTCCCCCATAAACCTATGGAATAATGACACAAAAATGTAAATATGAACGTACAATGAATGGCTCACCTATAAGATTAAAGTACCTCTTGATAGGTTAACATGCCTTTTTAAAAAATTTTAATAAAAAGAATTTTTTTTATTTATTTATTTTTTTTATGGTGATAACCAGATTGACCATATTCATATTACTTAGCGAAATTTGCTGATCACATCACACAAACAATTCTCTGTCCAGATATAGTCATCTTCATGGATATAACCATGTAGATGATCATTTGGGAATTAACAGTGCATTCGGGGAGAGTATCTGAGGGAAGCTCATGAGGATGCTTGCCAAATACCATGAGCTAGTAGAGCAGTTTAGGAACAAAGGCTAGTTGGCTCGAGCCAAGTCGGGTGCAAGGTGCTCACTATGCAAAGTTTTGACCAGACTTGGTATAATGGGAATGGTTAAAAGTGATGAAGCATTAGAATCATGGCATTCAGAAAAAAAGCCATCCAGTGGCTTTGAATTTTAAAGATGACCCCCCCCACCCCCATGAACAGTTGATGCTGAGGAAGGGATTAATGCCAGTGGGATCATCTGGATGAAGTGGGGGTTTAATGAATTCAGGGCTATCACTGACGAGGCATCCGAGCACATATGTAAGATTTTTGGGTTTTTTTTGTTAGTTCTCTCCCCCTTTCTCTCTCTCTCTCTCTCCCTTGTTAGTTGAAAGCTCACACTGAGCTATATTTTTGGCCTTGTTTCAAACTAAGCTACTCTTAGGAAATTACTTCTGTTTTCTGTGTCAGTTTGTGACCCCCTCCCAGCCACACACTTCCAACTTATTCCTATTAAGTCTTGACCTTCTTAACTGGCATAATTGGGTTCTTCTAATAGAAAGTATTTATATGAAAACCCATTCACATATGTAAACATAAATAGGGACTCACACATGCACATTCATTTTTATCTTGCTAAAAGAAAAAAAAACAAACCTTTTCTTCTTAACAATAAAGTTGCACCCAAGATACCAGAGGACAGACACTTGGCTTATTGAGGTTGATTTCCTTGAACTCCCTTATCATGGCAAGATATTAACCTCTATTATTTCTGTTTTGGTCACCTAAAGGCTCCAATTTTCTGCTCTGGAATGTGGCAAGTGTTGGGTGTTGACTGTTCTTAAATGAGGTGAGTCAAACTTGATAAAGGATCCTCGTTTAATGATAGTGTTCAATCTAAAAAGTTTCAGTTTCTTTTTGTCAACTAAATTCTGTCTTTGTGGTGACTTAGAAACACGGGGTTATCACTTGGATAAAATATTTGGCCTCTATTTTTATGTACTTATAATAAAATTTTGTGTATGTTAGTATGTGCATATAATGTCCTGGATATGACATTAAACAATCTGATGGTGAGGCTTGGAGATTTTGGGAATGTGGAGTACCTTTTCATTGTCATTGCTCCCAGGTCCACTCTGGCCCAAATACAACAAACTGTGCGCAAACAAATGCCTGATGTTAAATGGAGACTTTTATATAGTAATACTTGAAACTATTTAACTGTGTGCAAAAAAAAAATGAGCTCAGGCTTGTTTAATAATGTTAGCTATGAAATTTTTTTACAAATCATATATGTATAAAGAAGATTTGGCATTAAATGACCTACAATAGTTGATATGTATTACTGGAGCCTCCCCATCAGATTTTTTTTGGTATCATGTTCAGGACAATCATTGGTAGAGTTAGAGATGTAATCTATAGCCCCAGCTAACTGGGCTGAGTTGGCCTGGGAGTAATTGCAATGAAGGGATAACTTCATATTCCCTAGAGCTCCAGAACTGGAGATTCACCACCAGATGCAGTTTCGTGTCTTAACAAAGAGACCCACTTTTTTGGGGGGAAGGGGGGAGTCTTACTACTATTCTGCAGAGGATGTAGCTGGTGTACCCTAAGCCTTGTTGTAAAGATGACTGGTTAATACAATTGTTTTTAAAGAAAGTTTTTCTTTAAAACAATTACCGCTTCAAATAACTATTAACAAATAGCTTGCATTTAGTTTAAATAGTTTCAAGTATTCCTATATCACATTTCAAGAATTCTATTAATTTGCTTTCAAGTAGTTTAGTTTCTGATTCCAATCCAAGACTAATAATTTTCAAACAGATTTATGACTCCTATATTGACACCCTAACAACAGGTTTTACCAGCCTGGAACAATGGACCTAATGATTATGTTAATGAAGGGAGCTCTTTGCATGACTTCAGAACTGAAGCCTCATCTCTGGATGCAGGTTAGTCTTGTACTCAAGGCACCTCGTCTGGGAGGTGGAGGTCTTACTCTTCAGCAGAAGATGCAGTATGTGAATTCTACGCCCTGCAAATAAAATATATACAAATATATATATATATATATCCACTCCAGAGTTATTATCTAATGGAGATTTTATTAGTAGCACAGATGTTTTGGATCCTGTGCATATAGAATTATTAAAAGCTGTTTCATAAAGAACATAGCCTTATGTATAAAAGGGTAGAATTTATGTACACCAACATTTTGTGGTAATACTGTATTCAAAACCAATGTTTCTAAATTTTTGAAATATAGAAATTGTCATGTACTGACCTCATTTGAGCATCCAATCATTTTCCACTTGCACAAAAATAAATACAAAATAAGAAAAAACATAAATTTTTTTTTTTTTTTCTTAAATTTCATTCCATATTCTTCAGTGCAAATGACAGGGAGCAATAATTTGATTATTGGTTGGATAAATAAATACTGAATTCTCCTTCTTGAAGAACTGAGGGACAAACACAAAAATATGTCAACTGATACTCTGGAGGCAGATATGCTGTAATTCTTGTTCTTGGAAATGAACTTTCCATGTCAAGTTCAAATACTAGATGAGACATTAGATTTCACTTTGTGCTAATGCCCTTGAAAAAGACACACATTCATCTGTTCTTTGTCCTCTCTCACTAAATGGTTAGACAGATTAGGCTTTTTAACCGTAGTCAGGCAACTCATCTACGAGAAGGAAAACCTTGTATTCAAACCAGTTGTTCTCCATTTTAAAATTGGTCTGCTTGTAATAAAGGAATTAGGCAAAGATATGATTATCATTTACTAAGCCTTGCTCAGTTTAGCATAAGGTCAAGAATATCAGGCAACCAATGATATTCAAACATGCTAATGGTGATCTGCAAGCCTACCCCTCTAATCATTATGCCACTTGAGACAGATGCTGTTAGCTCTCCTTTCTTCCCTTTTTTTTTTTTAACTTCATTTTCACTAATGAATTAACCAAATTTATTATATTACTTGAGAAATATGAGTTTTTTTACTTCTCAAATTGCACCTTCCATCTGTTAAATAACTTGTCGGAACAAATGATATGTGAACTAAAATGTCACGTTGATGTGTATACTGACTTGTAGGTGGGAGTACTGAGTTCTTGGGAAGTTGACTTTTAGAAACTGAAGTGTAAATATAAACGATATCTATACTTTCAAACAAGTAAACAATGTTGTTTGCTAAATTTCATGACTGAAAGTATATAAAACTGAAAGAGATTTGGTTGCAATTATAATAAAATCAATTCCTGATAACTTATATTGATCCTGGAATACAATTTTATTTATTTATTCATTTATTCCCCCCCCCTCCACTGTGCAGGAACGGTTTTGAAAAACAATTTTAACTATTTTGAAATGCATTTTTGTTTGTTTGCTCTTGTTTTAATCAAAAAAAAAAAAATTTTTTTATTCTTTTGATGAAACATTAATTAAAGAAGGAAGGTCTTTCCTATTTTAAGACCCTTTCTTTTCCTTTTCCTTTTTTTTTTTTTTTTTTTTTTATAAAGCTTGTGTGGAGTAAAGGCAAATTTTCAAATCAATGAAGAAAGTTCACAACAATATTTCTAATTGACAATACAAAAAGTACAGTACACAGGTGAATATAAAAACCTGATAATTATGATTTTATACTTGGTCATGTAACAGTCCAAATAAAAATACTAAAAAATGTGGCCTCTATTCCTTAATCAGTTGTCTGTTTTAAAAAAAAAATAAACAAACAAAGGGGAGTGGAAACCAAACTATCTTTTGAGGCCTCCTCCAACAGAGGGGCTTGATGTCCCTTACAAATTATGCTGAAAGGTTCAGGAATTGCATTCCTTGTAAATTCATGTTCATGTTTTTGTGTAGTTAAAAATTTTATTCCTTATATGAATAATCCAATCTACTGACTATAGATGGGACCCTGACAAGTACTATCACTCCAGGTCAAAGTAGATCTGGGAATAATGGCAATGAAGAATTCCACACTTCCATGATCTCCAGAACTGGAGCCTCATAATTAGAAATAGTTTAGTGTCATACCCAGGACACCCCCCACCTTTTTTTTTTTTTTTCTTTTTTTTTTTTTATTTGGAAGAGGTCTTATATCGAGGCAGGAGATACAGTCAGTGTATTCTAAGCCCTGCTGACAGTGGGTCCATCTTTCATTTTCAATTGTTACTAAATGAATTATGAAATAATTTGTTTGAAAAAAATTTTTTTTTTCCCCCTCTCAAGAAAATTCATAATTCAGAGGGTCAATTGTTTTTTAATCTTTCAGATTAGATAATTAATGAAGAAGCATCCTCTACTTATTGTATCACTAAACAGAATTTCATTTATTTACTTTGTTGGTTTTGAGAAGCCTCTCCACCAAAAAAGTCATTTATTTAGGAAGTAAATTAGTCACAGAGTGTTAAATCTTAACAGCAAGTGGGTTGAGTCTAAATTATGTAATCTTAAATGTAATTAGTGGTAAGGATGTTTTTATATTATGCCACACAATTCATTTCTCCATCTGTGCTATTTCAAGCATAACTGATTGGTTTGGTTGGTGGATTTTAACCCTTTGCAAAAATCTTGTTTATTTTTAGAAAGAAAATTTCTAACCATTGTCTTAATTAATAGCTTAATGGTGTTGAGAGGCTGTGGATCAACTATTTAAATATTCCTTACTTAATGTTATATTGACTGCTCTAAAGTCAGCTTTGGAAATTATAAAATTAGAATTAAAACTGCACTTAAACACAGTTTTAGCTAACTGGGCATGAATAATTGATTTATCTATGTATCATTTAAATTCTCATATTTGTCTTCTAAGTGATTTTTACCTGTGATGTGAAATATAGGGCTCTATATCTTCAAGCAATATAAGTTGAGTTTTGTATCATGTGGACTTGCTCTGATCTGTCAGGTGTCCTGTGTCATAGCATGTTTAAAAAAAAAATATATATATAATATATATTATAAGAGTGTTGGTTGTCACTAAATCACTTGGTGGGTATGTGTCGAACCAAGTGCAATATAATATGGAGAGTGCTCAATATCTAGGATAGAGCTATATATTTATAGACTGCAACCCTGGGTTTCATGGAGTTTTCTTAACTGCCTGATGATTGTTGTTTTGCAAAAAACACCATGAAACCCAGGATCACAGTCTTTATTCCATGAATTATATCTGTAACCCAGCAAAAATGAAACATGAGATTTTAATGAGCAATACATTTTTAAAAAAATGCTCTAACTTAAAGAATAAGGCAGCTTTCAGTCCAATAATGAATAATTTTGAGTCGTGTTGATTTTTTTTTAATGGCATGTCAACTTGTCTCAGTTATTTATGCTGCTATTAGACTTGCATTTCATGCCTTAAGGTTAGGGACTTGGATTGTCCATTCATATTCTGTGTAGTTTTTTTGTTTAATACCTTTTTGCACACAGTGATGTGATAACAATTATTTCAATCTAATGGATTGACCTGTAAGGCACTAGGATGGATCCCTGGTGATTGAGCATTCATTGATCCGGCGACAGTGGTCAATGACTTGCAACACACCACTTTGGCCCTTCCTTGGTCTGACAGGCAGTCGGATTGGGCCCGATCCAATCAATCGTCTGGTCATGTCAAGCCCTAGCATCTACATATTTTATCCCAACCGTACCTTTAAATCTGCACTTGCAGCAAGTTCCCAACCCTTATCTGTTAGTTGCTAGAAGGCAGTGGCTGAGGGTCAATTGTGTTGAGAATAGGAATTTGACCTGTGCTGAGAAAGTGGCAACGGCTCGGAAGCCTACCCTCAATTCAATTATACTAGTCGCGTATCCCCCGTCTCAACCAAGGCGAATGGGTTACCCCCTTGGTTTATTCCCAACACAAGTTGGACTCCGTGGTGGGTGGAGGAGCGCAGGGCCAATGAAAAATATACAGCATATATGGAATCTTCAAACAAAAAAAACTAAAGGGAACCTCTCAGAATCAGACTCTGAGAATGAGGCAGCAGACTTCCCCAGATTCATTGTTATTGAATCTTCGGAGGAGGTATGCCTAGCCAAATTCTCACCTTTCCTTATAGAAAAAGTTAATCTACAAGAGCTAGTCTGAAAACTCTTAAGAAAACAAAGAATGGTTACTTGCTTGTCGAGGTAGGCAGCCGGAGACAGGCAGAAAACATATTAAAAATAAAAACGTTTCATACGACCAAATGCAGGGCGTATCCACATGAGAAACTCAACACTTCCAAGGGAGTTATCAGGAATAGAGTTGGTATTGGCTACAGAAGATGAGACAGCATCAGCCCTAGGAAAACAGGGGGTTACAAATATAAAGAGAATCTCCATTAGAAAAGGTGAAGAACAAATCCAGACCAACACTTACATCCTAACATTTGATAAGCCCCAAACTCCAAAAGAGGTGAAGATCGGCTATTGTCTTGAGAGAGTTGAGCAGTACGTCCCAGCTCCCCTGAGGTGCTTCAAATGACAGAAATTTGGACACTACAAGGAAGCCTGTAGAGGACGACAGACATGTTCCAAATGCGGTGAAAAGGACCCGGACCATACCGAGGAAGATTGTTTAAAAGAAATTAGATATGCAAACTGCCAACAAGAACATCCGGCTTACGCAAGAACTTGTACTGTTTACCAAAAAGAAAAAGAAATAATTGAGGTCAAACACAAGAGGAATGTTTCTTTCCTGGAAGCTAGGAGAATTGTAGGGAGCTATATGGGAGAAAGCAGCTACGCCTCCATTGCACGGAGGGCGGATAGAACCAATGACTACACCAAATATAGAACACTTGTGGAGAAATTGGTCAAACTGGAAACCAATGATTGGCCAAAGTTTCAGGAACACCTGAAAAAAACTACACTTGGTTGAATTTTACCCAGCACCAGCTCAGCAACAAGTTGGGAATGGGGAAAGGTCCAATGTTGTAGTTCAAACAAAAACACATGTAGGATCTATCACTCCAACACTCCAAGTGCAAAATCTCCATCAAAACAGCCGTTACATAAATCACCAATACGTCCACCAAAAAGCATTAAAGATAGACTAAAGAACTTGTCTCCTATAAGACCTGAACAACTGAAACAAAAATCCCAACTCCCCATTAGCCAAACTACGAAAATAGAAATGAACACCAAAGTGAATAAGGAAAGACCAGGAAGTACATTCAAAATACCCTCAACAACAGTCGCCTATAACAACCAAACCATCCAATTCTCAACAACCAACAAAACCTCTACAAAGGACGTATAGTATAGAGAGCATGGATAGCGACACAGACCGTGTAGTTGCCAGTCTTAATCTTGAAGAAATAATCAAAAACTACAATACTTGAAACCACTTAACTGTCGGCAAACTTATAAGCTCAGTCACCTTTTTTTAAATTGTTAATCTCTAACATATCATACGTATCCATTCAAATGTGTGCTAACGAATGACTGATGTTGACTTCTTATTGTTACATAGAAACTCTTGTAATTATTTCACTGTGTGCAAACAAATGAGATAAAGTAAATGGAATGATTTATGCTGCCTGCATATTTATGCCAGACAGAATTTTTTCCTATGCTAAACTGACTTATTTGAAATAGAACTGTTTTTTGACATTGAAACTCTACTTATACTAAACCGAATTGCTATATAACTGCTTGAATAAACTGAATTGTTTGAAATAGAACTGATTAGTTACATAAAAATGGATTTGGCATTAAATAACCTACAAAGGTTGATATGCCATAAAACCCACCAAACCAAACCAATCTAATGGATTGATAGGACCCTAACGGGTACTACCACTCTAGCTCAATTCATCTGGAAGTAATGAGAATGAAGGGGCAGTTCACACTCCCCAGATCTCCAGAACTGGAGCCTCACCATCAGATGCAGTTTAGGATCATAACCAGCCCCCCACCTTTTTTGTGGGGAGGGATCTTATCCCTTCTGCAGGGGATACAGTCAGCATATTTTAAACTATCTTTTTAATCATCCTAATTCATGAAAAGTTCCTGAGGATCTTTCACTCCTTCCTGAATAGAAGCATCAATATAATCATGACCCACTGTTCCAGCAGGAACCCAATAAGTTCTTGGGTCGTCTAGTTTATACTAACATCCTGTATCACAAGATATTTATCATTAGCAAGATTCCTTGTGAGATATTCAGAAAGTTGATTTAAAAGTAGACTAGATTTACTTTTAAAATCTAGGAAGCCCATGTGGTATGAATTTATAAGAGAAAAATTAGTCTTGACCTCTATTGCACAAAATCTGGGATATCTATATGACACTATCTAGGTTTCTTTTTCATAAAAGAAACCTGTTTTATGGAAGAACTTGAACTGCGATTCAGAAGAATTTATTTTTATACGAAAGTTACTTGTTACCATCTGAGTTTCATGGAGAGGAAAAAATATTTCTGTTTTTGGTTCTTGTTGGCGTCATATAGTATTAGATGGCTAACATGAATTACTTAGGTTTACATTAAAGGTATGAAGTCCTGCAAATTTGCATCTATATCTTACTGAAAGTGTGTGGTTGGTTGGTCGGTTATTTGCTTAGCACGAGGCTAGAAGTATGGAGCACACAGTGAGTGTGTGTAATATATATGTTTATGTTGTATAAAAGCAGTAAGCTCATTTGAAAGAAAAAAAATACCAAAATTATAAAATAATTTTAAGATTAAAAAAACTGGGCTTACTGCTTTTTGACTTAAAAAAAAAAAAAAATTATCAACTCTTATATATAAAAGCAATACACTTAAAATCCTCTTAAAGTAAATTCATAATATTTCATGTTCAGTCAAATAATTTATATATTAATAATGGATTATTAGCAACCATAACTATTTTTTTGGGGGGGGTCTCATTAATTAATGGGATAGCTTTAAACTCTCTATTTCCTGGATTTGAGCTGGAATTACTTACATTTTTCGGACTATTGTCTTTATCTTTGTCGCCATGCTTATCACAATGTTTTGGCTGTTGTACGCTCCGACCTTCTTCAGGTGGTTGGAATGTTGAACTTAACCTTTTATTTTGCTTACCGGGGTAGACTGTTCTCGTTCCACGAGCCATGTTTAATGGATGTCAGTTATCTCCTGTTATTTTCCCCTCTGAAAGTTCTCCACTACCTTCACTGGGTATTGAACTCACACTCTTTGGGTATGCCACTGGATCTAACCAACACCTTTATCCACTGTACCATGTGTCCTCAAGGAGAACTTTCAGGGGGGGGGAAATTAACAGGAGATAACTGGATACCGTCTAGAGGATTTAAGAATGATGGCTGATGCTCACAGATAGTGAATCAATAGAATATGTGATCAGCATGCTCTGATAACAAAAATATAAGGGAATGGTGTTTGTTGTTAGAGATCTCTCTCTCTCTCTAATAAATATATATATATATATATATATATATATATATATATATATATATATATATATATATTGATCTTTGTCGTATGTGTGCGTGCATATTAGGGTTTGGGTGAAGGCCAAAATGTTAAGTGATCAAATGGTTAACCTTTTTTTGTTATAATAATTTTCTAAAAAGAAAATGTTAATCCTCTTATTTCTCCTGAATGATAACAATAGAAGGAAAGTTTTTATTGTGGTTATTGGTTAATTTAATGTTGGTATCACGAGGCTTTAGTGTATATCAGTTAACAAACAACAACGAAACCCAGAAACATTCTTTACTAACTTTATCATCCAATGAAAATGCTGGCACAACTGAATCCTATTTTCTAGCTTTACAAAAATCAATTACTTAGCAGGAAAAACTAATCTTGTTATTGAGACGTACATAGAAGAGGTACTGAAAGTTCTTGGCTCAACCAAGAAAGGTTTGATTTGTTGGTTAATATTTATTGTATGTCAGTCAATGAGGTCATTTGCTTTTTGTTTTTGGCAATTATAACTTAATTACCTGAATTACTCTGTTCCACATTTAATTAATATATGCAACTAAAAAGTAATAAAAAAACTTAACTAGTCTTTTTTTTTTTTTTTTTAAATAACTTTGAAATTGCTTTGGGATATCGGGCTCTCAAGAAGGTTCTAAAATTGATTTTAGCAAAACATGGCTGGTGCTAGGGTCTTGTACCCCCTATTAATCTGATATGGAGGTGCCCGTGGTGTAATGGTTGTCGTAGTAAATGGACACAGTGACACAAGATGGTGACGAGACCGATTGCATTTCACATTGCACTAATACCCTTGGGAAAGGTATGAATCCAATTATTCTCCCTCCAGCTATGGGTAAATAGTAGGACAGACTGGGTTCTTCAGCCTTGGTGTGGCAACTAGTCTAGGAGAAGGAAAAAACGGAATTCAAACCTGTTAAACTCCACTTAAAAATTGACCTTGTGTCATATCCTGCCCGAGAGGAGGGGTTGGGTAAATAGGATTAATCTGATATGGGAGTCCCCTCTCTACTGCATCTTTTTTTGTAAAGTAATATATAAGATATATGAAACTTGCCTACCTGCAACCCTCAGACTTTGGCTCCCTTACGATCGGGGCGGGGTTCAAGGGTAGTATGCACAAGTATGTATATGTCTATATAGGCGTGTGTGTGACCATATCTATTTTGTGCAGGAGCCACTAATTCAGCCCTGCAGGTATAATTGGAGATGGTCAGATGAAAGTGGAGCTGCGACTTAAATGATTTTATTAGCACACCGTTTTAGGGTTCCCTGGAGACATACAGTCTGGAAATATTTTTATGTCTAGTCTATAGGTGGTTGAAAACCTGAAAGTGGGGGTGATGTTAACCTCTACATATATACAAGTAAAGACAGTCTGCTAGTGAGAACAGATAACAAGTAAAGGGGACCAGAGAACACACATTGGGGGAGAAGATGGACTCAGTCTGTCAGTTTTAGTTTCTAGTTAAATGAAAATCACCAGCTGCCTATGTCGCGAAAGTGAGGAGTCCACAAATCATCATTTTGTAAACTAAATTGTTTGAATTAGAACTGTTTAACTTAACTGAATAGCTTGAAATAGTTTAATTGTTAAAAACATTTCTGTGTGCTCATGCTAAACAGAATTGTTTGAAATAGAACTGCTTATTTGTATAAAAATGGATTTGGCATTAAATAACCTTCAAGGGTTGATATGCCATAAACATAAATGAAGAGATGCATGGGCTGCGGACATATTCCCACAATAGAATTTAGGAGGTACACTTAGCATCCCAGTTATCATCACAGGGAATGGAGTCTTGGTTATTACCTAACAAGAGTTAACATGCCATAAAACCAACTGGCAACCTAACATCCTTTCATGAGCCACATTACAGAGAATGTGATTAGTCATGCAAGAACCTTTCAAAGTTCGTTGGACACTGACCTTTTTGTTAATCTAGTATTTTTATTTATAATGAATTCATAGAGAAAAAAAAAACCTAAAGAAATATAATTGTCTTTTTTTTTTTTTTTCTTCCTTTTCCTAAGATGTTATTTGCTGACCTACCTATGAGGTGAAATATTCCAAAGCTTTTTCAATGCGAGAGATCTTAGTTGTATGTTGGATTAAGGAGAAAAGTTGCCAAGTTCTTTGAGCAGAAATCTTTAGATGCATTATTCTCCTTTTTAATGCAATGGGGAAGGTGCTGCCTGAGGGAAGGAATTCTCTTTGAATGAGGATAGTAAAAATGTTGGTCCTTGACCACAAATGAACAAAAACCAAGGAATACAGAAGTTGGTTGGCTTATGAAACTAGCAAAGAACAAAATTTCGTTGCATTTAGGTTAGATACAAAAATATGTTGTCTTTACTCCTCTCCTACATGTACTCCTCCGGGGGCGGGGTCCCACCCCCAATGTTCAGAAATTTTAATCAAGAAAAGACTCCTATAGAAGGATGGAGGTAAAAAATGTCAAACTTCTCCCTTTTAAAGCAGAGAGCTTCAGGCAAACCTGATCCTAAGACACTTTAGATCATTGTCATTTGTTTCCTGGAGAGATGACCTTATAGGACTGAACTTCTAAATAGGCTGGTTGGTGTTTTTCTTTGTCCTCTTTTCGTTTTTTTCTCATCCCACTTTCAACAGGAATCCTTAAAAAAAAAAACAAATATCTGATTTTAAAATTAGATATGATGTATGGTATTGATTGAGAGACGTGTTAAGGGACCAATAATTTTTTTCCCTCTATAAAGGCCTAAATCGTTGTTCATCAAATCCTGATCAAATTAGTGACTTAAGAAAATTCTCTTCCTAACCATATGGTAGGGGTCTTCATGGTGTAATGGTTAAAGCGATGGACTGTGGAATCATAAGTGAGTTCAAACTCCTGTCGCGCTATTACATTCACTTTCGGATCAATACTCTTAGGAAAGGTATGAACCCCTTATCCTCCCAGCTATGGGTTAAATAGTACCCCTACTGTTCTTCTAGAAGGATGGCTTTGGCATTAAATAACCTACAAAGGTTGATATGCCATTAAACAAAGAAATAGAAACCTAACCATACTCTGTTTATATTTCATGTATCTGCTGAATACATAAAAATTGTAAGTGTGAATGTTAGACACTTTTCTATACCTGAAAGGAACCAGCAAAGTTAAAATAAGAATTATTCAGGCCATTGTCTACTTGCACAGTCAAGCATACAATTAAGGAAATTGACCGACCTACCTACTTGTCTACTTATGTCAGACATTCAAAATTTTTCTCTACCCACCAAGAAAAAGATTAAAAAAAAAACAACAAAACTGACACTGCAAAAAGTTTTTCACAAATGCTTATTTAACCACAGAACCTCTGCCTAGGAAAGTAAATTTAACTTAATATTTTTCTTATCTAAAAAAAAAAAAAAAAAAAAAAAAAATTCAACTGACACACCCTCAAACTTAAATCAGTTATTTGAATTATAGAAATTGCTATATAAACATTCTTTTTTGTATGGACACTCATTACTAGTGTTGGTAATAAGTCTTAGCTTTTCATACCTTGGTTTCATAATCTGTTAAGTGATTCAGTTTATATAATATAAAATAAGTTGTTCTCTGTACAAAGGAACGGAAAATTCTGACAAAAATGGCACATCTTATTACAATTAATGAGGTGAGGTTAAAATGTTATTGTAATATGTAAAAATTGGACATTTTTATAAAAATAAACTTGATGACTGTTGGTTTCTGATTGTAACAAGTCCATGATGATGCTGATGCTTCTATTTAGAAAGGAATGAAGCATTTTATAATTGTTAGATTGAGAATTTGAATGGTAAGAAGATTTGTGTTCTTATATATTTACCCAACCCTTCCACAAGCAGGATGTGACACAAGGTCCATTTTCAAGTTTGCATTCAGTTTTTCCTTCTTGACTGGTTGTCATGCCAAAGTTAAAGAGTCTAGTCTGCCCTTCTATTTACCCATAGCTGGTGGGAGAATACATAGATTCATACCTTTCCCAAGAGTATTAGTGCTATGTGGTGTGCAAACAGTCTTGTTTGAGATTGTGTGTGCACACACTCATTTGAGAATTTTGGTTATAGATATCTAGAAAAGATTCCAGTTCACACAACTTCTGTAAAGATAATTGATATAGTACCATAAAAAAAGTAATCTATTGATATATGGATCAACACTTCTACCTCGGATTAGAAAGTATTATCTATATACTCTGGTTAAATCATTATTTCCTAGTTAATTTTATATGCTGTTCAAGCCGTAAAACATTGACGTGGTGAATGTCATGCTCAGCTTCTCTCCAGGTTGGATATTTGAAGTAGGGTTGGATTTATTTAATTTTGGATATCTACCTTTTTTGCTTTAGTACAGGATTTACCAAAGTAGTTGATAGCAACTCCTGGGGATTAGTGGAACTATCTAAAGAGTTAAATTACTGGGAGTTAGACAGGAGATCCGGAGTTGACTTTTAAGAAATAAAAGTAGACTGATTGCTTTACATACCTCGGTCAATAAAATTTTCACTCTTGATTTCTCGACATATTCTTTTTATCATGCTTTACTTTCGTCATATTTTGATAAGATTGAACACTTATGCTTAATTTCAGCACTCTTTTCAAAATCACGGACTGTGTGATGCATTGTTATGATACCAATAGACTTTTCTCTGTTAAACATTTCATTCATCTTTTTGTAATAGAATATTCTGGTGATGTCGGAGAATCTTAGGAACAAAAGACAGTCTTCTAAATATGGCTCTTGTAACTAATGATGATGCTCTCTAAAGCAGCGTTTCACAATCTCTGCACCCCCTTAATGCCCTTATAAAAAATACTTCAGCCCAGTCTGACTGCATCCTGCAGAGGGTTAAGACCCCCACCTCCAACAAGTGTCCAATCTGATGGTGCAGTTCCAGCCTTGGAGATTTGGGGAATGTGGCATACCTTTCCATTGCCATTTCTCCCAGGTCCTTACTGACCTGGAGTGGTAGCACCTGATAGGGTCCTATCTATCAGTCAAATAGAACAAACTGTGTGCAAACAAATGTTAAATTGTGACTTTTTATATAGAAATACTTGAAGCCATTTAACTGTGTGCAAAAAAGAGTTCAGGCTTGTTTAAGAATGTCATCTACAAAATGTGTTTACAAATCGTATGTATATTTAATATATGTATGAACAGGATTTGGCATTAAATAACTTACAATAATTGATATGCCATAAAACTCAACCAAACCAAAAATACTTGAATTCCTTCTACCTACCATCTCTGAACTGTACCTTATATAAAGTGACTGACTCCTTTTATAGGCAGCTGTCTGGACCCTGTTGGGAGTCCCTCCATCATAGTTGACATGCTGCATAGAGACGTTACAATAAGCAAATTCAAACTCTGTCACACTATTGCGATCCCTTTTGGACTGATACCATTGGGAAGGTATGAACTCCTTAAACCACCCCACCTCCAGCTACTGAAGAATCATTTGTGGATGGATCAACTTCAATTTGTTTGTTTGAAAGATGACAGTTGCTGCCACTCTTTTCTTCAATCATATTTTAGGAAAGATTCATTTTAAAATGATACAAGATTTTTTTGAATATGACCTAGATGCTCCCCCTGTGAAATAATTTTACTCGCTGTTCTGTCATAACCCCTAACATAACCTTTGTGGATGTAGGTTAAGCTGGCTTCACTTGTATTTGCATGTGAAGTTTCTTGGGGATTGGTGTCCAAAGGTGGTCTTAAGCCACATTTGTGGGACTCATTGTCTCTGACTTTATCAGTCCTGTAGACAAGACATTTTTTTTTTCTTTTGCAATTATCAGTTAATGCTTTTCTGATTGTACACAAATGTTTGTGGATAGACAGCAGGCAGTTACACCAGTAACTAGCTAGTGGCTTGCTGCTAGATCCATGGCAGATATAGTTCTGGATTTGTGAATGTTTCAATGGTTATAGCACTGAACTTTCATACCCTTCTACATTTGGTATTAATGATTAAATAGTTCTATTTGGTCCATAGATGGGACCCTTCAAATACAACCATTCCAGCCCAGTCAGCTGGACTTGTAGAATACACCAACTGTAAGACCCCCCCCCTCCAATGAATGTCCTGATATGACACTAAACAATCTGATGGTGAGCAATAATTGGAACCATTTGACTATTCACTAACAAATGAGATATAGAGAAATAGTAGATTTTGGCAAATCCGACAAGATGATAAAAATAAATGGAAAAGGGGATAAACCAACACTGACAATGGATTCAGCAATGATATTTCATTCTTTTATTTAAAAAAGAACTTCAGAATGAAAATGGGATTTTCCAAATTTCAGCAACTGAGGAAATGAATAATTAAAATAAAGATAAAAATATAAAAGGAAGGAATAAAAGTATATAAAGATTAAAATATAAAATGAGATATGTATATCTATTTAAATGTGCAAACAAATGATGAATAGTAAATGGAATTAATTGTGTTTGATAGAAATACTTGAAACCATTTAACTGTGCAAAAAAACAAAAACAAAACTTGGGCTTGTTTAAAAAATGTTAAGAACAAAATGTGTTTACGAATCCAAATTTAATATATGTATAAAGATCTGGTATCAAATAACCAACAAGTGTTGATATGCCATAAAACCAACCAACCATTCTAGGATCAGTAGACCTGAGAGTTATAACAATGAAGAAGTACTCCATTCCCAAAAATTTCAGGGGTGGAGCCTCACCATTAGATGCAGTGTAGTGTCATATCTAAAACATTCATTGTGGGGGGGGTCTCTCTCTCTCTCTCTCTCTCTCTCGTTATATTCTACAACCCCAGTCAACTGGACTGGCAGCTGGTTGAGGGAACAAAAAATAGCATTGTTAACCAGAACAGGCTTTCTGTTGCTTACAGTATATGCTGCTGCTAAAAGATCACCCATCTCAGTACTAAACAGGCTTATTGCTGCTTAAGTGATCTGGTGGCAACTGATGCTTTTGGCATGGTTTAATCAAGTCATTGCTTCTGTATTATTGTCTATTTGAATAGTTTTGTTTTGAATAGGTCACTCAATTGATGTGTTGTTCCAATGTTTGTTTATTTGATTTTTATAAATAAGTGATTTTTAATCTGGGTTCAAGTTATTATTGATGCTAGCTTAATCCTTTTTGGATTGAGTAGTTGCCACTGAAATTATGCCAAACACCAGTCATGAGTTAATGAAGGCTTCATTAGTGGGGCAGCTGTTTTCTTGCAGCATGTTTGAAATTATACAAAAGTGAGTCAAAAACTTTTGTAATATTCTGGAAGTCTATGAGGCACAACTTATCACCATAATCATCAAAAGGATATACTAGGGTGAGTCAAAAGTTTTTCAATATTTTGGTAAGATGAAGCATAATTTGTGCCACCATACTCATCAAAAGGATTTTTGAAACATGAAGCACAATTTGTCATAATCATTAAAAGGATATACTAGGGTGAGTCAAAAGTTTTTGCAATATTTTGATAATGTGAGGCATAATCAAGCAGCTTCAGATACTGGTGCAAAAGTTGTGAAGGTGAAAAAAACATTCCTGGACTGTGAGATGCTTAACTCGCCTGATACTCTCTGAGTGCACTTCTGTCTTGCCGCAGAGTTTCAGAATCAAGTTTTAGACCTACCTGACCTTTCTTGATTGTCGAGATTCTTGCAATCTGAGCAAAGTTACTCGAACTGTCTGATTACCATAATGTGATCAACTGAGCCTTCACCTTTCATACAAAGATTATTTTTGGTTGTGTTTGTAGCAGTTTGAACTTGAGTTCCAAAATTAGATGGAACATTCATCTATGCAGCTTTCACGTCATGCATGGGGTGAAGCCATGCACAATGTGTCTGTGCATTGACTACCATGATACTACCAGACTCAGGGGATACTTTTCATGGCTTCAACTGATGTGGTTACATTTATGTAAGTTGTAAAAGTAAAGTTGGTGATTGTAGTCGAGAGTGACCCGAAGACTCCCTTTTCAATAGCGGCAACATCGAGATGTCGGGGAGGGCGCTACTCCTTTCCTTGGATTGCTCCACTTTACCCTTGATCCTTACCTTATAATGCTGAGTTAAGCAAGGCAGCATCAACTTGACTTGGGATTGAACCCCAATCTCCCAAACCGTTGGCAAACACTCTACTCATTAGGCCAATGACTCAGTTCAACATTTATGTACATGCTGCTAAATAGCATGTAACAAAATATTGCAAAACTCACACGAATATAACTTGTCTTATATCATCCTAGAGTACCATAGTTGGTTCTTTGACAAGGTTACCAAAGAGGTTGATGTAATGAAAGGTGACAAAGAGTTCACATGAGTTTGGGGAAAAAAAACCATATTTGTTAGAAAAAATGCACTCGTACATATTCTGGATTTTACAAGTTTTTTAGACCAGTCATGTAAGCAAGACATGCATATTTACCCAACCTCTCTACAATGAGCTGTATGTGACACATGATCACTTTTTAAGTGGAGCACTTATTTGAATTGTTTTCCTTTTCATAGACAGTTTGCCTAACCAAGGGTAAAAGAACCCAATCTTTATCTATAGCTGGGAGAAGACTGGATTCATGCCTTTGCAAGAGTCAAGTGAAATGCAAACGGCTTTGCAACCAGGTTTCTAATCCTGGACAATTTCATTTTCTTTGATTACTGTTACACTAAGTGTGCCTCCATGGACAGAAAGATGTAAAGTGGTTTCTGTTCAGTCTACTAAAAGAAAGATTGATTCTTTCATAAATTGTAGCCCATCCTCCGATTGTAGTAGGGGTTCTCTCTTAAGCTCCAAAATATGCCTTTTTTTTTTCCTTGACATTTAAAATTCCATCTCTTTGACATTCAGCATGGTTCCTCCTGCAGAATTTTCATTGGTCAAAGCACCTCTAAAAATCCTTTTCAATCTGTGCTGAAGTTGCATCATTTTATTTCTTTTTAATATCCTCGAATCTTGTTTAGGAAAAGAAAAAGTTGCAGGTCTGATGAGTATGAAGGGTTTTGCCCAAAACTATTCTGATGTTCCCCACATCCTCAAATCATATACTAAAGATCAATTTTCATTTTAGGAAACAAGAAGGTGCATGGGGGGTGGTTAAGTCTGGTGAGTGCTGCACTTGCACAATCCTGTGTTTCATCAAACTGTTCATCAAAAAAGTATTAAGACTTGCCATTGATTCCTCTAAACAACGTTTAGATATCATTGCTTTATTAAATTTAGTGCTTAACTATGCACACATCATCATTGAAATTCAAAAATTTTTTGAGATTCAGTCTTGATACTTTTTGATCACACCTCCATAGATTTTCTCAATGTTAAAATAGCAGTGGGCTATATTACAGTACTAATCGAAATCTCATTCACTTACTGGTCTGACAACCTGGTTTGGTTGTAGGGGCATTATTCATGGAGTGTCTTGGGCAAGAATAACCTGCCAGAGACCCATCTCTCTCCAGATCTTCTAGTTTGTATTGTTTTTCTCCTAGATTGGTTGTCATACCATAATTAAAGAGCACAGTCTAGCCTACTATTTACCTATAATTAGATTCATACTTTTCTTAAGGTTATTAGCACTATAGGAAATGCAAACAGCTTTATACAGGTTTTTAATTTGAGTCAGTCTTTATCTTACAGCTATAATCATTGCAGTACAAGTACTTTCTGAATATTTGAACTAAAGATATCAGACAGCTCACCTGAATGGGGCTGTAGAATACACTGACTGCATCTCCTGCAGAGGGGTAAGACTTCTCCACGACCAATGAGTGTCCTGCATATGACACTAAACAATCTGATGGCAAGGCTCCAGTAATGCTAGAGCTTTGGGAAATGCGAAGTACCCCTTCATGGCCATTGTTCCCTAGCCCACTATGGATAGAACCCTATCTATGGGTCAAATAGAACTGTCTGATATTTAAACTAAGTGCAAACTAATGACTTAAGCTAAATTGAATTGTTTGATTGTTTAACTGTCAGTAAACAAAAGACTGATGTTTAATTGAATTGTTAGTGATACATAGCAATACTTGGAACCATTTAACTTTGTTTACTTATCCTAAATTGAATTGTTGGAAATAGAACTGTTTTATCCTTTGTGTGTATGTACAACATGTGTTTACAAATCATATATTTATTATATATGTAAAAACAGGATTTGGCATTAAATGACCAACAATACTAGAAAACCAAACACCAACTAAGGATGTTTGATAGGAAGTTATTCTAACATTAAGTATCTTCCTTATTATGCATTAAATCTGACCTTTTTTCTTACATTGCCTTTTATGTCTTGGTGAAGCTTTCTTTTGCCAATAAATCATAAAAAGGTAATTCACTTGTGAGGTATTCTATCAGCTAAAATTTTATCTTTTATTCAATTAGTTTGATAACTGGTCAAAACATTAGAATCAAACTAATACTTTTGAAGGTCCTCATCTCTTGTCTTCTTGACTCTATTGTTGACTACCTAGCAACAGATGTAATGTTAACGCTCTTCAGCTCTTGTCCCTTAGATAACTTGTATTTGAGCCCACAAATTTGAATCTTGGAAAAGTTTTGCCTTGTACTTTAAACATATTTGTTTAAAGCTATCTATTAGGTTAATTGGTGTTTGGGAAGATGTTTAGTAGATACTTCATTCATCAAGGTCTAATATTAACATCACTATCTCCAATGATACACTAACACTTAAGAAACAAAGAAAAGATAAGCTCTCTCTCTCTCTCACTCTCTCTCTCTAATATATGCTTTGTTGGGATGAGCTCATAAGTGATGTACTCCTATGGATCCTTTCACATGGCCGAGCAAAATCAGGGTGACCAGCTCGAACCTACATACAGCAGCTCTGTGAGGATACGGGTTGTAGCCCTGAGGACTGGCCGGAAGCGATGAACAATAGGGAGGGGTGGTTAGAGAGAGTTAGGGATATCTGTGTTGATGGCACGACATGATGATTATATATATATATATATATATATATATATATATATATATATATAAAGTGACCCATAGCTGAAGGGAAAGTGACCCATAGCTGAAGGGAGAATAATTGGATTCATACTTTTCAATGAGTGTTGTGGTCTTCAGATAAGACCGGTGGAAGAATTCAAACAACGGGTGATAGGTGAACGTCATTGTATTAGCAGAAAAAAGGAAGTCATACAAAAGTACTAGCTGTTCTCGGCTTGCAGTCTCTGTCAAATGTCTCATAAGAAATGAGAAGTTGTCTTCCCCGAGTGAGCTAGCTCGGAGAATATGTTTAGGTTGGATGAGTCCATCTTTGGGGTATGGTAGGATATCTCCCCATAACAATAAGAGAAGCTGGGATAATTTGGATGTTGTCTTAACAGAAAACTGTTTCCTTAAATCATCAAAGACATTAATAAATTTCATACCTGAACGCTATTTCTTTGGCTCTCAGATATCCTATACCTGAGCTCATTTCATTCACAAAAAACAAACTTCATTTCTGATTGCGGACATCTTGTTTAATGCCATTATTAAGATCTTTACCGTTTATTGGTAACAGTTAGTACTAGGGAAGATATTCAATTGCATTTCTACTCACCAAGATCCAATATTAGTATTAGTATATCCAATGATATACTAACACTGAACTGACTGAAAGGAAAAAAAAAAACAAGATAAGTTCATATACATATAGAGGACATTTTAATTAAAAAAAAAAAAAAAAAAGTATTACAATAATGCACAAATGTCTCCCAACAGATGAAATGTGTACATTACACCATGAGTAGCATTTAAATAAAAAGGGGTTTTTGAAATGGTAAGACTTGTCATTACATAAACACTGAATAAACTCGAGGAAAGCAAGTCTTGTAGTTGATATCCAGTGTCCACTCTACTGACGAATGTAAACTGTTGTTAGTCAGCCAACAATGGTATGTCCATTTGTAGCAGTCCATAGAATGTTACTTTATGAAGTTGTCCTTACTACTTCAATGCTCTTGCATGTCTGTCTTGGAGGGTTTGTGAGGTTCGAGGGAAATAGCCATACAGCTGCTATTTTATGTGCTTCCAGGATTTGTTGGAAACGGCACGTAGCATCCTTGTATAGTTCCTATCTAGCTTTTTCATGGTGCAAACCATATTATAGTGCTGACATCGGTACGACTTGGGAAGAATTAAACGTGTATAAGATATATGTAAGTAGTATTGATTGTTCTATGAACATGCTTTATGTAAAAGGGGTCCAAAAATGGTAAGTTTTACTTGATAGAGAAGGGATTTATGCTTCCATGATGAGATAAGGAGATGATGTCTATTGGTGGGAAAGGAGGCGATGTCTATTGGTGGGAAAGGAGGCGATGTCTATTGGTGGGAAAGGAGGCGATGTCTACTGTTCAAAGAACAGAGAGAAAGAGGCACATCTTGGTTCTAAGAATGGAGATGAAGAAAATGTCTTTACAATTCAAAGAAAGGTGATTGAGGAATGAGAAAGGTTCTCATCTGACCACAAGATGTCCAAAGAACATGCCCCACCCACTAATATCCAAAGGAGATATTTATTATCTCCCTACAATACCATAAAATAAAGATATATAACTACCAAAACAAAAATGGATTGCTACCAAAAAAGCATCTTGGTATTAAACTAATCTCAGAATGAGATATGGGAATCAGAAACAGCTGTTTATATTTAAAAATGATCAATTACTCAAGACAAAATTATTTTTCCACTTCAAATTCTTATTCTGTTTTTTTTTCTTTTCTTTTCCAGATAATATTGGATATTTATTGTGCTGAAGGTTTGTAAAAATTTTTATTTAATATATAATAAAGGGTGTGTGTGTGTGTGTGTGTGTTATAAATTAACATGTCTAAAAAAAAAAAGTTCTATCTAAAAGCTTATTGATTTATTAACCCTTTTGATGCTGTACATTGGTATTAAATTCCTTGGCTGGAATAACTTTAAAACATTCAAAATAAAAGATTACAAATAAATAAATTAAAAAAAAAATTTAAAAAATTTAGTTTTACAATACATAATGAAAAGGAATTAAAATATTGGGGGTGGGGGGGATTTTGATCTTTTTCGACAGGGTGAATATTATACAAGTGTATTTATAGAATTTTTTTTTTTATTTACGCATACTGTTCAACACTACTGCCTGACTAAAGTTTTAGAAGTAATAGTTTTTTTGTTCCCCCACTTTCCTCTCAAATATTTAGTGCTGTGGCATATGGAACAAAAGGCACTTTCAGGTGATATCATACAAGATCCAAAAATTTTAAAGGAATGTGGGTTAGTTGCATCTCACCCTTATGCATATTTGGATGACTTTTTGTTTCAGTCAAAAGGGTTAAGTAAAAATTTTTAAAAAAAGTAAAGTTGGCGACCTTAGTCTAGGGTGACCAGAAGGCTCCCTTTTCAATAGCTACTACACAGGTGTAGGGGAGGGCACTACTCCTTTCCTTGAATTGCTCCACTTTACCCTTGATATGTACTTTATATTGCTGAGTGTTAAGCAAGGAGCTATCAAGCATCATTTTTAAAGTCTTTGGTATGATGCAACCCGGGATTAAACCCAGGTTTCCCAGACCATTGGCAAACACTCTACCTACTAGGCCAATGAGCCGGTTAAGAAAAAATAAAACAATTTTATTTCTTTAAACGTTCTTAAATGTACTTTTGCAATTTTGTTTTATCTTTTAACATCTTTCAGGCAACTTTACCATTCCACCTGTTAGATTTATTAGTAAAGTGCTAGATGTCTTCCAGAGAGAAATAATATCCAAATCCTTAAAAGTTATGACAATCTGCACTTTAGATGTATTTATTTTTTTACTTATGTTTGATAAAATAAATTTTTAAAAATTTGCACAAATTTCTATAATAGATAATTATCTATTATAGAAATTTGTGCAATTTTTAAAAATTTAAAATGAGGTCACTTGTATAAAATGTAAAATGAGGTCACTTGTATAAAATTTGGTCAACATGAGGTCATGAAACTTGAAATCCAATTAATTGAAACTATTGTGGGCGACACTAACAGGAAGTTGAACATTTTGTGAAAAGATTTTTAAAAAGTCATAGAACACACACACACACACACACACACACACACACATTATATTTGAAACGAGCAGTAGTAAAAAGCTTGTTTTGGGCGACCTATTTTTAAATATATTTATGATGAATATATTTTGGTCTAGTGGGTAGAGTGTTCGTCAATGGCCGAGGAGACTGGGATTCAGTTCCAGGTCAAGTCATACCAAAAAAAATCAAAAAATGGTACTTGATGCCTCTTTGCTTAATACTCCCCATTATAAGGTATGTATCAAGGGTAAAGTAGAGAAATCCAGGGAAAGGAGAAGCACTCGGTGTAGTAGCTATTAAAAAAGGAGCCTTTGGGTCTCACTCAACTACTGTTGCCAACTTTACTTATATGTATATGCAAGCACTTGATAAATAGTATGAATGAAAGAAAATCAACATGAATGTTGGTAAAATTTTCTTTTTTATAAATTTGTTGATCTGAACTGGTTTCCATCTTAGGCCATCATCAAATGTTTATTTCAGTTCTTGTTTATATTTCCAGGCTGATAGGCTTATATTACAGGATTGGTGTTTACATGTGAAATGGTTTTGAACTTTATCTTAATGACATAAACATTTTAAAATATTTTCAAATGTGATTTTTTTTTTTTTTTTTTTTTTTTCCTGAGTTACCCCACAGTAGGGGAAGAACCTACCCCAACGAGTGTCCTGATTATGACATTAAACAATCTGATGGTGAAGCCTTGAGATTTAGAAAATGTGAAGTACCTCTTCATTGCCATTGCTTCCAAGTTCACTCTGACTCGGAGTGGTAGCACCTGATAGGGGCTTAGTTTGTTCTATTTGACCCATAAATATGTGGGCAAACAAATGGCTGATGTTAAATTGTGACTGGTAAATAGCAATACTTTAACTATATGCAAAAAAGAAAAAAAGAGCCTAGGCTCTGTTTTTATAAATCGTACACACACATATGTGTGTAACTGGAGTTGGCATTAGATTACCTGCGGTATTTGTTGCGTGCCCCACCTCATGGGCAAGTGTGGCATTAGATTACCTGCAAAGGTTGTGTCATAAAACCAAACAGTCATATATTTAATATATATGTATGAAGAGGATTTGGCATTAAATATCCTATAATGGTTGATATGCCATAAAACCAAATCGATCTCTCAGAGTTGATAATTTGGAAAATCAATCCATAAAAATTATCGAATTTTCAACATAGTAATTTTTATAGATTTTTGAATAGTTATTTTCCTTTTTAGGATTGCAGTTAATTTACAATTATTTACAACTATTTAATTAAAAAATTAGAAAATATCTTTATTTTAATATAGAGAATTGTGGTCAAGTTGATATTGTTTCCTCGTATGTATATATAATCTTTTTCTACATAATTTTCTCTGAATTGTCCATTTCTATGTAATGGACTGTTCCATAGAGAAATAGAAATTTAGGTTAAACTTGAAAAATAACATTTCATAATTCAGTTTCGTGGATTGCTGTGTGTATGTGTGATATACTTTTAACAGATAGTATTGATACTGCACTGATCTAGAGAAGAAATGGTTTCTGGCGGGGGGGGGATACACTTTGATCTTAGGCAGAAATGCTAAACTATACATAATCTTTTGAGATGCTATTTCGTGATAATAATGAAAGGAAATTAAATTTTTTATTTTTATTTTATTTTTTTTATCTCTTCATTTAAATAAAATAGTCTTTATTTTTATTCTTAAATGTTTTTTAAACTTTGAGCAATGCTTAAGATCTGTTCTTTTTGAAGTTTTTTTTCTTCTCTTTTTAGCTAAAAACAATTTTTTTTTTTTTTTTTTTTCTTCTTTAAGCAAAGTTCTTTTAGACTTTATCTTTGATATAACTTTCACTTTTGATTTGAAATAATCACAACTAAACTTTTCTAAGTTATTTTATACATTGCAAAATCAACTTTAGATTACATGCAGAAAGATGAATACTTATGCACTGAAACAATTTGATAATCAATTCATTATATATATATATATATCTATATATATATATAGATAAGTAAAATTGACGACCATAGTCGAGGATGACCCGAAGGCTCCCTTTTCGATAGCTACTACACCAAGGTGTAGGGGAGGGCGCTGGATTGCTCCACTTTACTCTTGATCCGTAACTTATAATGCTGAGTGTTAAGCGAGGAGGCATCAAGTACCATTTTTTGAGTCTTTGGTATGACTCGACCTAGTTGGGATTGAACCCAGGTCTCCCAGGCCATTGGCGAACACTCTAACTGCTTGGCCAATATATATATATATATATATATATATATATATATATATAAAGTTGGCAACCTTAGTTGAGGGTGACCCGAAGACTCCCTTTTCAATAGATTGCTTCACTTTACTCTTGATCCTTACCTTAAAATGCTGAGTGTTAAGCAAGGCAGCATCAAGTACATTTTTTTTAGTCTTTGGTGTGACTCGACCAGGGATTGAACCCCAGTTTCCCCGACCATTGGTGAACACTCCACTCATTAGCCCAATATATAATTTCCATAATTCTTAATAAAAATATGGATCAGTTCTCATGAACAAAATTTATTTACTAATTTGAGATTTAACTTGGTATTTATTCTGCTTTTAAACAATACTTGATATTTATCAGACAACTTACACATATGTTGAAAACACTAGTTTACACATATCACCAAAGTTAAGCTACAATGAGCCTGCTCAGTACTAAAATGGGTGACCACTTAATTGCAGCAGGTACTCCAAGTAACCAAAAGCCTGTCTACCAGACTTAGGAAAGCTTAATATTTAAGTTTTTTGTCTGGTTAAAGATTTATTGAAGTTAAGTAATAAGACTATTCAGTATTTGCTCAATTCAACTGAGAAACATTTCCATTGAAGTTCTATAAAAGATATGGTTTAATTTTTATGGCATATCAACCCTTGTAGGTTTATTTAATACCAAATCCTCTTTATACATACATATCAAATACGTATCATTTGTTTGGGGTGGGTTTTATGGCATATTAACCCTTGTAGGTTATTTAATACCAAATCCTCTTTATACATACATATCAAATACATATTTGTTTGGGGTGGGTTTTATGGCATATCAACCCTTGTAGGTTATTTAATGCCAAAACCTCTTCATATGTGATTTATAAATGCATAGTTTGTAGATAACATTTTTAAACAACCCGAGATTTTTTTGCATACAGTTGGTTATACATATGATTTGTAAGGTAATAGTTGATCTTGTTTTAAATTTATTTGTAAGCAAATAATTAGTCTTATTTTAAAATGAGTCGGGATGAATTTGTTAACACACAGAATATTTGGAACCATTTAACTAACACAAATAGTTTTTAGTAGTTATCATTTATTTGCCCTCACTTTTAATGGTTTCAGATATTGCTAATTAACATAAATGGTTTTATTTGCACAGTTAAAGGGTTTCGAGCATTACTATGTAACACGAATTCAGTTTAGCAATATTTGAAACTAACAGTGAATATCTAATCAACTTGCCCAGTTGGATGGGGCTGTAGAATACACTGACTGCACCTCTGCAGAGGGATAAGAATCTCCACCACCACCACCACCACCACCACCAATGAGTGTTGTGGATATGACACTAAACAATCTGATGGTGAGGTTCCAGTGATGCTGGAGCTTTGGGGAATATGGAGTACCCCTTCATTGCCATTTTTCCTAGGTCCACTCTAGCCCAGAGTGGTAGCACTTGATAGTGTCTTATCTATGGGTCAAATAGAACTAAACTGCATACTTATGCAAGACTGAATTATCTGAAATAGAACTATTTTTGACAGTGAAACTGTACTTACACTAAAGTGAATTTTTTTAAATAGAACTGTTTGACTAAACTGAATAGCTTGAAATAGAAATGTTTTCGACAATTAACTGTACTCATGCTAAATTAGATTGTTTGAAATAGAACTGATTATTTGTATGAAAGTGGATTTGGTATTAAATAACCTACAAGGGTTGATATGCCATAAAACCCAAACAACCAACCAACGCAGGTTTGTGGACCTGGAAGCAATGGCAATGAAGGGTAATCCATATTCCCCAAAACACCAGGTTGGTTGGTTGGTTTTATGGCATATCAACCTTTTGTAGGTTATTTAACACCAAATCCATTTTTATGCAAATAGTCAGTTCTATTTCAAACAATTCAGTTTAGCATGAGTACATTCTTCAATTGCCAAGAACATTTCTATTTCAAGCTATTCAGTTCAAACTGTCCTAATTCAAACAATTCAGTTTAGTATAAGTATAGATTTTGTTTACACACTGTTGAATGTCAAAACAGTTCTTTATTAAACAATTCAGTTTAGTATAAGTATGCAGATAAGTTCTATTTAACCCATAGGGCCCTATCAAGTGCTACCATTTTGGGCTAAAGTGGACCTGGGAGCAATGGCAATGAAGAGCTGCTCCACATTCCCCAAAGTTCTAGCATCACTGTAACCTCACCATCTAATTGTTTAGAGTCATATCCAGGAAATTCATTACAGGGGGTATTACCCCTCTGCAGAGAAGCAGTTGGTGTATTCTACAGCCCCAACTGACTGGGCAAAAAACATCCGGGTTCTAGATTTACCATCATTTAGGTTTAGTGTCATATCCATTATTTTCATTGGGAGTCTTACTACCCTGCAAAGATACAGTCTGTGTATTCTATTCCTCCCGCTAACAGGGTTCTATAAAAAGTGAAGATTGGTCACTTGATATTAAGTTGGTAAATCAAAGGCTAGAAATTATCGAACAATGGATTGTATTGTATTATTTATGGTATTGATCCTCAACTCCTGTTGATACTGTCTTCTGCTGGTATTGCAACCAATAAGAATGTTTTAAAGTACTTATTGATATCCTATATAGAACTATATGTACACTAACAGCTTGAGGATATATAATCATCAGGGTATACTGACAATATAGATTCCCTTGACTCTATTTTGCCATTCATCCCTATCAGCCATTGCTCTTGGCAAGTCCTCTCCATTGCATCCAGATCCTGCACAGAGATGATGAATGTAAGTCTCTGCTAGTCAATCAACACTGGTGTGTCCATGTGTACGAGTCCATAGAACACTGCCTACAAGTCAATCCTTGCTTCCTCAGCAATGCTCAGCTTGGTTTGTCAGTTAAATGGCCGCACAACTGCTTTTTCATGGGATGCTACTTCCAGGATTTGTTGAAAACGGCAAGTAGCATTCTTCTATTCTTTCTATCAAGCCTTTTCTCTAAGCATTTATTTGTCCAAGAAGTGCAACTATACAGTAGTTCTGCTATGGGTACAACTTGGAAGAATTTCCGTGTTTTTTTTTTTTTTTTTAAATTTTATCAGATCAGATTTCCATTTGGTCATTAACTTGTCAATAGCAGTCTATCCATGACCTATACATATATTGACATTACTTTCAGTAGATGATATACTGCTACCAAGCTATGTGTACCATAGCCAGATACGGCCATGTGTGAAATGGACATATAATGTTCACATATATATATATATATATATATATATATATATATATATATATATATATATATATATAGAACATAGGAATCTCGAAACACAACTTCTCAGTTCAGGTACGAAACTTTTTATTACCTTTTGAGTTTAAAGGTTTTTCGACATAAGCAAAGAGAGGCATAATCTTTCTATTCTGGCTTTTTCATCTGTCCCCCTTCTTGTGTGGCACCTGCCCCAAGGCCACGTAAGCTAGCAAAAGCCAACTGTCTTCTTCCGAGGCAGGACTCGGCTCTACTAACTGACTTTTTCCGACGTGTGACGTCACCCGCACTCTGTAACCCCGTTTCCCATCTCAGGCTATTGTGACATCCCTGAGTGATACGTCTGCTCTATGCGCGTGAACACCTGTGTTAATGTTGCACCTAAGTAACCCATGCACTGAGCCGAAAGGTTCTCAGCCTAACTAAACCCAAAGGCATAAACCGAAATCCCTCAGCCATTATATTACATATGAACTGGTCTATTAGTTTTAGAGGCTTGTCATTTAATGAGCAGATGGCGCCATCTGGATTAAAACAAACTGATAATATTTGGGAATAATTTTTGTTGGCGAAACCATTTGATGTACAGCTCTACTTGAAGTGAGTAGTTTAATTTTCAGTAAACTTGACTGACTGACCATTGTTAGTGAGTTTGATACTCACCGAGTATCCTTTTACCTTAAGCTTGTTCTAAGCTTAATGAATGACTACTTCTAAAAACTGAACATGAACAAGTAACCTATTAATACCTTACAGATTTCTCCAAGAGAAAAGAATCCTTCAGTAGCTAAAGAAGCTGTAACTAATGTTGATTCAGTTTTCCATTTCATCTTTACATGAATGGGAACTTTCTTTAACATTAAGGGCAAAAAATAAAGACTTCTATGTGTTAGAGAAAATTAGTGTCTCTTGTTTGAGCAACTGTTGCTAAGTAACATCAAGCCCATCATTTTCATTGATGACTATTCTTAATTTACTCAATATAATAAAAAATAAAAAAAAGCAATTACTAGTTGAATATATCTCTACCATAAGCTAAAGTGAATAATTTTCTTTTTTGATGCCTGCCCATTAATAAAAATATCTGTTATATCTGGTAATATACAAAATAATTATGTAATGCGTTTATATTTCTGATCCAGATAAGAGTAAGTTTCACTCATTTGCTTAATTACATTTTTTACTGAACTGTTACAATTAATAATTTTTTTTCAAAAATTTAAAAAAATACAAAAAAAAATACAAATTTATCACTGTCCATAACTTGATACTTTAGTGGAGAGAAAAGCTAAAGAAATGACTGATGACTGAATTGTAGCAAGATGAAAATGTCCTTTTCGGGATTTAATTGTTCAGTAAAAATAAAAATGAAGCAAATGACAAACTTATCTGATAGGTAAATGTATAATTATTCTATATAATTTTTTTATATTACCATAGAAAATATGAAAATTTTCATTAGAGATATTCTGCAATTTTTTTGCATTTATATATGAAGTGCATTAAGATATTTGTGCTTCTAAAGTGCTCCCTAAACAAAAGTTTAGGAAATACTGATCTATATATTTATACTTTTGGGTATCATATATTCTAAAAGAAACCTGTGTTATAATAAACTGATTTTTTGCATGTGAGCTACTTGTTATGAGATTATTAGTGCAATGATACTTAGCCCAGTTGGCTGGAGTTGTAAAATATACCAAATGCATCTCTGCAGAAGTGTAAGACGAATGTCCTGGATATGATACTAAGCCATCAAATCGCGAGGCTCCAGTAATGCTGGATCTTTGGATAATGCAAAGTATTTCTTCATTGCCATCACTACCAGGACCATCCTGACCCAGAGTAGTAGCACCTGATAGGGTCCTATCTATGGGTCAAATAGAACTGTTTGGCATTTAGACTAGTAGCAAACAAATGACATGCTAAATTGAATTGTTTGAGATAGAACTATTTGATCATATAACTGTGTGTAAACAAATCTCATGCTCGTGATACATAGCAATACTTGGAACTATATAACTTAGTTGACTTAGGATTTGTAAATATAAATTTATATAAACATGGATTTGGCACTAAATAACCTACAATGGTTGATAAAAACCAAACCAAACTACAATAACACTAGAATCTTTGAAGTTGAAAAATAAAGCAGTGTCTGATCCAATTTACAATTTAATGCGATCTGCATTTTCACCCACTCTGTTATAATTTTTCAAGGGAGATAACTATTAAATGCTAATTTAGTGCTTTTGTTGATTCATCTGCAGTAATTTATGAATTTTATGAATAAAATGTATTTACTCAACTCCTGTCACAAACAGGATGTGATGTGTGGTCAATTTTGAAGGAGTTAAGTTGGTGCTTCAGTTTTACTTCTCCTAAATTGGTTGCCTCATCAAGACTAAAGAACTTGGTCTGCCCTACTATTTCCCATAGTTGGGTTATTTTTTTTTATTTATTTTTTTTTTTTTATTAAAGTTTGAATGAAATTGGACAGAATGAGAAAGACAAAATCAGATTGAAACATTTTGTTAGTGTTTGCAAAATCTATCAGAATTTTTCATGTCTTCATTTATTTTTTTCTTATAAAATGAAGCTCTTGTTTCTCCTGTGTGTTTTATTAGAGGGAAATTTTTGGTATGTTTTATGTGTAATGTCCAACTCTGTCATTATTTTCTTTCATTCTGTTTGGTATATGTCAATAGGACAATCTAGCCATGTTTAATATTGGTTTATTTATTCCAAGGCTTACTGTTGTTGTTGTTGTTGTTTTTTTTTTTTTGTTTAAATCAATTCAATTTTTTGTCAGTCTTAACAGCATAAAGCTGTGTAATAACCTGAGCTATTCTACCTTGATGATTGGGCTAAGAATATACCTTTGCAGAAGGGTTAGACTCCTCAAAAAAGGGGTCCTGAATATGACTAACTGCATTTGATGGTAAGGTTCTAGTTTTGGAAAATTTGAGAACATGGTGTACCTCCTTCATTGCCACTACCCCAGGGCCACTCATGACCCAGGGTGGTTGTTCTTTTTTGGGTTCCATTAATGGATCAAATGTTTGAAAGTTAATGATGTTAGATAGGAATATTTGATACTATATAATTGTGTACAAATTATTTGCATTAAGAATAGTTACTTGAAGCTGTAATTGTTTGTTAAAGCAAGCAAAGTTGGTGACCGTAGTCGAGGGTGTCCCGAAGGTTCTCTTTTCAATAGCTGATGGGGAGGGTGCTACTCCTTCCCCTGGATTGCTCTACTTTACCCTTGATACACACCTTATAATGCTGAGTGTTAAACAAGGAAGTGCCATTTTAAGTCTTTCAAATGACCTGACCTGGTCTCCGAGACCATTGGGCGAACTCGCTAGAACAATGAGCCGGTTGTTTACTAAGGATTATTATTAGTTACTTGAAACCATATAACTGTGTGCAAACAAATGATTAGTTATTAAACGGAAATTACTTGAAACCATATAAAATGTTAGGAATATTTGAAATCATACAATTGTATACAAATTATTTATATTAGATAGGAATACTTGATATATGTCTGTGCAAAAAAAAAACTCTTAACAACTACACAAAAAAATGTAAATATGAATATACACTGTATGAAATTCCTTAACCTCTAGGCATAAAATAACCCTAGACAGATTGACATGCCATTATCAAATCAATCAATCTGAAGGAAAATTCATTTGAAATTTGAAGGTATGATTACATTCATTTGTTTAATTGCGTAACAACCTTTGTGGGTTATTCAATGCCAGAGCCATTCCTTGAGAACTGAAGTGGTACTATTAAACAGAGAGATGGAGAGATAAAAGGGGTTAATACCAATCCAAAAGGTATTAGTCCAAAAGTGAACATTAATAGCACTGCTGGAGTTTGAACTTGATGACTATGATCTTGCAGTCCAGCACACTAGCCACTACACCATGGGGACTTCTCTAACATTCATTTGAATGGAATGAAAATATATAATCATAATATCCAAGATAGAGCATTGGTTGTATTAAAGAAAAAAAAAATTATTAATGAAAGGATATTCATAGCAACATCTGAAATACATTCAGATTAATACGCAAGAGAATATTGAAAATGTTAAATTAGGCATAACGAAAATCGTGCTATTCAGAGAGACAAAAGATCTTATCTCCATTAAAGTGTGGGTTGTGCTTACTCTATGTTGGTCTTGTATATAATCTACACTCAGATATATATTTCTAAACACATGTCTCAAAATGATTTCTCTTAAATCTTACAGCCTTTTTAAATTGTCCTGACAACAGGACTTGGAATACATAGACTGCACCCCCACCTGCAAAGGGGTAAGAACCCCCCACCCAGCAAAATAAAGGTATATTCTTGGTAAGACTTGAAACTGCATTTGGTGTGTAGTAGCTCTTGATTCCCATTACTCCCAGGTCCACTCTGGCCTGGAGTGGTAGCACCTGATAGGATCCTATCTATGGTCAAATAGAACTAAACTGCATTCATGCTAAACTTAATTGTTTGAAATAGAACTGTTTATATGAATAAAAATGGATTTGGCATTGAATAACCTACAGTGGTTGATGCACCATAAAACCAAATCCAACCCCCTAATGAGTGTTCTAAATATAACACTAAACCTTCTAATTGTAATGCTTTAGTTTTGGAACATTTTGGAATGTGGAGCATTCTGTTATTGCAATTACTCCCAGGTCCACTCTGATGTGGAGTGGTACTGCTTGATAGGACCCTATCTATAGGTCAGATAAAATTGTTTGATTTAACTCTGTGCAAATAAATGACTAATATTAAATTGAATTGTTTGTATTGCATAGCAATACTTGAAACCATTTAACTGTGTGCCAATAAAACTATTAGTGCTTACAGTACTTGAAACCATTTAACAGCATGCAAACAAATGAGCTCTTGCTTGTTTAAAATGTTACCAACAAACAAGTGTGTGAGTGTGAGATATATATATATATATATATATATATATATATATATATATATATATATATATATATATATAAACAACAGTTTATACTTATCACTCTCACTTGGTGGGTTAGTGGCGGACGAAATGCAGAATAATTTGGAGAGTGCTCAATATTTGTGATAGCTATTATATGATAATAGATAAATATGTTAGTTTTTATATTTAATAATGTGGAAGCTTATCTGTGACCCCTGGTGTCATACACATCATGACATAGCAATTCTCAGGTAGAAAAAATTTTTCAAAAAACCAAAAAAACTGTCATATTAAATTACCAGAAAGTATAGCCAGCTGGCTAACGATTACCATTGGCTTGAATTCATTTTTTTTTCTTCCTGCCTGAAGACTGCTGTGTCATGATATTCCTGAAACCACTGGTCACAGATACGCATCCATATAATTCAATACATATAGAAACTTGTACGTATGTGTTATATAAAACAGGATTTGGCATTGAATAACCTACAAGGATTGATATACCAAAAAACCAAACCAACCTGATGCTATATTAGGAATTTGTAACCTAATGCTTTTTATTGATTTTTCAAAGCACTTGAACCATGATTAGCTTCTTTTGACTTGTGCATGTCATCTCCAAACAAGGGCATATATTTTCTCTTTTCTTTCTTCCTCCCCCATTCAGTTCATTTTCTTTACTCTATGGAATAATCATGAAAGACTTTTTTTTCCCAGTCTCATGTTATTCCCCATATCTGTTAGTTTCTAATTGGTCACTCATTTATCTGGTAAACAAGTTCATCATTAAACTTCACTAAGTGATCCTGTAACCAAGTTTGGTCTTGAGAATGTTATTCATGTAGTGTCTTTGGCAAGAATAACCTGGCAGAGTCCATCCCTCTCCAGGTCTACAACTGGTTTGAATTCAGTTTTCTTTCTCCTAGACCAGTTCCCATGTCAAAGTTAAAGAGCCCAGTCTGCCCTACTATTTTACCCATTACTTTACCCCAGGGTACTAGTTCTGTGAAATGCAGACAGCCTCATTCTGGATTTGGACCCTAGTAGCCAAACTTGCCACCTATATTGATAACTGTTATTCCCTCAGTGTTTTTCTTATTAACCCTATTCTATATGAATGCTTGAAGTGGCTTATCAAAAATATTGCTATAAAAATAAGTGCAAATTTGAAAGCAAAATTATACAAAATATTGATGTGCACTACTTATAACTTGCATAAAGGCTGCCAATAATATGGATTCTTGCAGTGCATTAAAGTACTTCTCTGGCTCCCAATAGTCTATGTATTTCATATGGCCCTTTGTTGAGAACCAACAAGTTTAAAGTGATTTTATACTTAGAAATGTTGTGACTGGCCACAATACTATTTTAGGATATAGGCAATACATGATATTCAGCTCTTTTGTTTCTGATTGGTAAAGTGTGTGTGTAGTAAAGTTGATGATTGTAGTTGAGGGCAACTGAAGGCTCCCTTTTCATTAGCTACTGCACTTTGGGTGGTGTAGTGGTTAGCAAGCTAGACTAGCAAACCTTCATGAGTGAGTTCAATTTTCATTGGGTGTCCCATTGATGTGGCCTTGTGCCACATCTAAGCAAAAAGGTTAGTAAATTACTATTGCATTGGGGTGTAGGGGAGGGTGCTACTCTTTTCTCTGGATTGCTCCACTTTACCTTTGATTTGTACCCTTATAATGCTGAGCGTTAAACAAGGTGGTATCAAGTAGCATTTTTTTGTCTTTGGTATGACTCAACCTAGGATTGAACCCTGGTCTCCTGGTGAACACTTTATCCACTAGGCCAAAAGGCCGTTATATCTGTGTGTGTGCGCATACGCACATTAGAAGTTTCTTACTTGAATTTCTCATGTTTATAATTTGCTCTTTCTTTGGGTTGCATACCTACTTTACTGTAGTCATGTCAAGTATTTTTTCTTGTGGATGTTTCTCATTTGTGTGTGTGTGTGTGTGTGTATATATATATATATATATATATATATATATATATATATAATGTGCATGCAATCTCATTGATTGTAAATAAATATACCCTTACAATTTTTTAAATAAATTTTCTTGTAAACCAAAGATTCTTGGATTTTATTTCTAATTGTACAACCAAACAGGTATTATTAGGTATTACTTATTACCAAACTCTACAGCACTGAAACTCTAAACAATATGCTACACTTGTGACTAAAATGGGTATAAGTGTACTTATTTTTGGCCTGCTGCGTTTTTTGTTATTAATGTAGAGTTTGGTAATAAATAATGCCTAATAATGTCCATTTTTATTGTATAATATTCCAATAGAAATAATAAAATGCTGGTATACTTGGTTGAGAATGAAATTAATTTTATTTTAAAAATTATGGCATGTATCCATTCATGAATGATTGTCTTATATGAATTGCAGCTGTACTATACATGTAATGAAAGTTAGTAGTAGTTTAGAGAAATGATAATTTATAAGTAAATAAAGTAAAATTATTTCAAAAATTTGTTGTAGTAAGTATAAAAACTACCAATCATGTACTAATATTGGTGGGACAATTAAAAATACTTGAAACACCATAATTTCTCATTTTACATGACCGCCCCACTTTATAGTCAAAAGCAAGTGCTTTGATGGATATAGTTTTAAACTTATCAAAATAAGCAGAAAAGTATAACAAACTATATCTAAATGTTCAATTCTACTAAATGGAGCCGGGAGTGGCGGCGTATATTATCATAAATGACCTTTCTTATCGCTTATTTTTTTTTTATCATCCCCCGGATTTAATTTCATAAGTAAAATTTACCAATAGGTTGCCTTTAATTCTTTTTATATAATTAAAACTGACATAATACTTGAACCTTTAAAAAGTGGTTACGTCATTTGACAGTGATATCTATGGTAGTTTTGTTTTAATGTACATTTAAATTATATTGATATGTAATACTTACCTTCATCATCCAGATAATAGTATGTTTCAATCATTTGCGTCTTTTTTGTTTATTTATTTATTTATTTTGTAAATGAACACTTACAATTAAGTCCAAAAATTGTGTGCTTTACCACGCAGATGAAATCTTATTCTTTGTGGGTGGGAAAGACTAAAGAAATATGGCTGGTGGACCAGTTGTAGCTCTTTGAAAACGTAATAGTAGAACTTAACTGATCAATAAAAAAAAAATGAAACAAATAACTGAAAATTAGTCTCATCTTTCTTGTAGATTTAAGTATAGTATTTCTATATCATTCTTTAGTACATCAATACAAAATAAAAGTAATTTTCATGGGAGCGCTATTCTGTTCAAATACCATCACTCTAGTACCCACGTCCTCGACATTGACCAAAGATGATCGAATTTACCCGTGTACGGACGACAATAACAGACACTTTAGACAGTTTTTAAACTACCTTCAACCTCCATTGTGACATCTCGTCTACCAATAAGAAAAGCGGAATAAAAAGCTAAACACTAAATCCTTGTCTGTTATTTTCAATAAAATATACCTGCAAGAGAATCTGCTGCCTTAACACACATTGATATGAAATATCCGTTGTCTTTGAATAGGAGTACAAATAGCATTTGCATGGAACGAAATTGACATGTGATCTGGAAAGTCGGTGTTAAAATTAGGTTTCTAGAACAACAAAATGTAGAACGAAACAAGCAATCTCTCTCTCTCTCTCTCTCTCTCTCTCTCTCTCTCTCTCTCTCTCTCTCTCTCTCTCTCTCTCTCTCTCTCTCTCTCTCTCTCTCTCTCTCTCTCTCTCTCCCCCCCCCCAAGATTTGTTACCAGTATACGAGTTTTAAATGCATTTTTCCTTTATATTTTTAAACAATGTAAAAAAAAAAAGGCATTGTCAATTTTACATGTTTGTATTTTATTTTAGTTTGAAATGAGAGGCTTTTTTCTTTCATTCTTTGGTATCATCTTCGAAACTCTCCTCTTCGTATACCGTGCCCTGTTCTCTCTCTCTCTCTCTCAATCTCTCTCTCTCTCTTCCAATCAACTGGAAGGTTGAGATAGCGAAATTGTGTTCTGGGAAGATATGTGTATCAACAAGCAGAAAAGAAAATCAATAGCGCGCTGGAATTTGTACTTTGCTGTTACAATGGCACTTTGTAGTTCACTTTCTCTTTCCTCTTCTCCGTTTAGTGGAAATCTCAGTCGACGTTTTCATTGCTGAACACAGCTCCCTTTTCATTATTAGAAATTGTATTGTTTTGATTGTTGAAGTGCTTGGTGGTAGTATTATCATTATTATTATTCAGTTTAACTTAGATTATCAATTTGCACATTTTCCGATCTGCTAGTAAAGAGGACGAGTATTTAAATATATATCGCATATTCAATATCTGTCGATGTGTTTGTGTGTGCAACTCTCTCTCTCTCTCATATATATATACGTGTTATAAATAAATTCGCCCTTTGATTTTGATTTATGGAATAAATTTTTGCAGCAAAGAGTTTTTACGAGTTCTTTGCTTGAATAGCAAACATATACAATTATCTGTGTATTGGTTGAATACCCCCACCCACACATACAAACAAAATGTCTAAAAATCAGGTTTTCAACTTATCCAAGATACGGTTGATCGATGAAAATTTCACCGTCTAATGCGTGGGTATGTTTTGAGGGGTCTGTCTACCGAGGCTCAAAGTATAACTAAAAGGCTTGAAGGAGTTAGAATTGTAATCACTCGCCGCTCAAAGAATCGACTGAAATGTTGTAAATGGTTGAATTGTTAATATCCACAAATAAGAATTCAATATCATGGTTGGTTGGTTTTACGGCATGTAACATTGAGTTTAATTCTGACATTAGTCTTTTTTTTTTCTTCTAGTAAATAATTCGTAAACAATTATGGCTTGAGTTAACTGTGCAAGATATTTGTCTTAAGAATAGTTTTGTGGTTTCAAGTATTCCTAATCCAAATAATTTTCAGATCTGTTTGGCCAATAGGCATGACCCTAACAAGTACCACCATTCTGACTGAGTTGGCCTGTAAGTGACTCTAAACTCTCCTCCACCTCAATGAAGCTTATAATATGCTGTTACCTCTGCATTGGAATAAGACTCTTCAAAAAGGGCTGTACGAGATATGACGTTAAACTGTATCTGATGGTGAGGCTCAAGCACTGGAAATCATTATGGAGTACTCCTTCATTATCATTACTTCCAAATCCCCTCTGACCTGAAGCTAGAATACCTGTTAGGATCCCATTCATGGCTCAAATAGATCTGTTTAAAAAATCTTTCCTATTTGATTGGACGAATGAAAAAAAAAAGGAAGGAAAATGTGAACACACAATGGACACAATTCCCTCACTTGTAGGCATAAAATAACCCTGTACAGATTAACATGCTGTTAACATCAATCGGTCTACTCTTTTCTGATGAAGTCCAGTTGGCTGGGGCTGTAGAATACACTGACTGAATTTGTAGGATTGAAACTTTGTAATAAAATAAATGATTATTAGTTAAGACAAAGAACCCACCAACTGAGTTGTTTTTCTTCATTCAAAACACAGGAGCCAAATACTTTTTTCTATTTTCGATACAACCAGTTACCAGTCCAAAGCTAATAAGGTGTGGGGACAGGGATAGGTGTTTATTATTTTGTTTTTTTTTTTTATACTTATAAACACGTGACATTCCAGACACCCTCTCCAACGAGTGTCCTGGTTATTGTGCAAAACAAATCTGATGGTGAGACTCCAGTTATGCTGGAGCTTCAGGGAATGTGGAGTACCCCTTTATTGCCATTGCTCCCAGGTTCACTCTGGCTTAGAGTGGTAGCACCTGATAGGGTCCTATTAATGGGTCAAATAGAACTTTGACATTTAAACTGGTTGCAAACAAATAACTTACGTGTTGTAATGCTGACTAAAGAAAGACATGGGGAACGCAAAAGGTTTGATAGAAAAACATATATATTCAAGTAACAGAAACAAGATACAAGTGAACCTGGTTAAACAGTAGTTAGTTGGTAGAAAGCTGAGAGTGCAGTAGGGTAGTGACTATCCGTCCACGATGCAAATGGTATCAACACGTGATTGTGTCACGCTGATTGGTGTTCTGTATTTTTCCTCTGTCCCACCAACTGAATGAGTTTGGCACAAGGCCTTTTTAAGGTGGGTCCGAGTGCAGGGCCATAGCCCACACACACCCGGCATTTTCAAAAATGCCTCAGGCCCTGCCGGCTCTTCTCCTAAAGAGGATAGCCTGAGGCGCCAGGACATTAACCCAACCCCTCTAAAGCTTGAGGGGACAGCTCCCTGAGGCCAGAGGTATGTCCAGTGATGAGGCACACCTGACCAGAACCATGCAGCGTACAACACGGTCAGCCGAAGTGTGACCCAACAACTGGTGAGGCACGCCAATGCTGATTGATGCACTGCATATGACACTCTCGTTGACGTGTATTTATGGAGCGGGGCAAGTCCATTATGTAGGGAGTACAACATTATACTAAATTGTTAGAAATAGAACTACTTCATCATTTAAGCAATACTTAAAACACTTTGCGTGCTTTTGCCAGTGGTCCGGGAGACCGGGGTTCAATCCCTGGTTGAGTCATACCAAAGACTTGAAAAATGGTACTTGATGCCGCCTTGCTTATCACTCGGCATTATAAGGTAAGGATCAAAGGTAAAGTGGAGCAATCCAGGGAAAGGAGTAGCGCCCACACCTACACTTTGGTGTAGTAGCTATTGAAAAGGGAGCCTTTGGGTCACCCTTGACTACGGTCGTCAACTTTATTTACTTTACTGTAACCATTTGACTGTCTGCAAACAAATTACTAATATTGAATAGAATTATTCATGTTTGATAGCAATAATTGAAACCATTTAACTGTTTAAGCAGTAGCAATACCAGTGTTCAAACAAATTAATTCTGACTCAGTTTGTCTGTAATTTGATTTTAAAATGTGTGCAAACTAATGCCTGAAGTTAAATTGTTATTGTCATATAGCAATACTTGAGATTGTTTAGTTGTGTGCAGGCAAATAATTGATAGTAAATAGAAATACTTGAAAATATTTAACTGTGTACCAAAAGAGAAAAAGCTCTAGCTTGTTTTAAAATGTTATCTACCAAATATGTTTACAAATCCTTTATTTAATATATTGTGACGGCAAATTGACTAAAATCCCAAAACGGGACTTTATTTTCTCACGTGTGAAGACGGGGCAGGTTGGCACTTGATCCCCTACAGAAATAAGTCCTGTTCAGAGTTCTTTTCTCAGGCAGATAAGAACTGGCATATTACGTGAGGGAATAATTTAGGGCCAGACTGGCCACCGCTGGCAAAGGGGTCCAAAATTTCACACTATCACACACCCACCAGGCCGCTAAACTTCTTCCCCTTAGATAATAGAAGAATACGGGCCTATAGGTCTTAGTTGTAATAATATTAATGTTGTTGTAGTAGTCGGCAACTCCGGTTTCCCGTGTGATACTTTAGGAATTAATAGGACAGTTCTAAGCAAGATAATGTAAGGCGAATAGAAGCTGAAAGGAAAGCATGGAATAATAACATAGACCACATGGTAAAATGAGAATACATAGGTTCTTTACTACGGTTATATATATATATATGTTCAAAGTGTCAAAAATATATTATAGGATAGTCCATGAATATAAATGTCTTTTCTTGGCTTTTATCCTTTTTCAAATAGAGAGAGAGTGGTAAACAAAATTTGGGTGTAAAGGGAAAATGTCCCAAAGTTACTTATCTTATTTTTTTGACGGGGTTCCGCTGGAGAATTTTTCTTCTTTCACGGGCTAATAGACTTGGTACTGTTTTTAATGCTGGCTTGAAGGATTTTGGAGTCCTTCGTGTCTCAGTCTTTTGTCTTTAGCCCGGAGTAAAATGGCTATCGTCCGTCTGCCACGAGCGTTGCTCAAAAAACTCTCTTTTTTTTTTTGTATTTACTTCCGCTGAGGGGAAGGGAACCCCACTTCCGTTTGGGGTCCCCGCCAATCAGTTGGCTTCATTTTCTTTCCCCTTCCGATGTCCGGCGACCCAAGGTCACTTAAGTGCGAACATCTGCGTGACCCACATTCTCTCCTAACGGTCACTTTTTGACTGCTAGAAAGCGCTAATAGCAACACGGGATGGTAGTATCATTCCTACCTCTTCGTCTCCGTGAGCCATCACGTGACAATATGTATAGAGGATTTGGCATTAAATAACCTACAATGGTTGATATGCCATAAAACCCAACCAGACCAAATCATATGTACAAACAGGATTTGGCATTAAATAACCTACAATAGTTATGTTATAAAAACCAATCAAATCTATGAATCTTTGAGATATTCAGAATTGGAGTCTCACCACCTGATACGGTTTATTATAGACTAATTATGAAATAACAATTAAATTTTGTCATTGAGCTGATGAAAATCAACTTGAATATTATCAACTTCATAATTTTAATCTCGTGTAATAAAGTTGATATATATGAATACTGTTATCAATTGCCTGAATATCTTTAAGTTTGCTCAAACTTAAATAGAAGTGATATATCCTGATTCCAGTAAATGATTCAATATATATAGTTTAGTATGGGCATAGGTTACAAAATAAGGAATATATCAACTATTCTTAGACTATTTATTAATGTTTTATATCTTCCTTGGGTATTATCACAGGACTCTACTCTCATATGAATATGATTATATAGATGACAAATATATCTTAATACATGATTGAAAAATTTAGGACCCAAATTTCAAAGTGATCAGAAATCAATTCAAAATTGTATATTGTTAAAAGAACCACTCTTATTAACTCTTATGAAATCAATATTTTTGAAACTGATAAATTGCCTGAGTAGAACTAGGTGTTCTGTGTGTTAAGCAAAAAGAAAGATATTTGTTAGGAGGGGGAGTTGGTTTTTTTTTTTTTTTTTTTTTTTTTTTTTTTAGATGTCTTATGGTCTTCTAGAAATGTCCATTCTAGAAGACTAAAAATGCCAGTCATGTATTGAACGTTGAAATGTGGACATTTTTGGAGTTTCTTCTCCAGATTTCATTCGTTTTGCACTCCTATTTTCTCTGTTTAGAATATGAAATGTATCTATAATGAGGAATTTTTCTCTTTCTTCCAGCTTTCATGATATTTGATCTTTATCTTTCATCTTGCACACCAGACTCTGACTTGGGTGATTGCTTGGAAATACATATTTGATATATCTTCAGTTAGAAAAGGTCATATTACTGAATGAGTTTGCTGAGGATGTTTCTATCTGCCTCAGTTGAGACACATTATATAAGCTGAAGAGATGGAACTGTGTGAGTGAGAGAGAGAGAGAGAGATGAAATTATCATCACCCATTTTGAGTCCAGTGCAAGACAAAGGTTTCCCCCACCCACCCAATTCCTTCCATATTCTTGTTGGCCTCTACCATGTCTTACCAGCAAGATCCATTATCTAATTCCATCTTATGTGAGGACTTTTTCTTTTTTCTTGGCCACCATTATTTTTTTTATTTTTTTATATAATCTGTTATCCTCCTTGATCTGCTTGCTTCAATTTTTTGTTTAATGGCTTTTATATCTATTTACCATAGTCTGCTTATTAATGTTTTTCTCTCACATTCATATATATATATGTTTGTGTGTGTGTAATATATATATATGTCACACACACACCCATTTACTGTCAATCGAGCCTTGAATATACTGACTGTATCCTATGAAGAGGAGTACCCCACCAAGAGTGTCCTAGGTATGACACTAAACTGTATCTGGTAAGGTTCTAATTCTGTATTTCTAAGGAGTGTGGAGTTCCCCCTTCCTTTCCATTACTCCCAGGTCCACTCTGATTCAGTATAGTAGTACTAGTTTGGCTTCCTTCTACGAGTCAAATAAATCTGTTTGTAAATTATTTGTATTAGATAGGAATACTTGATATTATAACTGTTAAAAAACATGAGAACCTATAAAAAAATATACATGTACAATGAACACAATTCTTTAACCTCTAGGCATAAAATAACCAGAGACAGATTGACATGCTTTTAAAATTGCACAAGTGACACAATAAGTTTGTGACCTGATACAGTTATGAACTGAATTTTGAAATTAAAAATTTTGCTGTAGAATATTCAATCTGGGCTTAATGATAATGGCTGAATTAAATCCATTGAGAAGGATGTGTTTAGAAATACATATTTGATGAGCAAATTTTTTTTTTTTTTTTTTTTTTTTTTTTTAATCCTTATGGCTTATTGATGTAGCTGCATCTATATTCCTTATACAATCAATTGAAACTAATGGTGTACACTGGTCCAAATGAGAGGGACAAAAGAAAACCAACTAATGAATAATATAGTAAAGTTAGCAGCCACAGGCGAGGGTGACCCCAAAGTTTCCCTTTTCGATAGCTACTACACCAATGTGTAGGGGAGGGTGCTACTCCTTTCTCGAGATTGCTCCACTTTACCCTTGATCTGTACCTGATAATGCTGAGTGTTAAGCAAGGAGGCATCAAGTACCATTTTTTTTTTTGAGTCTTTGGTATGACTCGACCTGGGATTGAACCCAGGTCTCCTGGGCCATTGGCAAACACTCTAACCACTAGGCCAATGTCCAGTAATGAATAATATAATATAAAAAATTCAACAGCAATAAACCATTTTCTTTTCAGTTGTATTTGTCTTGTGCCTTTTTTATAGTTTAATTTGATAAACTCAAAATCTTACTGATGATTCTGAAACTCATTTTGAATTGGGTAACGTCATCTCACTATTTTATGACTTTTTATCAGAATGTCATCATATGACTAACAATGAGTTGTACCATTTTTCTGTACATTTGGCTATAGTCCAACAATGATGCTTATAATAATCCAGATATTATGAAAAATAAACAAAATAGTTTTTCTAACTAAACTGATGATTAAGCATATACATAGTAATTTACTACGCTTTTTGCTTAGATGTGACACCAAGCAGAATGATGGGGCACCCAATGATACTCAAAATCGCTCAATAAGAAGTGTGTGTGATGAATATATACACACACACACACACACAGAGTAATTGTCACATATAACATGCATTCATAAATGATTATGGCCTTTTTATTTATAAGCCCAGTTGGCTAGGAGGTGTAGAATATGCCAACTACATCTCTGCAGAGTGGTAAGACCCCCTAACAAATGTCCTAAGTATGACATCTGATAGTGAGGCTCCAGTCCTGGAGCTTTGGGGAATGTGGACTATCCTTTCATTGCCATTACTCCCAGATTCACTCTGATCTGAGTGATAGTACCTATTAGGGTCTCATCTTGGGGTCAAATAGAAATATTTAATCATTTTCTATACATGAAGCCATTTAACTGTGTACAAACAAATTAGTGATGTTAAATTCAATTATTGGTATTATACGACATTACTTGGAACCATTTAACTGTGTGTAAATGAATCAATAGTATTGAATAGCGGTAGCTGAAATCATCTGTATGTAAATAAGACTATAAGTGTTAGATAGCTATAATGGAAACCATTTGTGTACAAACAAATTAGCTCTAACTCATTTAAAAATGAAATTATTTACAAACTGTCCTCTTACAAATAATTTATGTAGAAATAGGATTAGGCATTAAATAACCATCAAGGGTTGAGATGCTATTGAACAAAATAATGCAAACTATAATATATATCTCAAATGACCATGAAGTGAGATCTCAACTTTGGCACTACTTGATTTTTGTCAAGATTTTAAGTTGGTGTTGGCCCAGTCTGCTGGGAGATATACACGAACTGCATCTCTGCAAAGGGGTAAGACACTCCCAATGAGTGTCCTGTTTATGAGACTAAACAATCTGATGGTGAGACTTTAGTAATACTATTGCTTTAAAGAATGCAGAGTACCCCTTCATTGCCATTGCACCCTGGTCAACTCTGGCTGGAAGTGGAGGTACCTGATTGGGTCCTATCTGTGGGTCAAATAAAACACTGACATTTAAACCAAGTGCAAACAAATGACTTATGCTAAACTAAACTGTTTGATCATTTAACTGTTTGTAAACAAATGACTGATGTTTAATTGAATTGTTAGTGATAGATAGCAATGCTTGGAACCATTTAACTGTGTGCTAATGAATGAGTAATGTTGAACAGAATTATTAGTGTTGATTAGCAATACTTGAAACTCTTAAACAATTCAATTTAGGCACACAGTGTTACATAGTGATGTTTGAAACCATTTAACTGTATGCAAATAAAACTATTTGTTAGATAGCAATGTTTGAAACCATTTATGCGAGAACAAACAAATGATTAATACTAAATAGAACTGATCATGTTGGAATATTTAGAACCATTTAACTGCATACAAACAAATAAGCTCTGACTAATTTGAAAATAAGATTAACAACAAACTATTCACTTACTAATCCTGTATATCCATTTTACTGTATGCAAACAAATGAGTTCTGGCTTGATTAAAAATGTTATCTAAAATCATATATAGTTATATTTGTATAAACAGGATTTGCCATTAGAAAACCTACAAAGGTTGATATGCCATAAAGCCCAGCGAACCAACCAACTAATTACATATGACCTGTTAGGATTGTAGTTGATGGGTAGGACCCACATATTTTGCAACTGTGGGAGGGCACTGAAACTCTGATCATGATTTTGAAAAATTTTATAATTTTTTTATCCCAACCCGTATTCTATCATTGATAAAATTTAGAACAAACATTAATAACCTGCAAGTATGTTAAAATGATTAGTCATCCACAGACTGTTGTGTTGTATTACAACTCATCAGTGTGGCTAGTCATGCAAGATGCTTAAAGCTGGTATTGAAACCTGGCTGATTTTATACCAGCCAGATATTCTACAGCACAACCACAAGGAAATTCTGCATACACAAAGAGATTTTAATGCATATGTATCACTTTGTTTACATATATATGCTCAACGGTTCACCTACCTAGGAAGCAGTGTCTCATCAAGCGAGACAGACATCAACGTGTGACTAGCAAAGGCATGGACAGCTATCAATAGGCTATTGGTCATATGGGAGTCAGACCTGACCGATAAAAGAAAACAGTCTTTTTCAAGCAGTAGTCATGTCGATACTGCTGTATGGATGCACTACATAGACGCTAACTAAACGTATGGAGGAAAAGCTTGATGGCAACTACACACGAATGCTGCAAGCAATATTGAATAAGTCATGGAGGCAGCACCCCCATAAAGCAATAGCTGTACGGCTACCTGCCACCCATCATGAAAACTATTAAAGTTAGATGAACCAGACATGCAGGACACTGCTGGAGAAGTAAGGATGAACTCATAAATGATGTACTCCTGTAGACCCCTTCACATGGACGAGCAAAGGCGGGACGACCAGCTAGAACCTACATACAGCAACTCTGTGCCGACATGGGATGTAGCCTTGAAGACCTGCCAGAAGCAATGGATGGTAGAGAAGGGTGGGGAGAGAGGGTCAGCGATATCCGTGCTAATGGTGCGATGTGATGATATATAGTTTTTAAAATTACCATGAGATTTTCAATTGTATATATCCTAAGTTGATACTCTTATTAAACTTTCCTTTGCTTACAGTATCTACTATTTTTAAGTGCCCCCACCCATTTGAATACCAAACAGGCTCCTCACTGCTTAGGTTCAGTGATGGAGACATTTGGCTGTTCTTTTGCAAACAATTGTTGGATAAACTTTTTTATTTTTCCCTTTTATAATTTCAAAGCAATGTCTTGCTTATATGATTCTATATTCATATTTAGTTTAAAATATCTTGCATGTAAATCCTTTTATGAAAAAAAAAGTGGGGGTTTCTGAAGCTTTTCCCATGCAAACTATATTTTCTGTGTTTTTTTTTTTTTGTTCATGTTGGGAAGAAAATCTTTAAACCTGACCCAACCTTTGAAGATTTCTCCCCTCCACCACCATCTTCAAACAACCTACATAATATATAGTTGAAGTATTTGAGAATTTACCTAAGCCAAAATCTATAAGTGAATTGGGTTGAGCTCCAGTTTGTCTGGATTTCTCTCCATTAATCATCATACATTGATACTGATATGATTATTTCTTAACATTTAACTGTCTGTGTAATAAGATACCACATGATCTCAAGTGGTAATAATGGAGTTTATTTAATGGCACATAAGTTTGCTTTCATTTATTTATTTATTTTTATTTTATTTTTTTATATAAAAAAATATATTCTTAAATGCTATTTTAAACTTAAATTTTTTTCCTCTGGATTGCTCCACTTTACCCTTGATCCTCATCTTATAATGCTGAGTGTTAAGCAAGGCAGCATCAAGTACCATTTTTTTTTTTTTTTTTTTTTTTTTTTTTTTTTTTGAGTCTCTGGTATGACTCAACTTGGGATTGAATCCCAGTCTCCCAGACCATTGGCGAACACTCTACTCATTAGGCCAGTGGCTCATGACCTTGCGTTGCATTCTGCCTATAGCAGAGAGGGGAGATAAATGAATGATCGAATTTAAAGATACAAACTTTTTATGTATTTGTCACACACACTTATATTCTGCATCCCCCTTTGAAAAGTTAGCTGTGTTGCCAACTATAAAACTTTTACCTGATGATGACCTGGGGGTCAGGCATGGTTTTGGGAGCCAAAGTATCATTACAACTTACTCAGAATACTCCAAGTCCAGTCAGCTGGGGTTGTAGAATACACCGATAGCATCTCTGCAGGGGAGTAAGACCCCCAAAATGTTTTCTGGATATGACACTAAACAATCTGAGGGGGTGTCCTCGTGGTGTAATGGCTAAAGTGATGGACTACGAAATCATAGAAAGCGAGTTTGTACTCCAGTTGTTCTATTACGTTCACTTTCAGGCAAATACCCTTGGGAAAGGTATGAACCCCCTTATCCTCCCAGCTATAGGTTAAATAGTTCCACTCCTGTTCTTCTAGGAGAATGGCTTTGGCATTAAATAACCTACAAAAGTTGATGTGCCATTAAACAAAGAAATCAAACCTAAACAATCTGAGGGTGAGGCTACAGTAATGCTGGGGCTCTAGAGAATGCAAAGTACCCCTTCACTACCATTGCTCCCAGGTCCACTCTGGCCCGGAGTAGTAGTACCTGATAGGGTCCTATCTATGGATCAAATAGAAATGTTTGACCATTTTAACTGTTTAAACAAATGATTGATGTTTTTACTAGAATCTTTAGTGATAAATTGCAATACTTGGAGCCATTTGTGTGCAAAAAAAAACAAACTCGGTTAGTTTAATATTATAGACAAAATATGTTAATACAGTGTACATGAAATATGGTTTGTAAACAGGATTTGGCATTAGATAAGCTACAATTGTTGATATTCCATCAAACCATACCAGTCGGGGTACTCCAGGAGTATCTTACAATACCCCCAGACTCTGTTGGTTTTTCTATCACATTGTGTGAATGCTAGACATAAATGCAGACATGTATCATCTAAAACAAAGTTGTTTGGTTTCTTTGTTAATAGCATATCAACTTTTATGGGTTATTTAATGCCAAAGTCTTCCTTCCTTCCTTCCTTGTAGAAGACCTGTAGTGGTACTATTTAATCTATAGCTGGAAGGATAAGTGAGTTTATACCCTTTCCCAAGGGTATTTGTCTGAAAGTGAACATAGTCAAACAATCAGTTCAAACTCACGACAATGTCACAGTCAATATATTTATTTACCCAACCCCTCTGCACAAACATTGAGGATTCCTTTTCAATAGCTGCTACACTGAGATATAAGAAAGGGTACTACTCCTCTCTCTGGATTGCTCCACTTACCCTTGGTCTGTTCCTTAAAATGCTGAGTGTTAAGCAAGGAGGCATCAAGTGCGTTTTTTTTTTTTTTTTTGTTTTTGTCTTTGGTATGACTTGACCTAGGATTGAACCCTAGTCTTCTGGGCTATTGGCAAACGCTCTATCCACAAAACCACAAGTGCTTCAACCAGTCTAGGAGAAGGAAAACTCTGAATTCAAATCAGTTGTATGTTCCTTAAAAAAAAAAAAATTAACTTTGTATTGCATTCGGCTTATGGAGGGTTTGGAGATGTGTGTATTATGATGATGATAATTATATATATATATATATCAGTGGCAACTCTAGCCTATTTTTGCTACTCGTTCCCCCCCCCTCGCCTTCTGTCAACTTCAGTTCCCAACCCGTGGTCTGTGGACCCAAAGTAAGTCATCATAGTTGCTATTGCGTGATTCTCCATTGTATAGCACAGATTGACAAACGTACCTTGCATGGTGTTTTTTTTTTTTTTTTTTTTTTTTTTTTTTTTTTTTTTGTAAACAATAAAGATACTATATAATTTGTAGTCTTGTTAATACAGTAGATAAGATAATTTTTTTCTTTCAAAAGTATAGAAGAAAAGAGATGTTTATTACTATGACTAGAAAAATATGTTTATTAGAATAAAGAAATTGATGACAATATACACAGACACAGCTAGTAGTTTCAATTTCGCTTAAAATAAAGATTATTTGTTGAAAATGTATTCAAATAAACAAATTTTAGTTACAGAATGTAATATATGCAACATTCATTAAAGAAATAGATCTGTTAGTGAAAAAACGAATTAAAACACACCGTTTAACCAACATTTTACCATAGCGATGATGATGACGTCGGTGACAGTTATAATCTGCTATCCCCCCTCTCTCTCTCTCTGTCCCTCTCCCTCTTCCCAAGACAGTTGTCAGCAGTCACATTGTGCTAATTTTTTTGAGCATGGTATTCTGGCTTGCTTTTTCTATTGGCTACTGCCAAAAGCGAGATTTCGCTAACATTACTGTTATTATAAGAGTCTAGTGCCTCGCACGGATTACACGTGTTCAACATTATAGCTGATTTTATGGGATGTTCAATGGATCTGACGGTGGCTGGACAAAGACCATCCGTTCAAAACAGCATCGTTGTATTATTCCCAGATATATTTATGAACTTTTGGCTACTTAGTTATCGAAACTTGAATAGATACGTAATTTAATTGAGATCAGACTAAGTATGTTTGCTTTAAATTAATGGATGATTTTGAATCACATTGACCAAGTTATTGGTCGTGCCAGGCACGAGTAGCACTAGTCCCATCTCCGCCCCTGATATATATATATATATATATATATATATATATATATATATTAGTGTGTGTATGTATATAATCAGTTAAATTAGCTATAGAATTGCCTGAATACCATCATCCAATTGGTGAGCAAACTCTTCTTGCCAAGAAATTCATGAATATAGCATTTATCCAATCCCCTCCACCATGGCCAGGATGTGACACCAGGTCAATTTTTAAGCAGAGTAAGGCAAGTTTATATTCAGTTTTCCTTCTGAATTGGTTGCCTATCCAAGGCTAAATAATCCAGTCTGACCAATTTACCCACTGATATATCAAGTTCATACTTTTCACTACGTGCCTAAGTTAAGCTTTGTAAATAATTATAATTTATCATCAAGGCATGCTAACAGCATGGATTCCTTTTAACTCTCTCTTACCATCCATCCCTATTGGTAAGTTCTCTAGATGGCATTGATGGCTACATAAAGCTGATAAATTTAAGTTTTTGCTGGTCAACACTGTTGTGTCTGTTGAGGAGTCTTTAAGAAAATGTTATTTAGGAGTTCATACTTCATCAGTAGTGCCTAGCATGTCTTGTACATTTTATTTGAATGGTTTGTGAGATGGGAGTTAAGTGGCCATACAGCTGCTGTTTTGTAGGGTGTTGCTTCCAGGATTTGTTGAAAACAGCATACAGCAGCATTGTGTAGTTCTTATGTAACTTTTCTCAAAGTGTTTCTGCCATACAGTAGTACTGAAAAGAGGGAAAAAATTGAGTTCAGTACTCGCTGGTCACTCTTTACTTGAGGCCTTGTGCCAGATTAAGCTATCCTGGGTAAATAACTGGTCTGGGATTGCCTAATGTTGTTACAAGTGGCTTGAAATAATCTAGTAGAAAAAGACTGCCTTTTTTTTTTTTTTTTTTTTTTTTTTTTTTTTTTTTTTTTTTTTTTTTGCTTTTACACTCTAATACCCACATATGGATATTATTCAATAAACAGTCTCACAAAGAAAATTTCTTTTTCCTAGAGTTATGTCGGGAATCTTTTTATTTATTTTTTTTTTTTTACCCATTATGGTTTAATTGATTTAACTTAAAAAAAAAAAAAGTACAGTATTTCCAATGTTGAACAGAAACAAAATAATTATAGTTAATACCAGTTGAAACTAAAATCCTTTTCAATTTATCTAGTATTTTTTCATTCCGAATTATTTTGTAACATATATACTAGAATTTTTAAGGTAAAAGAAACTTCTTTATACAGCTATTTAATCGGATAAGCTTTACCTTCCTCTGAATAATCCTAATTGTTACTGTTACATGTATATTTTATATTCTAAATGTAAGTATAGGGCTGAGGTATTACAAGAAAAGTTCAGAGGCTGACCAAGATACTCTCATGGAATGTGACCAAATGAGGTTTATTTTTTTAACTTAGTCCCCCTTTGTGATCCACATACATTTACCAGTGTTACAGCGCTTGAATTCCATAGGTCAAAAATATCGACAGCAGATACGTCATCATTATGTCAACTTTTCAGCCTAACCTTATAAAATTGTTTTTGAAGCTATCAACTTGCATTGGGAAGCCGCACACTGACTTGTGGAAGTTTTATAAAAGTATAAAAATTGTTGGTAAGAATATATATATTCATGTGTATATGTATGTATGTATGTATCTATGTACAATTTCCTGTCCAAAAGGTATGGGGTCTGTATCACACTCACACAGATAATGATTTTGTTTCTGTGTTTTTAACTTACTGCAAGTATAGAAATATTCAGTGTGAGAACAAAGTTATTTGAAAGTCAAAGTCTGCAGCCTAATAGTTTAAAGGCTTGGTAAAGTTGGCCGACTGTTGTCGAGGGTGACCCGAAGACTCCCTTTTCAATAGCTACTACCCCAAGGTGTAGGGGAGAGTGCTACTCCTTTCCCTGGATTGCTCCACTTTACCCTTGTTACTTACCTTATAATGCTAAGTATTAAGCAAGGAGATATCAAGTACCCCTTTTTGAGTCTTTGGTATGACTCAAACTGGGATTGAACCATTGGCAAACACTCTAACCATTATGCCAATGTTCGGTTTTGTCAAATAAAAATCTAAAAAGAAAATCATAAATTTGAAAGCAGTAAATATATAGAAGTTACTAATTGCTTTAAAAAAAGAAATAGCTTTAATGGTCAAAATTCTATGTGTATCTACTTTCATTTTCACTTTTCTTTTATTTATTTTTTAAAACTGAAACATTAAAATAGGAAATATGTTATTGAACACTTACCTTCAAGCTAATCTTTATCACTTAGAATATTCAAAATATTGTCTTCATCTTTGTTGTTATACACACATTTCAGCTGATACATTCTTCAGCCTTCTTCAGGTGTTTCATATTGAACTTTTGAGTTCAAACTGAATCCTTCATTTAATCCCCGGGAGTAGATTGTTCTAATTCTGTTAACCATGACCAGGTACAAGTGTTAAGTTATAGTAAGTATTCCTTGTTATTCTTACCTATAGTTGGGATTGAACCTACAACCTCCAGACGATATCACTTAGAAGCATTTTTCAATTAAACACTGATATCCATCGTGCCATGAGTCCTGTTGGAAAATGGAATGGTTAATAGAATTAAAACAATCTACCACCATGGATTAGATAAAGAGTACAGTTTGAAGTTCTGTGTTGACTTCTGTGTTCAACATGAAACATCTGAAGAAAGCCAAAAGACACATTGGCCAAAATAGTGTGCATGTGTATAACAATGAAGACAATAGTCCGAATGTTCTAAGTGATATAAATTATCCAGCTTCATCTTGGAAATTTAGACAAATGACCTTCAGGATAAAGTTTAAAATTGAATAAGGGAGCTATTTTTGTGAGTTCTGTTCTTTGTCAACTTAAGTCTCCTGGTTATTCACTTATTCTTAATAATAATTTCTCTTAAATGTTAATAGTTTTGTGTGTATAGTTGTCAAAAATACACAATTAACATATTGCCAGGGTTTAGAATTCCCTGACTGTATCTCTCGCAGTGGGGTAAGATGCTCTCCTGACTCTAAAAAGAAAAGTGTGTCCTAAGTAGGACACTAAATTGAATCTAATGGTGAGACATTACTTTGGGAGCTTTCAGAAGTTTGAAGTTCCCTTTCATTATCATTACTCCCAGATTCATTTTATGGTCAGAGGAGTAGTACCTGTTTGGATTCTATCTGTGGGTTGCACAGTCAGCTGGGACTGTAGAATACACTAACTAGAGGGGTAAGACCCCTTCAACGAGTGTCCAGGATATGACACTAAACAATCTGATGATGAGGTTCCACTAATGCCGGAGCTTTGGGGAATGCAGAAACCCCTTCATTGACATCACTCCCAAGTTCACTCTGGCCCAGAGTGGTAGCACCTGATAGGGTCCTGTCTATGGGTCAAAATAGAATTAAGCTATACTTATGCTAAACTGGATTGCTTGAAATAGAACTGTTTTGACATTAACTGTGTGTAAACAATATTTATACTTATACTAAACTGAATTGTTTAGCTTTTTTTTTTCTTTTTTTTTTTTTTTTATAATTAAACTGTTTACTTATGCTAAATGGAATTGTTTTGAAATAGAACTGTTTATTTGTATAAAAATTTTTTTATCTGTATAAAATATTTGTATAAAAATAGCATTAAATAACCTACAAATGTTGATATGCCATGAAACCCTAACAATCCATCTATGAGTCAATTAGATCTGTTTAAAAATTATTCGTATTCATATTTACCAACCCCCCTACTCGGGCAGGATATGACACAAGGTCAATTTTTAAGCGAAGTTTAACAGTTTGAATTCAGTTTTCCTTCTCCTAGGCTAGTTGCCTCATCAAGGGTGAAGAACCTAGTCTGTCCTACTATTTACCCATAGCTGGAGGGAGAATAATTAGATTCATACCTTTCCCAAGGGTATTAGTGCTATGTGAAATGCAATCAGTCTCGTCCAGGATTTGAACTCGTGTCGCAGTGTCCATTTCCTACGATGATAACCATTACACCACAGGCATATTCATATTCAATAGGATTGTACAAAAAAAAGATAAAACTCTTAAGAAACAACAATAAAAATGAAAAGCTTATAAGCTATGATACATTCATGGAATATGACTAAATGAAGTTTAACTCTTAAGTCTTCCTTAGCAGTTCACACACTTTTTCAATTGGTGTTACAGTGGTTGGATCTCATTGATCAAAAAGTTGTTAACAGAATATAGGACATGTCACATGAACTTTTCAGTCCACTCTTGTATAATGAATGCAATTCTCTAACCTCTAGGCATAGAATAACCTTAGACAGAGGTTGTCATGCTATTGAGATCAATTAATACAACTTATATTAATCTCCAACCTGAAAAAATATTAGAACAACTCTTAGTAACATCTTTTGAACAAAGCCACAATGTTCTGCTCATGTTGAGCAATTAAAACTACTTCATAAAGAGTAACAAAAGCCTATTTTTGCATCAATATAAATATTAATTTACAAAACGACATAGTCACTCAAAGTTTATTGCTAGTTTTAAGACTACATAACACTGAAAATTGGTTATTTTACTGGGAATCAAGAAATTGAATGGGATTTTAGACCTATGAGTGTTTCAGTCAGTGAATGCTTGACTTCATAATAATGTTTTGATTCATTACTTTAAAGAAAAGTGAAAATTTATGCCACCTGATGCTGTACAGAGAATAGGTTGGCTTAAAAAAAAATATGGTCTAAAAATAAGTAATAAAGAATTTTCACTTTGTCATTGCCAGTTTCTTGGAAAAGTTTTTTTCGTCAAATAAATAATTACATTTGGGATAAAACCATTTTTTTTTTTTTTTTTTTTTTTTTTTTTTAACTAGAGCATGAAGTTCACAAAATTCTCTACTAGACAAATGTCTTGTTCAATGTTAATGTTAGATCATTTGTTATGAAGGATAAGCTCTGATGAACACTCTAAACTATGTTAGACTGATGGTCTGCTTGACGGGTTACATATAATTAAGTTGTGATTACACTTGCTCTTTTTTAACATTGTGTACGTGTTTGGAGGACACAGCTTCACTTTTAAGCTTTAGAGTTGGATTGTTTTGCTGCTTAAATTTGAAGTCCTCAATTTATTTTGAAGAGACATGTGCGACATTTCAAGAGATTTGAGGAGTTCCTGTTGTGTTGTGGTTTATGTGCGGCACTGCAACATTATTGTGAGTTCAAACCCCGGTCATGCTCTTAAGTTCACTTTTGGATTAATTCTCTTGGGAAAAGTATGAACCCCCTTTATCTCCCAGCTATCGATAAAATAGTATCGGTATTCTTCAACAAGGATGGCTTTGGCATTAAATAACCCTTGAAGGTTAGTATGCCATTAAAATAAACCAAACCAAAAAAGGAATTCATTGTAAAGCCTCCTTAGGGTTTTTTTTTCTCTCTAAATACCAAAATAATTAGAATGACTTATTCATGAATAATTTTATATCCATTCTATTTATACATTATCACCCATGAATAAGTGACCGTGTGCCAGACTAATTTTTGCATCTACAGTATCTCAAATAAATGCACTCCCCACCCCCACCAATATTTCATAAAAAGTTAATTTTCATGTTATTTCTCAGAACATTCCAAAATCAAAACAGATATCATTAGGTATTATTTCTTACCAAACTCAACAAGTACACCTCTTATGTATGTTTATGTAAGTTTATTTTTGATTTAAAAAAAAAATCTAATGCTGAAGAGTTTGGGTATAAACAATGCCTAATAATATCCGTACTGATGTATAATGTTTCACTTGAAACAAAATCCTGTTACTTTTTGGCTTAAAAGATATTACCTTTTTGTATAATGATAATAAAAAAAAACTAACCAAATGTTAGTGGTGTACTTATAGGTGCTATTGCCTGTATGAGAGTGTATATGGTTTGGTTTATTTGTTTATAATATATCCTTATCGGTTGTTCGTTTTTGGTTTTTTTTTATGGTAAACCCTTATGGGTTGTTTAATGGCATATCCTTGTTAGTTATGTTTGTTTAATGGGAAAACTTTATGGGTTATTTAATTCTGAAATTTGATTAATTTGTAATTGTTTGTAATCATAACATTTTCAATCTTCTATTTGCAGTAAAAAAAAACAAAATACTATTAATCTTAAAGCTATTGTTTGCAAAAAGTTATATCAAGTATTCCTATCTAATACAAATAATTTACTTAAAGGGTTTCAAGTATTCAAGGCTTTGTTCACAGCATAGCTTTTTCTGGGGGGGGGTCAGAGTGCAGCATGTGTGTGTAAGTCTCTATTAGGCAGCTACCAAAAATATCACTTATTCAAAGCATAATGTATATCCAAAACTTACATAAACTCCTAGTCTGGTCCAAAAATGGCTGCTATAGAATCTCCAGCAATGATAGTTACCTAAGAGAGAACACAAAACTACCTTTTACTAGTAAGAATTAGACTGGCAAAAGACGGGATGAACTCAAATACCTGCAAGGAACCTTTCGTATGTGGAAGCAGATATTAAAAAGAAAAAATGATTTGTATTTTCTTTTAATCTTTTTATTTTTACACACGAATATTTGCTTGACAAACTGATTTTTTTAAATTTATTTTATTTTTTTTAATCCTCTGCTTTAACATGAAAGTCTAATGGCTAATATTTGTTAATCCCTCTCGTCCAAAATGAATAGGTTTCATATGGATTTATTCAAGCAAAGTATAAATGCTGCTTTAAACAGAAGCTGATTGTAGTGGCAGGAAAAATAACATGTACACACGCACACAAGTAAAAGAGCTGGAACGTGTGTGTGTATATATATATATATATATATATATATATATATATATATATATATATATTCAGAAAAGTTCTGTTTATTTTGTAATTATATAAACAAGGGGAGGAAGAAACCTTTCCTGATATGACAGTGCACAATTCATTTTATTATCCCAATTGTCATAGCCATTAGTTTATGGATGAATTCTTTTATGCGCCAATAAGTTGGATTAATAATTGTGGTATTTAGCTTGACATTTAATAGGAATCGCTTCAAAATTAATCCACTACTATTGACTGGCCATTTGGCTTTTCTTTGCTAATATTTTGGTACCTGAATCTCCGATATTTCCTTGTGGGGGTGGGAAGAGGAATTTCTATCGAGTGACATTGAAACCAATCCTGTGATTACACCTAAAATAGAACTGCTTTGCTAATGATGAATCTTGTTTATAATAGACCCATAATAATAAATGTTTCTCTTTTTTTTTTTTTTTTTTCTTTCTTTTAACTATTCCACAACAACTGTTTCATGCTTAATACAATTAATTATCAGCCTGATAATTTGAAACTCTAAGAAATTTTGGAGTTAACCATGTTTTTAATATCAATGTATTTGTATTACTTTAAAGTATTTTTGCCCTGTGGGCCTGGCTGAGAATATGTTGATTATATCCACTCCCTGAGGAAGGGTAAGAACCCCCCCACTAAAAAAAAGTTTTCTGGCATGACTCTAAACTGCATCTGATGGTAAGGCCTCAGTTCTGAGGATTATGAAGTATTCCTTCATTACCATCACTTTCAGGTCTTCTCTTGCTTGGTGTTCTTACAGTACCTGTTAGGTTCTCAGCTATGGGTCAAATAGATGTTTAAAAATTGTTCATATTCTCTGTGTATGTAAAAAGGAGAAAAAACTTTTTAAGAAGCAACTGCAGAAAAAACTTAGATATGAATGTGTACGGGACACAATTCCCTAACCTCTAGGCATAAAATAATCCTCGATGGATTTGTTGGAAAAATCAATCAAGTATCTTTTTTTTTTTTTTTCCTTTTGTACTGCTAAAGTATTACACAAAATTTTTAAAATGTTGCATTTTACTTAAAACTGATGTTAGAGAATAGTAAATGTTTGTAGGGTCACTTATTTTTTTTCTAATGTTGAGTATTCTGCATAAGATAACAAGAATAGTAGAAAAAGTCTGTAAGAGATTTTATATATATATATATATATATATATATATCTCGTGTGTGTGACAATTAACAGTATCCCTGCAGCCTTAAGTTATAATAAGTTACTTATACAGTAAAAACAAATTCAAAACGCCAATGTATCACTGCTGTCAGTTTATGTGGTCATCTGTTTGTGTTTTAAATTTTTATTTTCCGTCTGTTTTCCTTCATTTTTATTTTCTCTATATAACTCTTGACTTTCTTTCTGTTTTTTGTGACTTTTTAGCTCTTAATAAATATTTACTAAGCTTAGCTAAGCATTACACAGTCAAAGAGAGGAAAATAGGAAGAATAACATAGCATAATCTTCGAAATGAGGAGAGTATCCCAAGATAAAAACTCTTCTTCATAGGGAGATTTTACAAGACGTTGTTAATAAACAACGGCGGCTAAGTTAGTAATTATGGAATAACAGGAAAGTATTTAGTGTTGAACCTGCGCTTCTGCAGAATGAGATACCAGATGATAATAAAAACAGGAAATTATGATATAAAAAAAAAACAAGGAAAAGGAAATTAAATGGAGGGGGAATGTTTTTCCAGGAAATATTTTTGGGGCCATTTCCACATAAGCCTCAAAGGTGCCAAGATAGTGTTGAAAAGAAGTGGGTAGGACTAAAGAAATTACTTTTTCAAGATTTAAATATGACCAAATTGCCTTTGACCTGGAGGCCAGACACCCTACAATTGACTTCAGTGGATTTTAGCTATTTCTGTCTTGAATTCTTATATAAGAACCCTATTTATTTAGTGGAGGTGCCCGTGGTGTAATGGTTATCGTCGTAGGAATTGGACACGATGATACAAGTTCAAATCCTAGACGAGACTGATTGCATTTCACATAGCACTAATACTTTGGGAAAGGTATGAATCCAATTATTCTCCCTCCAGCTATGGGTAAATAGTAGGACAGATTAGGTTCTTCAGCCTTGGTGAGGCAACTAGTCTAGGAGAAGGAAAACTCTGAATTCAAACCTGTTAAACTCCACTTAAAAATTGACCTTGTGTCATATCCTGCCCGAGCGGAGGGGTTGGGTAAATATGATAAGAACCCTATTTACCATAATTATTTGTGTATAGGATGCACTATTTTTCCAGCTCAAAAAATTAAGTGTGTATTATTCACAAGAATATCATTAATTTTTTTTTCTGGCCATATGCCTCATCATATATGGGATGGGATAACTTGAAAGTAAGTTATATCTATAGTCCAAACTAATGTCTTACATTGTTACAAAGATTATATCAACTGGAATGTGTTTATAATTTTGTTTCTCCTAATGTGAGCTTATTTTTGCCACAAGCTTTTTGCATATTTGTGTAAACATGTTTGTGTCTGTTGACATACTGTGTAAATTTTGTGTTTTAAGACTATGTAAGTAAACTTGGCAACTGTAGTCAAGGGCAACCCAAAGGCTCCCTTTTCAATAGCTACTACACCAAGATGTAGGGTAGGGCGCTACTCCTTTTCCTGGATTGCTCCACTTTACCCTTGATCCTTACCTTATGCTGAGTGCTAAGCAAGGAGGTATCAAGTACCATTATTTTTATCAATTTTTTTTTTGCCTTGGATTTAACCCTGGTCTCGCGAGCCATTGGCACACACTCTATCTATTAGACCAATGGGCCTGTCAGTATATAAATTACTTTTTGGTCAGTTCAAAGTAATAAAACTGAGCAAATGCAGAATTTAAGTTAAACTTAGCTGCTTCAAATTCTTAAAAGGCAATGCGTATTATACAACTGGTATTTTGAAAAATTTTTTAAATTTTTATCATAGTCCAAAGTTTGGCTTGCTTTCTTTGTTTAATGAACATAATAGTATGACTTGAATAGCACAGCTAGAATTCAAATCTATAGTTAGGAGTGCTGTTATACATGAATAATTACAGTATGTAATTTTAGTCAGTTGTTAGCCATCTCTGTTACATTTCAACCATCAATAATTACTCCTTCAGCTGCATTGAAAGATATTCGAGTTGTCAATGTCCTTGATAGTAATTCAATCAATATTGCTAAAATAGTCAGACAAGGAAGATGTTAAAAACAACAAAAAAATCTTAAATTAAGACAATGAAAACAAACTTATCATCCTTGCATTAAACTACCAAAGGTAAAATTTGAGATGCCTCATGAGTATGTATTTACCCAACCCCTCCACATGAGCAGGATTTGACATGAGGTTATATTTTTAAAGCAAACTTTTACTGGTTTGAATTCAGTTTTCCTTCTTGACTGGTTACCACACCAAGGTTAAAAAAGACAGCCTGCCCTACTATTTACCCATTGCTGGAAGGGGAATAATTGGATTCAACCAGAAGGTTGGATTATAGTGGAGGTTAGGGTAGAGGAAGGTCGGACCCAAACCAAGTCTAGAGTCCTGCTGGTCTATGCTGGTCACCGGCTCACTTAGAGCATTGTGAGCTGATGAGCATTGCTGGACATGGACGCAAACGTGAGTCCAGGCAGGGATGCCAAATTATGGCTTGAACTGGACCACTGGGTCCAGTGCTATACAAAGGTGTCAATAATGCAGCTCACCCACCCAAAGGTGACTCAACCAAAGCCAGAGGCCTTCCAGCCTTGAGTCTACCTTTGATGGACAATGCCCCATTTGCCACAAATTCCAAAAGCCCGGCTAAAAAGTAGGCTTGGAAAAGCCAACAGCAAATTAATGCAGTTGGCCTTATCCCCATATCAGTGTTATGTAAAATGCAAAGGGCCTTGTCCAGGATTTGAACTTGGATTGCTGTGTTGATCTATAATGATAACCGTTATGCTCTGAATGCCTCCATTGTCTTGTGCACTAACGAAAGAAAAATAAACTTTATCCTTTGTCGGCTGAGTTTAGAATAAACTGATAACCCCTCCCAAAAAAGGGGGTCCCAGATGGGACACTAAACTGCATCTGATGGTAAGGCTCTAATTCTGGAGCTCTTGGAGACATGGAGTACTCTTTCATTCCCATTACTCCCAAGTCCACTCTGACTCAAGTGGTAGTATCTGTTAGGGTCTCGTCTATAAAGTCAATAGATCTGTTTAAAAATTATTTATATTAGATTGAAAACCTTGACATCTAACCTTGTGCAAAACACTACTCAAAAAAATGAAAATATGAATATACAACATATGCAATTCCTTAACCCTCTAGGCGTAAAATAACTCCAAATTGTCAGCATGACCTTCTTTACTGGCTGCTGCACCTGGAACGTTTTCTTTATTGGAGAGTCAGTGTGTTTGAATAGCCTCAAAACAAATGTTTTTCCAAGATTAAAATGATTTTTGCTTTAAACCAATTCCAAACAATGCAGAGTTTTACATTAATGAAGAAAAAAAGTCCATAAAAAAACTTTTTTTTTTCTCATTCCCGATTTTTATTTTTTTTTTATTATTTTTATTTATTTATTTATTTATTTTTTTATTAATGACCCTCATATATATTTTCTTAAACACCTATGGAGGATTACTCTATAATTAGCATTTGTAAGTAATCTTGCAAATGCATAAAGGGTGTCACAATATGGGTCACTTGGTTGAGTCACGTGACAAGATAATATACATTTCAACACAAGACATAACAAGGAGAGGTGGAATAATCTGTTCTGGTGGATCATGTCTGCAGTGAAAACAGTGCAAATTAACCCTTTCTGGGATGAGGTCCAGATAATTGACCGAGAACATTTTTGAAAAGTGAAGAAGTTGAAGGAAGTGGTATATATTGGTTTATTTGGCATTTTCTTAAGGTGAAATGGATATAGATTTCACCTTTTATGGGATCTTCTTTGCAAGACTAGTGTTTGAGAATATTGCAAAGAAAAGATTTGGTACATTTTATGGCATGACAACTCTGGTTGGGTTATGTTCTTCCCCCCTTACTTCATTTCTTTCCTCTTATTGTTCTTTCTTTGATTTTTTTTTTTTTTCCTTCCTTCCTTCCTTCCTTCTTCCCTAATCTTTTCATTTACTTTTATTTTTATTTTTAAATCCTTTACCATTTTTTTTGTATATTTTTTTTCATTCTTCAGTGTAAGTAAAATTGGTGACTGTAGTCGAGGGCGACCAGAAGGCTCCCTTTTCAATAGCTACTACACTGAGGTGTAGGAGAAGGTGCTACTCCTTTCCTAGGATTGCTCTACTTTCCCCTTGATACGTATCTTATAATGCTGAGTGTTAAGCGAGGAGGTATCAAGTACCATTTTTAAAGTCTTTGGTATGACGCAACCTGGCATTGAACCGAGGTCTCCTGGACCATTGGCGAACACTCTACCCACTAGGCCATTGTTAGTATAAAACTTCATATCACTGATTATTATTCCTCTTAGTATTTGGGGATTCAATACGATTGACTTTTTTTCCTCAGTATCTTCTTTCTGCCCAGCAACTTTTCATCTAAATGTTTTTTTATCCATCCATTATTACATTACTGTGTGCGTGTATGTGAGCATCCAGCTTGAGTATCGATCGTAGTTCCTTGTTGTAATGAATTTTTTGGCATTTGTCACTTTCCTCTAATTTCATCAGTTGTATCAATACTTACTAATTTAAAAAAAAAATCAAATAACCATTTTAACCAGTTTAAAAAAAATAGCTCTCAAAAACACAATGAACTTAAAAACAATTGGCCTCCTATTAAAGATATAGACTGTTACCAACACCTTCGACCATCAAGTTTATACAAACAAAAAGCTTTGACCTATTTTAAAATACTAATTCCAGACTGTTTATGTACAAATAATATTCACATATATATATATATATAATAATGTACACATACATATCAGTTTGACACTCGGTGACCCTTAAGAGGTTAATTTGCCATAAAATTCAAACAAACTAAAAATATGCGTTTAAAAATCATATATATAATAAATGTGTAAAAAGGCTCTGGCATTAAATAACCTGTAGAAGTTGATATGCCATTAAATCCAACCAACCAGGTTAAAAGTGCAGTAAAGGTAACGCATAACAAAATTTTCTTTTTTACTTTTTTTTCTGATACAAATATTGTTGGAGGATGGGAAAGTTATGTTTTTTTTGTTTTTTTTTTTTTGTTTTTTTTTTTTTTTTAAGTTAAGGCTCTTTCATTCATTCATTTGTTTTTTTCTTAATACAAATTTCATTTTTAAATTACCTCAATAGTTTCTAGAGTTCTTGGGAATGACTGGAAAATTGCTGGATTCATTAAATTCAGCACTGAAAATATTTTTAAAATTCTTTAATTCAATTAATCTACCAAATTGCAAACATTGCCTAAGTCTTGTGATCACGTTAATTATCTACTTTCAGTATTCCCCACTGGTTTTTATGTATAAATCACCAGTCTAATAGATTCCATAACTGTTATTACTATTTACCAACACTTTAGTAGTTTTAAAATAACAAAAGAACAGCTACTACTTTTTGATAGTCAAAGAAAGATGTTGAATCAAAATTTTAATTTGAAGCTGTATGTTGAAATGATAATGACTGTTATTTTATATTTTTACCTCCTAAAACTTAAATTATATATTTATTTTAAAAAAACTATCAAAACAAATCATTGGATTTCTACATTATACAATTTCTTTACAACAATCTAAATTTAGGCAGAAGTGTTAACCCATGCATAATATCCTTGGGAATTATGGTCATCACTTTTATTTTCTCTTTGAGACTTTTTACACCATTTTTTTTAACTAATGGTTTTTCTCTGAAATCTGAGTGACTGCAGGACTCCTCAGCTCTCCAGGACTCTACTGAGTATTCTAGCTGATCTCCTCAGTGCTGTGGTTTATTTTTATTATTTTTATTATTTTTTATTTTTTAAAGATCTCTAGTTTCTTTGGGATTATTTTTATGATAATCTTAGAAATCATTTTGAATGCAAAAATAAACCATGATTTCTTTTTTGATAAATTCTGTAAATCTTAAGATTATTTACCAATAAGGATTTTAAAGTTGTGCATTCAAAGAAATGGAATATAATTTGGATTGTTTTTCTTTTTCATTTTGCAGTATGAGAATTGTCTAAAGTTTCTCAAACTTTTTTTTTTTTTTTTTTTTTTTTTTTTTGTCAGTTGTGAATTTGATATTTTTATTTATTTTTTATGTAAACAAACCAATTGTGGTCATTGTACACTGTGACAAATCCAGCAATAAATGATTGAGAATTCAATACAAAAGTCTAAAATAAAGTGATTGTTTATTTTTTGTCTTCAGGAAAATGTTTATTCTAGTTAAATGTTAAAAAATCAAACTTTGTACACAAGATTTAAGACAATAAACAAAAACAACAAACATTAAAAGAAAACTGACAGCCTTTAATTTTCTTTGATATAAAAAATGAAACCAATTTTTCACAACTGAAAGAAGTAAATGTAAATATTTAGTGGGTCACATATCCTTCAATAATTATTGCTAATAAACCAGGACACTCCTTGAATTATGATGTGTGATTAAGGATTGCTTTTATCTTGCTGCAAAGATAGCTCTTCAGCTTGGTAATATTTTAACCAAGGTTACATGAAAGCATCGAAGACTTTTGAAGTTATCTTAGGTAAGCTACTGTATTCATTTTTATATTTTCAAATGTTGATATAATTTTTGTGTGGGTTTTTATTTCTTGGAAACACAGAACATACAAGTTGTGATCAGTCTTGAGACTGAATTTAAATGAAGACATGTTCATGGCAGAGTAACTTATGTGATTATATCGAGACAATTAATTGTCTCATTCATTGTTCATTTCCTTCTTGGTAAATACAGCTTTAGTCTTGTTCCTTTTTGCATACACATATTTTGAAAATTAACAATTCATCCATTGTTCATTTCTGTTTGGGGAAAATGCAGCTTAAGTCTAGACACTTCTTTAGCTCACTTTATATTAAAGGACTTTTAAATCTTGAAATATTTCATTTAATTTCATACCATCATATTGTAGGTTGGAAGTGTCAAACATTATGCCTACTGCCTACATTATCTTTGCTTCTTCGACATGAAATTTCTTTGTTTCTTTAATCTTTGAAAATTTTGCCTTATTAGGAAGTGCAGAACATTTATGAGCAGTGTTTCTCAATAGTAAAAATTAAATTTGCTTTGTACTTGAGACTTGCAGTATAACATTTAAAACCCTTAATGAGGTTGGCTAATTTATGTGATTCACAGCCAAATATTAGCTGCTGCAAAATGTCACCAAAAATTGTTTTCAAGATAAACAGACTGGCCACGTTGAAATAAAGACAAGATATGTGATATTCAGTATTAAAAAAAAAATCTTCATATTCACATAGTATTTTTTCTACTATTTCACTTGTCCCAGATGTTTCTTTTTAATCGAATATCAAGCTTCATTGGTTATTTAATACAAAATCCATCCTTCTTGAAGAACAGCAGTGATACTACTTAAGCCATAGCTGGGGGGGATAAGTGGGTTCATACCTTTCCTAAGGGTAATAGTCTAAAGTGAACCTGATGCCAAAGCCATCTTTATAGAACAGTGGTGATATTACTTAATCCATAGCTGGGGGATAAGTGTGTTCATACTAATCTCAAGGGTATTAGTCCGAGAGTTAATTTAAGTGTGGCTGGAGTTCACTGTTAAAGCTGCAGTCCAGCAATTTAGCCATTATATCATGAGACCCCTCCCCAGATATGTACTGCCACATTTTTCATAATTAAATTATCACCCTTAACAGCCTATTACCCTTTATTGCTGTTTTGAGATATACCTAATAGAAATTGCAAACTTTCCTCCCTGATGGATTGTGGGTCCCAGATTATAATGGCTCCCTTGTATTCCTTGTTTGAGATCCATGTTGTGGGGGATATTCATTGTAGCATTATCTGTTTATCCCCAAATATACTTTGCCCTGTCAGTGGGGATTTCGAATATACTGATTGTTTCCTCTACAGCTGAGTTAGACCCCACCTCCAAAAATGGTATGTCCCAGGTATACCACTAAATAGTATTTCAGAAGACGTACTTAGTGTAACAGTTATCTTTTTGGAAAGGATTTTGTAACCTGTGTTCAAATCTTAGACAAGGATGTTTGCATTTCACTTTGTGCTAATGCCATTGGGAAAGGCATGAATCCATCTGTTCTCCTCCCAGCTATGGGTAAATAGTAGAGTAGACTCGGTTCTTTAGCTTTGATTAGACAATCAGTCTAGGAGAAGGGAAACTCTGAATTTGGAGCCAGCTTTACTCTGTTTAAAGACTGATCTTTTGTCACATCTTGCCTGTGATGGAAGGGTTAGGTAAATACAAACACTGATACAAAAAATAAATCTAAAAAAACCAACTGAAAATAGCTTTCTGGAAAATAGTATTTGGTGATCAGAAATGCCTACTTTAAAATGTTAAAGGTAATAATTGTCTCTGAAACTTGGTGCCTTGGAACTCCTCATTGCACTTTGCCATGTTAGTAGGGGTTAGAATTCAATGACTGTATCTGCTGGGTAAATAGTAGGGCAGGCTCATAGTTATTTTTGTGGTAATGTAACCAATCTAAAATGAAAAAAACTTTGAATTCAAACCATGTGTGCACTTTTAAAAGTGACCTTGTGTCACGTCCTGTTCATGGTGGAGGGGTTGAGTAAATACATACGCATGGTACTTTATTATACTAGATAATAAAGTAGATGTATTTTTCACATTCTACTAGACGAATAGCCTGTCTTTACCTGGATGAAAATGTCTTCAGTTATTTACTTCGGTTAAAATTGTCTTAAATAGCAAAAAATAAAAAAATTAAAAATTCCTATATATCTGCATTGATTAGTAACTCATTACAGTAAATTATTTGATTTAAAGGATGGGGACATTAATCAAAATCTTGATTGGTTTTAATAAGTGCTGTACATAATTTTATTTTAATTATTGATTGTACTGAAATTGGACAAGTTCTAATATTTATCAATTGCTGTCTCCATGTGTTTTATACAAATGTTCTTTTTCTATTAACAATTCTAGAGTACTGTGAAGTCCAATGTGAAAAATTGCATGGGGGCCCGGTTACCTTCAGCCAGAAGGCTGTATGTAAATAAACCATTAAGGACAACATACCACTACCACCCTGCCAGAAGATCAAATTAAAATGGTTTACCTCCATTTTAGAACCTGTTATCCCAATGCCTTCTCAAAAAAATTTAAAAAAATAATAATCTAGAAAAAAAATTTTAAGTCATTAAAAGGTTAGTGAACTTTTTCCTTTAAGTCAGGAGTCATAAAGTAAAGGACTCAAAAGAGCCATTACATTTGTGGGGTGGGGTGGCACAGGTTGTCAAATGTAGGGTGGGTGTGATTTCCACCAATTATAATGCCCATCTGTAGTACAGTTGATAGGCTGCTATTTATTTTATTTTTTCATTAAAATGAATACACACATGAGTCAGTGGGATATATGAAGTCTTAAAAACATGTTGAGGAACAAATTTTCTTTCTCCAATCTTTCTTAATTCCATCTTTACTTTGGTAATTTTTTTTTTCCCCCATTTTCACTTTTGATAATTTTTTTTCTTTTTCTCCATTTGCAATTAATTGTTCTATAAATACTATTAAAAGTTGTGGTTGGCGACCTTAGTTGAGGGTGACGCGAAGACTCCCTTTTCTCTGGGTTGCTCCACTTTACCCTTGATCTGTACCTTATAATGCTGAGTGCCAAGCAGGGCGGCATTAAGTACCGTTTTTTTTTTTGTTTTTTTTTTTGTTTTGTATGACTCAACCTGGGATTAAATCCCAGTCTCCTGGACCATTGGTGAACACTCAACTCATCGGGCCAATGGCATGAAAAACTATTAAAACAGAAAGCAAAATTCAAATTTTTATCACATTTAAAGAAATAGCAGATATGATTTCTGTTTATTTAACGATCCACTCTGGAATATTTTCTCTGATTTTTTTTTTTTTTTTTTTTTTTTTTTTTTTTCCTCTCTATTTGTGTATGTTGTCTGTCATCTTGGGTACACCTTCCGCATACCAATATGAGTTGACAAATTTATTTCTTTTTACGTTATGAAACAAAACAAATTTTAAGTTCTGTTGTGCTTGTTTGTCGTCTCGATTACACCCTCCTTGTCACTGCTGTGAAAAACTCGGTAAGAGTAAAAATAATAATTTTCTGATAAAAATGGATTCCGGTCAGAAGACCAGATGTAGCGTTAAGAGAGAAAAGAATTTGTCATTTAGTGGATTTTATTGTTCAGTAGACCACTGAGTAAAAATAAAATAAATAAAAGGAAGCAAAAACACAGACAAATACTCTGATTTTGCCAGAAAGCTGAAAAAACTGTGGAACATAAAGGTATGGTGATACCAATTGAAGTTAGTGTACTTGGAACTGTCCCCGAGGGCTTGAAAAGGTGAGTGGAGAAATTGGAGATCAGAGGAAGAATTAAGATTGCCCAGATCACGTCACTGTTAAAGTCAGCTAGAATACTTAAAAGCCCAGGAGACCAGAGATGATGTCACTTGGTATCTTTGTTTGATGGCATATCAACCTTTGTAGGTTATTTAATGCCAAAGCCATTCTCCTAGAAGAATAGTATTGGTACTATTTAACTCATAGCTGGGAGGATAAGGGGTTTCCTACTTTTCCCAAGGGTATTTCTCCCAAAGTGAACGTAATAGCACGACTGGAGTTTGAAGACCCCTCCCCTTGGACTTCATTGAAAAACTGGGGTGAATTACATATAATAATAATATAATTATTTCACTAGAATTAATGAAACTACATTTTTAATAGTATTTGTTTGGTATTTATAATAAACACGCACTTTTTATGGTAGGGAAATCTAATTCCTATAAAAGAAAATGTGAAAGTGTAATTTTCGTTTGTTTGCATTTTTATGCAGAGAATAGATCGGGTGTATGTGTGTAAAAGGTTTCGATTCACAGAACTGTAATTAGAGCCGTGTTAAAGCCGATTGTAGTTACTTTATAGGCAGAAATGATTTATTACTGACAAGTTGTGTCTCCCTTTTTCTTATGAAGTATCAAAAGCGTAATAATCCGTGTTGGATTTTTGTTTTATTCTTTATATACTAAAACTCTCGGAAAAGTTTTCATTCTCTTAAGTGACGCTTTTTATTTTGGTTCTCTTGAGGACCTCCGTAGAAACAGTATCATTCAATGAAAAACTACACTAAAAAAAAAAAAAAAAAAAAAAAAACAATGACTAAAGTATTATTCAGATAAAATGCTTTATCTAATCAGTTGTATTTATTCAGTATTTTTACATTGATTAACGAAACATTTTACTTGCAATGAATAGAAAAGTTTTTAATCGACAGATGTCCAATTTTAAACCTCTAAAAATGTTTAAACTAAATTTTCTTATTAAACACGCCCTTAAAAGATTATCTTACGAAAAGGAATAAAAAAAATGTTTGTCTTGAAGAGTAATATTCTTCTTTTTTGCCGTATTTTCACCTAATTCTTCATGGAATTATCTCTTTAAAAATGTAAAGACCATTTATTGCACCTTCATTAAGTGAGTCAACAAAATGATGGGGCGCATGACAACAAAACGATTTTTTTAAAAGTCACATCTTTAGAATTTTAAGGGGGAAAAGCCTTTTTAAAAGAAGCGTAATCTTTTGTTTTAAATACGGAAAAATTTTATTAAAATCCGATAACAACGATTTGGGAATTTAAAAAACACTGCATTCTACAGTTGTAAATACCTAATATTGGTAACTACCAAGATGAGGACAAAAAGTCCGCAATAAATTTAAAAAAAAATTAATTCTCTGATTAAGAAGCCTCATCTCAAAATGATTCCAATTAAAGACAATTACAAATTCGGTACGGACCCGACTATGGAAGACCAGATAAGAACAAATAATTGGATTTATAAGACCAAAAAATCTATCCTTCGGGGCCCGTGGCGCAGCGGATAGAGGCGTTGAGTCTCTACGGTTCCAGAGTGAGCATTGTCAGAAGATAGCGGTTTCAAATCCTACCTCAAGCCGGCCAGAGGTTTACTTGCGATAGATAACTATGGAAGGCAGTAATTACTGGGGATACGGTTACAAGACTCGGCATTCCTATTCGAGGTCGGTAAATCACCTGAAGGTCAGAGGTGAAACTTGGCCGAAACGTAGTGAAAGAAGAAGCAACACAAAAAACTACCAAGATGAGGACAAAGTCCGCAAAAAAATTAATTCTCAGATTAAGAAGCCTCATCTGAAAATGATTCCAATTAAAGACCACCTAACATTGGTAATCTTTAATTTGTGGTTGTTTGGGTTTTATGGCATATCAACCTTTGTAGGTTATTTAACGCCAAATCCATTTTTATGTAACTAATCAGTTCTATTTAAAACAACTCAGTTTAGCATGCGTACACAGTTTAATTGTCAAAAAACATTTCCATTTCAAACTATTCAGTTATATATAACAATTCAGTTAAGTGTAAATACAGTTTCAATGTCAAAAACAGTTCTATTTCGAATAATTCAGTTTAACATAAGCACGCAGTTTAAATGTAAGTACGGCGCTACCATCTGGGCCAGAGTGGACCTGGGAGCAATGGCAATGAAGTGGTATTCCACATTCCCCAAAGCTCCAGCATTATTGGGACCTCACCATCAAACTGTTTAGTGTCATACCCAGGACACTCATTGGGGAGGTCTTATCCCCTCTGCAGAGGTGCAAGCCCCAGCCGACTGGGTAATTTAATTTATGACTCTACATAGAAAAAAAATAGTTTTTCAACAAGTATTTTAAAGTTTTAAATGAAATTTGTTAATTTTGAATCATTTGCTTATAATTTTATCAAACATTGCCTGACTTGTCTGAATATTTATATCAACACTGTCTTAAGAATATCGACTATCAAACTGTCATCGCTATGAATTTCTGGATCAAATAAATATTATGGAATCGAGGGAAAACATTGTATGAAAGTATTTCATTCTTTACTTTAAGAAAATTGATGATGATAGAAATACAAAAACAGTAACTGTCAATGAAAAAAGAAAGAATTAATCCAATGATACAACAGAAAGGCGTAAATCAGTAGTTCCCAAACTGGGCAGTACGCACCACTCCATGCAGTTGGAGGAGAAGGTCCAAGGGGATAGTGAGAATAAGGGTCAGAGGTGAGTCATCAAAACGAAGGGATCTCTCTATCCACAACCCTCCCTCCCACACACACCAAAAATAAATCTGTATGATAAAATCTAAGTCACGAACACCTCTCTCTCTCTCTCTCTCTCTCTCTCTCGCTCACTCGCTCACACACGCTTTACTAGGAAATTAAGTTATACACGAAAACATTCCTTTTTTTTTTTTTTTTTTTTACTAAATGTTTGTGTCTTGGAGACTTTAGACTGCAAACACGCTACAAGGCAGCCATATCTGATTGTAGATGCCGATGGATGAAGGATTATATTTTCATGTCGACAAGGGTCAAGATAAGTATAAGTACAAATTTAATGTTAGATTATTATGGATTTGCAATAGACTTGATACAAAGAAAGCAAAAAGCATTGAGACAAAAGCTGTATTAACAAAAACTTATAGGATTCTATATTTATAAAGAGTGTTCAATATTATTGGTAGGGTGTGTGTATGTATATACACACGCCCAACTGATAATATTGAACACTCTTTATAAATATATAATATAATATATATAATCTCCCAGTAGCAGTATATCCATTTTTTTTTTTTTTTTTTGTTTTACTCCTTTTCTTGATTCGCCTGATTCTTTCCCTTATATAATTTGCTGGTTTCACTCCTTAAAACTGTGTATGCCATCTGATGCAGCGAGGAAACTCGGCGAAATAAATTTATAATTGCTTTACTGCTGTGCTCTGAGTTTTCTTCCATTTGTGTTATATGCCACTGTATGATATAAAACAAAAATAACTTTTACAGGCTCTTAGAATCTCTTCCTGGAAGATCGCCGACTAATCCAGTTCTTTCACACCGGGCAATTAGGTTCCGAATCATATTATTGCGAGGAGATACTGACATTTAAAATGTTGTCAGTATTTTCTCTGTTTGAATAATTGATCTTTCACTGGAATAGAAAAACTCAATGAGTTTTTCTCATTGCTCGACAGCATATGTAGCCATTTTAATCCCCAAGGGATATTCTGTAACTTATTAAAAAAAAAAAAAAATGGAAACTAACAAGTTATGAATTTTTCAATGCCTTTAGTTTTTCAGTGGTCACTATATAATATATAGTAAGTTGGCCGACCATAGTTGAGGGTGGCCCGAAGGATCCCTTTTCAATAGCTACTACACCGAGGTGTAGGGGAGTGCGCAGCTCCTTTCCCTATATTGCTCCACTTACCCTTGATTTATATTTTATATTGTGTGTTAAGCAAGCAGGCATCAAGTACATTTTTAGTTTTTGGTATGACTCGACCTGGGACTGAACTCCGGTGTCCCGGGCTATTGGCGAACACTCTAACCATTTATATTGTGTATGTGTGTGAGCACAGCAGAAACGCACATCCTACAAAGATTTTTATCAAGCTTAGAGAATATCCAGTTCAATTTGCAACTGATCAATAACTTTCTTGCTTTTGCGTTCACACTGAACGTCATTTTCATAATATAACGATGAAAACTAATAAATACATTCACTCCTTTCTAAGCATCAATATCATTACGAATCACTGTTATAAGACAAGCCCCAGCTGTGTTTATTTACGTTTTTCTTAATTTGGTTTTAAATATTGTTTATCTGCATTAAAATATATATTGTAAACAAGTACGTCCCTTCTTCCATCTTTTATTTATTTATTTATTTATTTTTAATCGTGTGTGTATCTTTTTTACGATTTCTTTCCAGTTTCTGAACTGTATTGTAAACTGTTCTTACTGTAGTTGACCACAGTAAATATCAATGTGTTCCTTGATTAAAAAAAAATACTTCAACCAATTGAACCTGAATAGCCCAATATTTAGGGCTGAATGCTCTTTTACAATACACTATAAGCCCAATATTTTAAGGGCACCGAGAAATCATGTAATAATGATAAAAGACTCCTTGATAAAGGACGATTCTCAATCTTCTTGTTAGGTAATGGTGGGATATTGTCAAACAAGGGTATCCATTGCATGGAATTTTATAAATTGTGTTTAGCTTAGAAACGGGTATCTAAGGTGCCCAGGGTTAAACTGGGTTGGTTAAACATCTGCTTCAATGTGCATTCCGTTCTATCGACTGGTGCTGCATCTTTGCAGAGAGGTAAGACTTCTCTCCGCCTTACGAGTGCTCTGGGTTTGACACTAAACTGTATCAGATAATGCAGGTCCAATCTTGAAGCTTTGGGAAATGTGGAATACCTCTTGATTACCATAACTCCCAGGTCCACTCTGAGTATCTGTTAGGTACCCATCTATTGGTCAAATAGAACTAGCCGATAATTTATTTAGGATTACTTGATAAATAGGATTATTGATGTTATATAGGACTACTTGAAACTATTTAACTGTATGCAAATAAATGAGGTCTAACAACTCGTTTGAAAATAGTTAGCTACAAACTATTCTCTTCCAAATCATAAACAGGACTTGGCATTGAATAAATCTCAAGGGTTGATGTGTCACAAAACGCCAACCAATGTGTATTATAAACATGTTAGTGTGTGTGTGTATGCGCATGCGCACACATTCATGCAAAGTGCGTTGGTTGAAACTTTTATATGCTTATCCTATAATAATTGTTGACTGTCCTGTTACTTCTAACTGACCTTGTATATACAATAGAACCCATTTATCAGCTGTAGGTAGGTTCTGAACCACCGCCCCCCCCCAACTCATTTCTGATGGTGAGATTTTCTCATAACAGCAACCTGTTTATAAAGCTAAGTTCACTTTTTTTTTCTTGGGCTGGGTGGGAGCTAAAATGTAATCAGAAATTGACTTAAAGCTTACGATTTGTGTATAATACACACCCCATCGCTCAATTTTTCAAACCTAGAAGTTAAGATGCGTCTTATACATCAAGTTGTGCTGATATCAAACACACACTCTCTCTCGCCATCTGTCCCGATCGTTCATCACAGGTCCTCTACATGACATTCAGTATCTGCACAGAGCTGACGAATTTAAGCTTTTATTGGTCGGTCAACACTGTGTCCATGTGTAGTAGTCCACAGAAGAACATCTCTTGTGAGTTCGTCCCTACTTCTCCAGCTGTGACCTGAAGAAAACAAAATATTACCCCCCCTCCTCACCAGATGCAACACTGTATTCTATATAGACTGAAAATAAATTACATATATGGTCCAAACTAACTGCTGTCTAACGGACAGTTTAAGTCACGAGCCAAACACTGCATTTGTTTGAGGAAAAAATATTTCCATAGATATAAAGCACATTTTATATATAAACATGGACTCAAAGATATTCCAACTCTCTCTACTGTCCATCTGAATTAAATGCTGCCAATATCTGACTTCTTTTCATTTCAGACTCCTTCGTAAGATATTTTCTAGGCGATGACATTGTAATAATAATTGGCCGTGTATAATCATTGTTAAACTATCTAAAAAGTCAATTTCCAATCACTATTTATGAGAAAAGATTGTTCCAATTTTAAATCGCCGAGTTCATTATGAATCTGATTTGTCTGAATTCAAATTTGCTTATTTCATTTTGAATTTGCTATGTCCCAATTCACTATTCCATTCTGAATTTGACTATTTCATTTTGAATTTACAACGTCCTATTCTGAACTTGGCTATTCCATAATGAACTTGCTTCGTCCCAAATTGCACTTGAAATGAAATAGTCTGTTTCACTGCTGTCCGTGTTACATCGCCACAAAGAAATAGCCACTTGTGTCTGGAATATTTGTTTATGACTTGTTCCTCTTTTGGGGCCATATCTATATTAAATAGAAATCCTCTTAGATTAGTAGAAAAGCTCACATACCATGGTAGTAATATATTATCTACTTGAAGCAATGTCAATGTAAACATAGGAAAGGCCGCTAGCATTTGTAAGTCTGATGAATGCAAGAATTCTTCCAAGCTGTAGCCATGTCAGTACTACTGTATGGTTGTACCACATGGACTCTGACAAAATATTTTGAGAGAAAACCTATATAGGAATTACACAAGAATGCTGTGTATTGTTTTGAACAAATCCTGGCAGCACCCCAACAAGTTGTACGGCCATTTGCCGCTCATCTCACAAACCATCCAAGCAAGACATGCTGGACATTGCTGAAGATGTAAGGACAAACGCATAAGCGACGTTCTCTTATGGACTCCTACACATGGACACACCAGTGTTGGCCAACCAGCAAAAACTTCCACACTGTGCGGACACTGAATGCAGTCCAGAGAAGCTATCAAGTGATAGCCGATGGGTATGGATGGCGAGTCAAAGGTTTCAATGTTATCAGCATGATTTCGGGATGAGTATGGGTTTCATTTTGCCATAATTTTGTTGCATATTTGTCAGTTCATTTAATCTAAATACTGGGTAAATTTTGTGTGTTCAGGACGTCATACAAACTATATGAATTGTGAAGGTACTTGTTATCATCGTCGGAAATGAACACGGTGATCAGAGTTCAAATCCTGCACGAGGCTGTTTGCATTTTCCATATCACTCCTACTCTTGGAAAAGGTGTAAATCCAATAATTCTACTTGCAGCTATGGATAAATAGAGCAAACCGAGTTCTTTAATCTTGGTATGGCAACCGATCAAGGAGAAGGAAAACTCTTAAACTCTGCTTTAAAACCGACTTTGCGCCGCACCCTACTCGTGCAGAAGGGTTGGTGAAGATATATAACATCAAAGAATAATAATATTAAAGAAAACTCGACTGATACTATACCAATATAAATTCATCTATTTTGGTATACAGACAACTTAAAAAATACTATACCAATATAAATCTATTTATATTGGTATAGTATTTTTTTTAAGTTGTCTATCAGTTACAGCCATCTGAGAAGACAATTCGTAAATAGCGAATTGTCGAAATAAATTTATATTGGTATAGTCTTTGTTGAGTTTTATATATCTATAATATTAAAGAAAACTAAACAGAAGAAAGTTACTTACCAAGAAGCAGAAACTTATCAAAAAGTGAGTGGATAGAAAATACTCCTTGAATGGCAAAAGGAGCATTTTCTATCCGCTCACTTTTTGGTGAGTTTCTATTACTTGGTAAGTAACTTTCTTTGAGTTTTCTTTAATATTATAGATGTATATTTGCTTTGTATGAGGATTTTTCTATATATTCTTATATATCAATAGCCATACATCGAGCCCTCCGTTGGAATTATATGAAACTTCTAATATATAAATTATTCCATATAAGTAATTTTTAGTCTTTCATTTATTCATATTCAGTACAAACAGAAAGTGGAATATGTGTTAAATTTTGCTGCTATAAATTTTTCAAAAGTCAATGCGTGTTATACACGAATAATTACGTTAACTGTTGCAGTGAAATGATTGAGACAATTATATTTTGGTGGTCGACGAAGAAAAAAAAAACCTTGATTAATCTGAGCTATTCCGTCGTCCAGTGGATCTGATGATGACTTGGACTGTGATCGCTTTGAGAACATGAACGGAATGATGGGTTTCCAGTGTAAAAAGGGTTAAAGATTTTAAAGATGTAACCCTTTTACTGTTCAAGGTAAATTGGAGCTGTGTGCTCACACGTTTTTAAAGGGTTTTTTTTATATATGGTCCTCAAACGTGTCACAGAAAACACAGAGCCACGTGTGGCTGTCAAAACAAATGATTTTAAGTATGGCAGTATTTTGAAAACATATACAAATTAAATCAATGTAATTGTTTACTAAGATTAGTTTAGCACAAGTATAAAGCACTTTAAATGTGGGTATGAACCTCCTATAATACTCTATCCGTGCTAGCGGCACGACATGATGATGATGATAAAGCACTTAGTGAGAATCAAATTCACTAATAGTCTGCTTAGCCTGGTTTGCTAACCATTACACCACACAAGGTGCTAATCACCCCCCTACCTCCCCCCCAAAAAACTATTCAACTGCAACTGATCTGCAAGACTAGCTTGTTAACCATTACTACACCTTGCAGCAATGACCTGTCATCTTTAGATGTATGGGTCATCCACTTAATCAAGATAATTAGTTTAGTTTCAAGAAACCTGTTAAACTTATCTGGGTTCTTTTTTTTTTGCGGGGGGGGGTAACGTTTTTGCGTGTGTTTTGTTGTTTTTGAAGTCCTTTTTGAAATATAAATTTGACTAAGTAGTTTTACTTTGAAAAGTCTTTAATAACGATTTTATGTATTGAGCCAATTGCAGCGAAGTAAATATGACGTTGGTAGGGGTTTACTGTCTCATTCACACGGATCTTGTAACCTTGTTTTGATTATGGCGTCCTTAATGTTGTCTTGAATAGGAATAACCTGTCGGAATCCATTCAGGTTTACCACTGGCTTTTCCTTCTCCTAAACCGGTTGACCTACCACTGTAAAAGAAAGTCTGACCTACTATTTACCTATAGCTGGAGGGAAAATAGTTTAATTCAGACTTTTTCCTTGGGATATTAGCACAAAGTGAAATGAAAGCAGCTTCGTTCACGATTTGAACTCCGGAGGGCGAGTCCACTCTCTACGATGATAAACGTTACGCCTTACTATATATCAAGACGTGCTGACAGCACGGATTCTCATTTCGCCACCTTTCTTTCTCTGTCGTCTAGGTGGCATCCAGTGTCCTCGCAAAACTAATGGATGTATTTTAATATATGATTGACTAAAATTATTCTCGAAAGATTTTTTTTTTTTTTTTAAGATGCTGGCTGGCAAATTATTTGAATCTATGGCTTCTTTTCTATAATATGAAAAAAAAGGGTTTGGCATTTTTACTATTTTCACAATTTACCTTCCCTACCCTCGATATGGGGTGGTGAATTAAGAAAGACAGGATGGAGAGAACCCATGATCATTGAATGGAAAACAGCTGCCTTTTCTATGGAAGGAAATATTTGAGCTGAGCACTAACCGGAATGAAGACAGAGAAAGGGAGAAACTATGAAGGGCAGTTAATAAAAAAAAACTGGCGTCTGAAACACAGATGCCACACCCCTGAACTCCCTCTTGGCCAGCTTCTTTGAGGAAAAATAAGATAAAAACAAAAAGCAGATGTTTTATTTACGAATACATTGCATGACTGGCCCTTCCTTTACATCTGTGGTTCCCAAACTTTTTAGGACTGCCGTCTTTTCTTGGCTCTCAGGACATAGACCCGTAGTTTCCTCTCTCCACAATGGACACAACTCTTGGTATTATTCATAAATAATCTAAAAGAAAGTTCATAATCAAAGCTAAAAACTTATGCTTTGCGTGAGGATTACTGGTCAACGAAGCATCTTTAACATGGCTGGTGTGTCCTGCCCAGATGATGTCACCAAGGGTAAGATACTTTTAACTCTGGTTTTAGATTAAAAATAAGATTGATTGGTTGATATTAATGGCATGTCAACCCGTCTTAGATAGGCTTTGTTTCGTGGTTAGGTAATTGCGTCCATTGTACAAGGATGGAAAAGTTCATAGGCTGAAATCACTTGTGCTGTTGATGACTTTTTGACCAAGCACTGCAATACCGATGGAAGAAGTGTGAGGACTGCAAGGGGAATGGTGAAAAAATAAACCTCCTTTTGTTGATATTCTATGAAAGTATCCGTGAGTGTCCTCATGGCGTAATGGTTAAAACGCTGGACTGCGGACTCGTAGAAAGCGAGTTCGTACTCCAGTCGCGCTATTACGTTCACTCTGGGACAAATACCCTAGGGAAAGGTATGAACCCCCATATCCACCTAACTATGGGCTAAATATTACCACTACTGTTCTTCGAGAAGAATGGCTTCGGCATTGAATAACCTACAAAGGTTTATATGCCATTAAACAAAGAAACCAAACCATAAAAGTATCCAGCCGACCCTCATACGTTTTTGTGTGTGTTGTTTTATTTTCTGTTCACTATCCTAATGAATAAGAATGCTTTTAAAACAAATAAATTTGACTCGTAGATGGAACTCTAACGGGTACTATAACTCCAGGTTAGTGGACCTGGGAGTAATGGCAATGAAGTGGTACACCACACTTCCCAGAGATTCGGAACTGGAGCCTTACAACTGGGTGCAGTTGAGGGACATACATAGACCACCTTTTTGTCGTGGGAGATGAGGATAGCATGAAGAATGGGTCTTTTAATACAAAATCTATTTAAAAAAAAACTATATCAGTAATACTTCACAGGTTCACTCTAACCAGATTGGTAGTACCTGTTAGGATCCCAACTAGGGGTCAGATCTATTAGTGAATCTCCAGTTTTGGATTTCAGGGGTGTGTTGAGTACCCACTTCATTGCTATTACTGGCAGATTCACATTGACTCGAAGTGGTAGTATCTAAGTGTCACATTTGTGGGTTAAATAGATCTGATTAAAAATTATTTGTATTTGATAAGACCATAGAGAAAAAACTCGAGGAACAATTACACAAAAATAGATTGATATAAACGTACAATGGTTGATATGCCATGAAACACAACCAAGTCATTTATATTTAAAATATATATATAATATTAAAGATTTTCCATTAAACAACATACAGTGGTTGATAGACCATAAAACCAAACCAATCAAAATCCTATATATTTAATATATATGCATAAAGAGGATTTGGCATTAAATAACCTACAATGGCTGATATGCCATAAAATCCAACCCAACCAAACTGCTCCTGGAGGAAGTGCCTAGAAGATTTGAACTCGAAATAGATCGGGTACGTTTAATTCGGACTGAAAATAGTGACATCCGAAGTGCATCCTCAACCTATCCACTGTGAGGTGCGACCGAAATGTTTGAAACTTACACAGAAATTACTCATTCAAGCTATGGACTCTTTGGCCTGATAGACAAATCTTGATAAAATTTGGCAACTCTCTTGACCTCAAGTGTTTTAAAGACTTTTAGGAAAGAAAGGAATGTGGGCCCAGGCGCTGTGAAAGTGTCCGGAATATTTTTGCTTAAAAATTGATTGTAAATGTCTTCCCATGGTAACTGGACCCTTTTTTTCTTTTCTTTTTTTTTTATTTTTAAGAAAATAACTAATTCGGACTGAAAGCAAAAAATTTTTTGTTTTTAACAATGTTTTAATATATGACTTTTATCCTTATAACACCGGCTTTTTTTTCTTTTTGCTCGTTTAAAGTGAAACACAAATCAAAATTTATAAATTTATCGCGATGTACCTCGATCAGTCTATAAATCATTTTTATTTTCTTAGCGTTTGTTTTTTTGTTTTGTTTTTTTAAACATTAGAATCAATTTTAATGACTGTGTGTGTGTATATATATATATATATATATATATATATATATATATATATATATATATACACACACACTGTCTTCAGAAGGGTGGTTTCATTCCGAGTTTAAATTATTTGCTAGTTTTAAACATTCTACTTCTGTTGGTGACGTTCGGTTTAAAATTTGATCTAATTAATATTCGAAAATTTGTTTCAAAAACGTAACATATTTCCCTTTTTTTTTTTTTTTTTTTTTTTTTTTTAAATGCATGTCGCATCTGTGTTGATATTCATATTTTGTTCTTGTCTACCAATTCTAAACCTTCCATAACACAACCATTCGTCTCTCTTAATGTCAGTCTACTTCTTTTTCTTTGGCTGATCCAAATATATGTTTATCGAAGTATAAACGATGAAGCAAAACCATTTTAGATTAGATATTTTGTAATTTTCCAGCACCAATCTGACAAAATAAGGAGACAAATTGTAAAAAACTAGATCTCTGTTTGATAGTATTGTTCGAAATCATACTAGATTCAACAATTTTCCAGCATCTATTATCATGTACGTGGTGCATTCAATAAGTTTCCAAACTCTTTTTTTTTTTTTTTGTACGGGCATCTAAAATTGTCGTAGACTCTTGAAAATTCATTGTTATTGCTATACATCTTGTGAGATTTTTATGATTTCACGTTCAAATCAACAGCTACAGCAGCAATTGGAATACACCCTACTAAAGCCTGATTGTCACAGCTGGTGAATTTCAAAAATACAATCTGGACGTGAGTAAGAACGATATGCAATAAAATTGTTTTAAACTTGGAAAGAGTGCCAAAGAAACGTATGGAATGCTTCAAACCGGTTTTGGAGCATCTTGCATGAATCGAGCATCAGTTTTGGAGTGGCATAAGAGATTCAAGGAAGCCAGGGAGTCTGAGGGGTGATGAGAGGTGTGGGAGGAGTAAGGAAGTCAATACACCACAGTTGATTGGCCAAAGGGTTAGTGTTACTATGTTGAGGTTTTAAGGGAGTTCAGGAAGACACTCCGTCGGAAGAGGCCAGAACTCTTCAAATCAGGTCAGTGGCATTTCCAGCAGAACAATGCACCAGTCCACAACTCCATCCTTTTCACAGACTATTTGACCAAGTTGGGCATCAAGACAGTTGCTCACCCTCCCTCTAGTCCAGACCTTGCTCCCTGTGACTTTTGGTTATTCCTTAAGCTCAGAAGCTGTCGTTATGAGACAATTGAGGAGATGAAAGAGGCTGTGACAAAGGTCATTGACACGCTCACACAAGAGGACTTCCATGGAGCCTTCCAGAAGTTGTTGGAACGGTACAAGTGCATTGCACCCGGAGGAGATTACTTCGAAGGGGACTAGAGTTTCATGTGTGTACTATCAATAAAAGTGCCCATACGAAAAAAAGTCTGGAAACTTAGTTTATATATGAGGATCATTAAATAACATGTTGGAATCTTGGAAATTAAAGCCGTGATCAGTTTCTAAATTATGTTTGACCGAATTGTTTGTTTTTATTTCCTAATTTTTTTTTTAATTTCACACGATGAGAAATTTCACACAAATAATTTTATTACAATCCAGACATGGGATTTCGTAAACCTTTGCTCTGAATTCGATGTTGGTATTGTTATTTTTATTATCAAATTCCTAATTGTCTTTTTAAAAAATTAGTGTTTTAATTCACAAAGTTTAATTTTTTTTTCTCATGTTTGTGGTTAAATTGTTGGGTAAAATACATAATGAATTATATTTCGAAATATTTCGGCTCGTTGTATGAAAGATTTAGGAGATTGGAATTTCATGAAGGAATTTTCATTATAGTCAAACTCCAAATTTTAAAGTTTGAGTGTGCAAATCCTAAGAGCTCTAAGGTAAAAACCTATGATTATGTGGCGATTAATAAAAAGTAAAATAAAATGAGTTTTAAAAAAAGTGTAGAGATTCCTAGAAGCCTCTGACAGCAAAATCTGTGCATGCCTAAAAGACGGACTTATTGGCACCAAAGAGAAATCTGTTCTCACTTCAGCCTTCACAGTTGTACTGAAAGGACCCTCTTTCACTCAGCAGCTAGCGTACGTGTTCACCCAGTCTCGGACTTGGGGGTAGGTTACGTTTCCTGTAGCAGCAGCCTCTATTGGGAAAAAATTCACTAGACATAACCACTGACCTTAAACTCACCACCACCGAAAGTAACAAATATATTTCAACGCCGTCTCTGGGAAACATGACTGTTTCTCCTGGTTCTGGAAAACATTCCCGTGCCCTAGAATAGTCATTAAAAACCCTAAAATAAAGTTGAAATTTGAAAGGTATCTTCGTCTCTTTCCTTCATTCCTTCCGTAATTCTCTTGCAGTTTTCCATAGACAAAGAAGCCAACAAGCTAAATGGGGTAAGAAGAATAAAAGGAGTCAGGTTAACCAACAACAGCCACCACCACCACCAACGAAAATAACCAACCAAATTTTCTCACATCCCATAATTATTCCAATTTTTATTTTGGTGTTACGATGCAAATGGTCATTTTTATTAGTGGATTTGTGATGAATTTAAATTCTAGTTTATTATTTATTAGTAAAATGTCCTAGAAAATCAAAATGTTTTTTTCTAGTTCATAAGTAAAATCTCTTGTTCTCTATTGTTTAATGTATCCATAATTTTTTAGAATGTCATTATTCCGGGGATATGTATTATCTATATAGTTAGAATCTTTGGATATTATATCTTTAAAAGAACCAGATTCTAGAATATCAATCAAAGAGCATGCAAGGATATCATGGGGAAATCAAACTTTGGTTCATAAAAAAAATTCCATTATATAATTAAAAAAAGTTTCGTGCGTAAAGGGGAAAATTTAATCATTTTATGATAATATAATGTTTAATTATTTTATGAATATGTAATGTTTGTTTTCTTGAAGTGAATTTGTAAGTGTTTAATGCATTTTAATCATTTTTTGGTGGAAACTGGCTTGATGCTGTTTTTCTAAGTTTTTATTTTTGAGTAAATCACTGGGGTCATTGATATGCGAATTGCTAATCTTGCCTAAGAGGAAGGATAACATATTGGTTAAAGATTTTGCGATGTGATGTGGGGGGATACAGTTCTAATCCTAGAAATAATTGGTCATTAAGGAATTCCTGGTTTGAGTTTTAGGAATCTCATGAATTTTGGGGAGTATGGGCAAGTGATAATCAATTGATTATGCCCAGAATGTTTTTAATGATTAGTTTTTATTAGACTTATTAAAAATGTCTATATTTTTATTTATGGGGATAAGATTTGGATATTTATTAGTTTAGTTTCGTAGATGGTGGTGGTAGTGTCGTTTTGGGGTTTAGCGTATCTGATTCCATTTATTCTTCTTACCCCATTTAACTTGTTGGCTTCTTTGTCTGTGAAGGTTGCAAAAGAATTGCGGAAAGAAGGAAGGAATGAGACGAAGATACCTTTCAAATTTCAACGTAATTTTAGGGTTTAAAACAGTCATTCTGTAGCGAGATGTTTTCCTGGACTAATAGACGTTGTCATGTTTCCCAAACAAAGCGCTGAAATATATTAGTCATTTTCGGTGGATGATGAATTTAAAGTCTGTGGTTATGTTTGTAGAGACGACTGCTAACAGGAGTCATTTTTGGTGAGTTTGAAAGTCTGTCCAGTTTGGCTGCTACTGGGGGAAGAGTGAGCCAGCGTGCCGCTAAGCAGACACATGGTCTTCCCTGCAGCAGTAGGAAAGAAGTTCTTTTCAGTCCAAGTGGTCACTGCTGAATGAGACAGTTTCTTTTTAAGGCTAGTAAGTCAGTCTTTCAGGCATCCGCGACTCCTACTCCCTGTCAGGTTTCTGGAAAGTGCTACATTTTTAATTTTTTAAATCTCCACATTTATGGTATGTAGAAAAAAATTGTTTAGGTGTGTTTTTGTCATTTACTAATTCTATTATTTTCATTATAATGAGTAGAATCCATAATGACAACACCATCACCTTTATCAGAAAGTGTGATGTTATTCCTGGACAAACTTTTCAATCCAACTATGTCTTCCCTGTAAAGCAAGGTCACCTATGTTAATATTAGAAGTCTCAGCGATTACTTTTTGGATAAATCTTTTTTTTTTTTTTTTTTTTTAATCAAATCATTGTCTATCGTAAATTTAATAAACTTAAACTACGTGGTGCATTCAATAGGTTTCCAGACTTTTTTGTACAGGCATTTAAGATTCTCGTAGACTCTTGAAAATTCATTATGTTATTGCTATACATCTTATGAGATGACTAATTTTTATGATTTCACGTTCAAATAAACAGCTACAGCAGCAATTGGAATACACCCTACTAAAGCCTGATTGTTACAGCTGGTGAATTTAAAAATGCAATCTGGACATGAAGACGCTTTAGAAGAACGATATGCAATAAAATTCTGTTTTAAACTTGGCAAAAAATGCCAGAGAAACGTATGGAATGCTTCAAACCGGTTTTGGAGCATCTTGCATTAATCGAGCATCAGTTTTTGAGTGGCATAAGAGATTCAAGGAAGCCAGGGAGTCTGAGGGATGATGAGAGGTGTGGGAGGAGTAAGGAAGTCAATACACCACAGTTGATTGGCCAAAGGGTTAGTGTTACTAAGTTGAGGTTTTAAGAGAGTTCAGGAAGACAATCCGTCGGAAGATGCCAGAACTCTTCAAATCGGGTCAGTGGCATTTCCAGCAGGACAATGCACCAGTCCACAACTCCATCCTTGTCACAGACTATTTGACCAAGATGGGTATCAAGACAGTTGCTCACCCTCCCTCTAGTCCAGACCTTGCTCCCTGTGACTTTTGGTTATTCTTTAAGCTCAGAGGCTGTCGTTATGAGACGATAGAGATGAAAGAGGCTGTGACAAAGGTCATTGACACGCTCACACAAGAGGATATCCATGGGGCCTTCCAGAAGTTGTTGGAACGGTACAAGTGCATTGCAGCCGGAGGAAATTACTTCGAAGGGGACTAGAGTTTCATGTGTGTACTATCAAAGTGCCCATACGAAAAAAGTCTGGAAACTTATTTAATGATCCTTGTATGTTGAGGTTATTAACTCCTGTGGCAAATTTAAGACCAAATTTGAAGGGTTTCTGTTTCAAATGTACTGAGTTGGATGTTCGAAGAATTTTGAATAAGATTATTCCTCTTGGTGAGTTTCCAGCTTCTGTTGTTACATAGAAATTGTTATAAGTGTTCTAATTTGGAAGTGTGAGTGTTGTTTGAATTAGAAATAGAATATTTAAAATATTCTCTTTTTCGTTTCATTTAAAAATTTATGCGCCCTGATGAAGGTTTAAAAACCAGAACGATTAACGTTCGCAAACAATTCAAACTAGGAATAAAACTATCCTCTGAAGACGTGTGTGCGCCCCCCTGCTTGTTTTTAATTTAATTTTATTTTACACTGATGGATTTATTTTCAGTCTTCTTATATATAAGAAAGATGACGTGTTAGAAGAACAGAAACAACAGTTTATGATAGGGGACTGAGAGAATTTTAGAGCAGTGTGTGTGTGTGTGTAATATATATATACTGCTCTCTTTTTCTCTCATATATATATATATATATATATATATATATATATATATATATATATATATATATATATACTGCTCTAAGATTCTCTCTGTCCCCTATCATAAACTGTTGTTTCTATTCTTCTAAAGTCATCTTCATTGCCATCTGTTGCATTTTGATAAAAAAAAACAAAAAAAAAAAACACATTATCACTAAACAGAACATTTTCGATTTTTTTCCCCCTAATTCTCTGAGCTTTCTAGCTTGTTTCATATAAACATTATCAGTTGCACAGAAAGCTGTTTATTCTGAAGCGTGATTAAGATAATGTGAAAAGTGGTAATGCAAGTATAGACTTCTACAATTTATCCCTTTTTATGATGCTAGGTTTACAGGAAGGTAAGGGGACTGAGCAAATTATTCTTCCTCTTATCTATGACAGGGTATTTATCCTAAGATCTGCATCTTTCAGAGTGTTGTGTGGTAATAGTATAAAAATGAAAGTTATATAATACTAAACAGTAAAGTTCATGTCCATCAACCAGCTGTACTCTCTATTTTGTTTAGATCTGGCCACACAGCTGGAAGAAAAATGTTTACGATCACTTGATTTGACTTGAGTGGAAATATCTTCAGTCACAAAATAATTACATAATTTCTTTCGAAATAATGACTTATTATAATTATGACCGGGTTTGTTCCAAGACTACCTCCTCCCTGTCGCCTGTGTTAAGAATACACCGACTGTATCTCTTATACAGGAAGTAAGAACCCCACCCCAAATGAGGGACACTAAACTGCATCTGATGACGCTCCAGTTCTGGGGAGTGTAGAGTACTTCTTCATTGCCATTACTCCAATGTCTACTCTGACTCGAAGCAAGCGAGTCTGGTAGGGTCTCCTCTATGAGTCAAATACGTCTATTTGAAAATTATTAGTATTGGAAAGGAATACTAGAAACATGACTATGCAAACAAATCGTTACTGGCAAAAAATAGATAAAAGAATGCAATGGAAAATATTGTTATGGTTATAATCAAGCATTTCATCTCGTCATCAAATAATCCATGAGGAGTTTATATGCCGTTAAACAAATAAACTAAACCAATTCAACATTTTCTCTCTTTATCTAATGTAGAAGAGTACTTGAGTTAGGTTATGGTAATCTAACAAGAAAAAAAAACTGAAGACAGATGATTTTGTTTTGACAGTAATTCTGAATGTTTATACCATCTCTTTAAAGCTAATTTATCTTGAAGTGTTCTACTTTGCCAAAGATCTCCATCTGCTTTTGGTACAATTGGGAGTAATAGGCTCTTAAAGATTTTTCTCCTACCAGGTCTGAATGTAACTTTTTTTTTCTTTTTTTTTTTTTTTTTTTTTTTTTTAGCAATGTGTAACCACTGATATAATTTCAAAGCCTTGAAAAACGTTCCCAACTATTTACTTCTTCTAATTTCTCAAATGTGAAACTTTAGGAGGTCAGAGAACTAATTCATTTCCTAAGTTGCTTTTCAACTACCCCCCATTTTTTTTTTCTCTGATGGCCCTATCCTAACTTGTAATTTATCACTGGTTTCCTCATAACCGTTATTAGAAAAAAATCTATTTAAATGTTGTTTTTTTTTTTGTTTGTTTGTTTGTTTTTAAAATGAATATTGATTACACTTATAGTGCTTCCAGGATGCCTTGCACAGTGTAACTGTTACCAAATTGGGCTAGCTGGCCATTATTAGTGAGTTCAATTCTCATTGAGTACCCATATTTCTGGCCTTGGGCTATTTTTATAGCCTTTCGTATATTTCATGTCTTCAAGTGATGTCATTTCTTCGTTAAGGAACTATCGTCTAAAGCTACTATGGTAGGCAATAATTTTCTGAAAATTTTCTTATTAAAAATCTAGTTAATCCTTTTTTATTCCATTTTATTTGTGAATTGGATGATCAGTAAATCAGTTCTGTCTGGAAAACTTGTCACCAGCTATATTTCATATTATTCATTTGTTTCCCCTTTCTTTTCTATATCCTTTTTTTCTTTTCTTTATCCTTTTTTCTTTTCTTTATCCTTTTTTTCTTTTCTTTATCCTTTTTTTCTTATCCTTTTTTTCTTTTCGTATCCTTTTTTCTTTTCGTATCCTTTTTTCTTTTCGTATCCTTTTTTCTTTTCGTATCCTTTTTTCTTTTCGTATCCTTTTTTCTTTTCGTATCCTTTTTTCTTTTCGTATCCTTTTTTCTTTTCGTATCCTTTTTTCTTTTCGTATCCTTTTTTCTTTTCGTATCCTTTTTTCTTTTCCTAATCTTCATCGGCTCTTTCTTTCTCTTTTTTTCCCTTTCATTAAAGCCGTTACTATTGACTTCACTTGGTTTTTAAAGATTAAAATAACCTGCAATATTCAGGGTGTTTTCTAAAAGAAAATTTTCTTTTTCAAATTTTTTATTTTAAAATTGATATTGAGATGTACTGGGTGTTTCAGAAAAAAAGTGATCCCCAATTTGTAATCAAATAAGTTGACCAATTCTCATTTAAATCATCTCAAAAAGCGTGTATAGAAACTACTTTCGACGCATTTTCTCCTTTTTCCTTTTCAGATCAACATAGAATTTTGTGTTTTTACACATGCTGTTAAAATTTGAGATGATTTTGAATGAGAATCGGCCAAGTTAGATTACGAATGCTATCAATTTTTCTGAAACCTCCTGTTTATAAATCTAATGCAACGTATATTATTCTATGGTTATGTTATATAATTCATGTTTGTAGTTTTGGATTTGATTAATATTTAACTTTTTGCAAGTAATTTTTGTTTACTTTTATTTAAAAACAAACAAATAAATGTGTTGATTGATTTTCAACTGCATATCAACTTGTTGTTGCGACACATTTTATGCTTACATTTATTTTACCTTATTTGTGTTGTATTTCTTTTATTTATTTATTTTTTATTTTTTTTTTTTTTTGTGATTTCAAGTATTCTTGCTACATCATTTTTAAATAGATCTATTTGACTCGTAGATGGGACCTTAACTGGTACTACCGCTTCGGGTCAGAGTGGACCTGGCAGTAATGACAGTGAAGGGATACTCTACACTACCCAGATCTCCAGAACTGGAGGCCTCATCACCAGATGCAGTTTGGTACAAAAGATACGGTCTACATATTTTAATCACCACCGATTGGGCCATAAAATGTGTTTAAGACTTTTTTTTAATACTTGAAAAAAGGAAAACCATAACACTTTTTTATAATAAAGAATTCTGTTCAGACTTGGAAAAAGGTATGGATTCGCTAAGCCATGGTTTAAATAGTATCTTTCTATTTTTCTCGAAGGATAGCTTTAGCATTAAAAAAGACCCACAACAGTTGATATGCTATTAAACAAAGAAATCATACTAACTGAGCCTCTTGTCCAGTCAGCTGGGGCTGTAAAATACACTGTTTGCATCTCAGCAGAAGAGTAAGACCACCCCGCAACAAACATTCTGGATATGACACTAAACAATCTGATGGTGAGGCTTCAGTAATGCTTGAGCTTTGGGGAAAGCGGAACACCTCTTCAATGTCATCACTCCCAGATCTACTCTGGCCTGCAGTGGTAGCATCTGATAGGGTCCTATCTATTGGTCAAATAGAACTTAACTGTTTACTTATACTAAACTGAATTGTTTGAAATAGAACTGTTTGACTAAACTGAAATGCTTGAAATAGAAATGGTTTTGACAAACTGTTTGCTCATGCTAAACTGAAATGGTTGAAATGAAACTAATTATTTGTATAAAAATGGATTTGGTATTAAATAACCTACAAGGGTTGATATGCCATAAAAACTAACAGTCTTGAGATATTGATCTGCTTCGTCCTCGTGTTTGCATATACAAATAATACAAAATAATAGCTATGAATAATTTTGAATCTCTAGACTACACAGAAAAATAGTTATTTAATAATTTTAGTTTACTTTGGCCGAAGGCTAGGAATATGGGCAACCTATTGAGAATCATTGGTCTAGTGGGTAGAGTGTTTGCCAATGGTCTGGGGACCCGGGTTCAATCCCAGGTCGAGTCATACCAAAGACTTTAAAAATGATATTTGATGCCTCCTTGCTTAACACTCAGCATTATAAGGTACCTATCAAGGGCAAAGTGGAGCAACCTTGGGAAAGTAGCTACTGTGAAGGGAGCCTTCGAGTCACCCTTGACTACAGTCGCCAACTTTACTTTTTTACTTTCAGAATCAAATGAGCTAACAATGCTATGCAAATCTAGCTCATTAACCATTACACCATTTGAGGCTGCTAAACTGCAAAGTCAACATTGGGGATATTTCATTGTAATAACTCAAATATGCTGAATCCTATCCAAGGGTCACCTGAAAAGTTCATTGGCTGACCAAGATCCTCTCAAGGAATGTGATCAAATGAGGTTTGTTTTCAATGTAGTCATCTTTGCAGTCCACACACTTCAATCTGTGTTGCACTGATGGATCCCATTTTATAAAAAAAAAAAAAGCAAAAAACACCGATACGACGTGGATATAGAGAAAGTATCTACCAATTCTAGAATTTGTTAGATTTTGTAAATCTGTTAAAGTTGTACAAGGAATAACAGCCTGTCTGTGTCGCTTTGAAATACAAGAAATCAAATTTTTATTTATTTTTTTTTCTTTTGCTTCATGTGGGGCTGCAAAAGATATCACTTTTCACTGGGAACTGGATTAACAGACATCTAACTTCCTGCTGGTGCAATTTGACAACTTTCTTACCAAAACCTCTACAGCTGCTGTAAGAATCTTATGCAGTTAATTTCTGCGTTTTGATTGCTGTTACTGTTACAATAGTAATAGTAATCAAAATGCAAAACTTGTTTTCACAAATTATATTTTTAATACTTGAATGTTCTATAAACACTTAACTGAAAATTTTATGGTAGTGTTTAAACAAAATATTTTTTTAGCTCTGTCACCTTTTTAAGAGCTCTTCTTTGATTCTTAGATTTGAAAGTAAGCTTTTGAGCTTGATTTTGGAAGTAAGTTTAGAGATATACAGCTTATTTTATTAAAGTGTTAAAAGGAATACAGATAGTTGACGACTTTTGACCTTGCAAGGTTCTGATCAACTGATTAAGTCATTTCTCTTGTAAGATGAACTTTGTGTGTGTATATGAAAATATATATATATAACCTCTGAACCATATACTCAGTTTTACAAGGCAGATAGTGATTAAATGCTAAATGTAGAGTACTTCATCTTATTTGGCTTAATTTAGCTATATGTAAAGTCATATAATTTTTTGTGTGTACCCATAATTCCGACCCAAACAATTTCTTTTATAAAAATTTAATTTACTTTTAAACCAAACTAATGGAACATTATTCAATGAAAATATTTGGTATTATTTATTACTGCACTCTATGGCATATAAACTCTGAGTAAAAATAATATAACTTTTTTGATAATTTTTTTTTTATTCTTAAATAAGTAGACACACACACACACATATATATATATATATATATATATATATATATATATATATATATATATATATATAGACACACACACAGTGATTAAAAAGTAACTCCCTATTTTAAAACACTTATAATTTCATTTATTGTAAAATTTTTAAAAAATAAATTATAAGGATTTTGAAATATAGTTACTTTTCAAACGCTGTGTGTGCATGTGTGATGCCATCTCTTCTCCCACCTATAAGTAAATAATAAGGCAGCCTAAACTCTCTAGCGTTGTAATTCTAGAAGGAAGAATTCTGAATTGATAACCAAGGGATGTTGGGTTAGCAACTCCAGCCTTATAAAAAGATTTTTTTAAATTCTTGTTTCTGAAACCATAGCATTATGATAGTGCTGTAGCTATAGCTCTATGCACCACAGAGGAGCCAACAAGATTCTCTCTCTCTCTCTCTCTCTCACACACACACACACACACACACACACACACACACACACACACACACACACACTCTCCCTCTCAATTTCTTTTTGCTTTGATCTTCCCATGTTTTCTTCTCTTTTGTTTTTGAAAGAATTTCACTCGGCCAATGGTTTAAAGTTATTAATGTGATTAATTCTAAAATCTTGAAATCTATCGATATGCAGAAATGTCATTTCATACCTAATACCACAGTAAACTTTTTACGGGTACTATTCTTTGTGCTAATGCCCTTGGAAAATTCATGAATCCATCTCTTCTCTCTCAACTAGCTATGGGTAAAAGGGACAAATTAGATTCTTTAGCCTTGGTTAGACAACCAGTCTAGGAGAAGGAAAACTCTGAATTCAAACCAGCTTTACTTGCTTTAAAAAATTGACCTTGTGTCGCATCCGACCCATGATGGAGGAATTGAGAAAATACATACTATATTAACTATAATATAAATTCTATTATTGAATTTAACTGTACATTGAGCTTAATGATTGTTGAAGATGGCTTTGCAAATAAATTTGAATTATTCTGATTTTTCTTGGGTCTTGAAGAGAGGATATCAACATTTTCAAATTTAGATTGAAGTTTTTATTTGTCTTAGACTTTTTTTTCTGTTAATAATAAACCTTTTTATTAAAAAAAAAATCTTTTTTAAACTAGAAATATAATTAGAATATAACCCAAATGGTCTTACAGTTAAATCACATTGAAAGCACTAGTTCCCAAATCACTAAAGTTAAGTAAAGATGAGCTTGTTCAGTACTTGAGTTGGTGACTACTTTGTAAAAGCAGGTACTCTAAGCCACCCAAAGTCTGTGTGCGTGAATAAGCAAAGTTTAGTAAATAACAAAAACTGTTTTCATTGGGTTATTTTTTCTTTAATGTTCTTTTTTTTTTTTTTTTTTCTCTCCCTCCATTTCCATTATAAAAAATATAATCCAACTGGGCTTTTACAAAGACTTAGAAATTAACCAAATTTTTTCAGCTGAACTGTTTCTTTTTCTCCTCACTCCTTCAATAATGCTGCCAAACAGGAAAATGGTCAATGGATATTGACAATATCGGACACCAACACAGATCCATCCAACTAGCTGAGCTTAAAATGTTGACTACATCCATTCTAGAGGAGATACGACCCCCTTGGGGAAAAAAGGGCTGTTTTAGGTATGACAAACTGCATCTGATGTTGAGGCTCCAATTCTGGGGAGTATGGAGTATCCCTTCATTGCTATTACTCCTACTCCACTCTGACCTGAAGTGGTAGTGCTTATTACTTGTATTAGATAGAAAAACTTTATATATAACTATGCAGGAAACTCTAAAATGACACAAAAAATGTATATACAAATGCATATTGTGTTGAATTGAGTAAATCAGTGTTCTGTTGTGTTGAGCAGCAACAATGGCAGACTAACTGATTTACATTGGTTTTGTGCACAGAGTAATCGGTATTTATGGTATTCTGGAAAGTTCCGTTCTTACACCTGGGTGATCTCATTCCTTGACCCCTGATTGGCTGCTGGTTTCAGTGTGGATATGGTGCTAGATAAATAGCCAGTATTCTGCATTATCGTCCCAGTGACTGCACAGTCTGTTGATCTACTGGGCCAAGATGCACTTGGCTTGGCAATTGGTCAAGGCTGCCTGACATGGGTACTGGGAAGCCAGCATTCATGTCAGATGTACTAAGACTGGCTCTCCTCAACCCTCAGGGGAGCCTTTCCCCCAGGCTTTAATCCTCTCTAGAGGGGTTAGGTTTATTGCCTGGTGCCGAGGTGCCCCTTTTCAGGGGAATGCCAACAGGGTCCAAGGCATTTTTGGAGTCACTTGGCATGTCTGGACTAGGACCCTCTGCCCAGACCCACCTTAGAATAGGCCATACTCATCTGGCTGGTGGGATGTATGACAAATACCAGCAACAGTATTGAGTTGTGGCTTGTTCCCGCAAACTATCACAGCTACCCAGTAGTAACTTCATATCGTCTGTATTTATGCATTCTGTTGGGTGAGATCAACTTTATTTAGGAGAAAATATCCTCCCTTATAACAGTATCACTGCTGTTTTTTTACAAGGATGGCTTTGGTATTAAATAACCCGTGAATATGCTATTAAACAAAGAAACCCAACCCAACCCAACCAGTTCCCATCAGATCATTGAAGTTAAGCAGGGATGTGTCTGTTCAGTACTTAAATGGGTGACTATTTTGGCATACATACCTCTTCATTCCTTTGTGTTAGATTTAAGTAAAGCTTAGTCGGACATTGGTATAATGGTTAGCGTGTTTGCCAATGGCCCCGGAGACCTGGGTTCAATTCTAGGTTGAGTCATACCAAAGACACAAAAAATGGTACTCGATGTTACCTTGCTTAACACTCAGCATTATAAGGTAAGGATCAAGGGTAAAGTGGAGTAGCGCCCTCCCCCACACCTTGGTGTAGTAGCTATCAAAAAAGAAGCCTTTGGGTTACCCTTGACTACAGTTGCCAACTTTACTTAGTAGACTACAAGAATATAATCAAACTAGAGTTTGACAAACACTAAGTTAAACAGAACCATGCAGCTGAACTGCCACCCCCACCCACTCAGCAATCATTGAAATGGTGAGGTGACAAGATTACACATGGCTTGCATAATCTTATCCTTTGGAAGTCTCTGTAGCATGATATTTAAAGTGCTGGACAAAGACCTCAAAGTAAACAAGTTTGAACTCCATTCCATTCACTTTTAGACTAATACCCTTGGGGAAAGTATGAACCCCTTATCCTAACTGTAGGTTTAATAGTACCACTGCCTTTCTTCTACAAGGATGACTTTGGCATTAAATAACCCATCGAGGTTGATATGCCATTGAATAAAAGAAACTAAACCAACCATATCTCGTTAAAGTGAAATCATTTGCCTAATCTTTACGTCTGATTTTTTTTGCATTTGAATAAATGACTTATTTAGCTTTTGAGTCTTTTGATTCTGATATTTCACTTATCGGAAAGGGGGGTGTTATTGCAATCATGACCAGATTAGGAAGAAAGGAAAAAAAAATACATCTGGAAAGGATTTTTTTTTTTTTTTTTTTTTTTTTTGTTGAAGATAGCACAGTGAATGTACATTTTAGTCATGTAGTATTATGAGAATGAAGACTGATCTTTTCTCTCAATAAAATGTCAAATGTGCTTTGTTGTAGAATGAATTGAAACTTGAATTTACAATCGTTTTAGCATTATACAAGGGTCGGCTGAAGGATGAAAAGTTCATAAGCTGATGTCATATCTGCTGTTGATGACTTTTTAACCATTGGGATCCAAGAACTAAAACACTGGACTGTTAAAAATAAACCTGATTTGGTTATATTCCATGAAAGTATCTTGGTTCGCCTATGAACTTTTCAGCCAACCCTCATAAACTATGAATTTTCTAGAGAGTCCCCTTGATATAATGACTAAAGGGGTGGATTGCAAGTTCAAACTCCGGTTGCATTCATAAGATTATGGGTTAAATAGTACCCCTACTGTTTTTCTACAATGATGGCTTTGGCATTGAATAACCCATGAAGGTTGAAATGCTATTAAACAAAGAAACCAAACAAAATTTGATATTTAAAGGAATCAATTTCAAAAAGTCAAATTTCTGTGTAATTTTTACTATGTGATTCATTGATATCTAAAATTAGTATTTTTGTCCGTGCTCTCAGTGTTAATTCATAGAGTATTAGCCATAAATAAATACTCTTGATTTTTTAATGAATGTACTGGATATGACATTAAACAGTATCTGATGCTTAAACTCCAGTTATATTGAGTTACTCCTTCATTGCCATTACTCCCTGGTTCACTTTCTTTTGGAGTGGTAGAACCTGTTTGAATCCTATCTATGGGTCAAATAGATCTATTTAAAGATTTGTATTCGATTGGAGCATGTGCATAAAAAAAGACCTCTAGAGAAACATCTACACAAAATATGTAAATATGAACATATAATGAATGCGATTCCCTAACATCTTGGCATAAAATAATCCTTGACAGGTTGACATGCTGTTAAAATCCATTTGAATAAAATATAGCAGATATGTTCTTTATTGAAGAATAAATTACAAACTTATAACCATATGTATATTAATTTTAGATGTTAGAAAGAATAAGTGCATGGCTTAAACGCCATTAAATAAAATACCATCTTCTACTTCAAAGGAAAAATAATATACTGAATTTCTAAATCTTCACATTTTATTTTTTCTTATTTGTAGTTTACTAATTCTGTAATAAGTAAAATATTGCATCAATGAAAATTGCTATAATTATCAAATTTCAGTTTTGGTGTATTTTGTAACAAAAATTTATGGAAATAATATTGAAGTCGATTGGTTACCTCTTTATTTGATTTTCTGAAATATCTATAAAATATCATTTGGGTTCTAAAAATTTTTTCTATAGATATAAATCCCTAATCCTAATTAATAACACAAATAATGATATTGCCATTAATTCAAATTTGTCATGTTTTTTAGTTTGATCATAAATGAAGGTTATTTTACTGTGCACTTTATGGCTATTTTGTCTGTGGAGGTGGGTGTTGTCTTGAACTGAATCAGCTATTTCTCAACAACCAACTGGACCCAGTCTTGTAATACAAGCTTGGAATCATGCCAAGATGACTGTTTTAAATAGTAGTTCTTTTGACTTTGTTTTTGGCCTGGTGGGGAAAGAGAGAGGAAACTGGTTGGAGTTTTGAGAACAAAGTTACCTACCAGTCTCTATAAACCAACTAATACCCTTGTCTTAAGTCTTGGAGAAGGCTAAGGTGAAGATTGTTTTTTAAATCAAAGGCCTACTGCCACATATTTTCTTTCTCTGTAAATTATCTTGACATGAGGTCTGGGAACAGCTTGAATTACCTGCTCATCTTCATCAGCCAAGTAAATACCCTGCCACACACACACACTAGGATTTACAGCACATCTGTTCTGTTCCTTTCCTTTTTCTAACTGAAGGGTCCATTATCAAAGGCAAGATTTAGTGGGTCTTCAGCTACCCTGAATCTTAGTACCTACCCACCTCATTCCACAACTGTTTCCTGCCATTATGGCTATTGGCTCCTAAAAACATTCTGATTTCTGACCTTTCTGTATTTCTAACAGAATCCTTTTTTTTTTCTTCCCTTTTCTTGGAAGTTAAAGGAATGCTTGAAGATATCCAGTGAGAACTGAAGATTGTTTCTTGTTTTCCAGCTGAAAATATTGCTTGTTTTTAACATTATCAAAGAATTGTAGCTTCATTTGTATTCCTTTCGTAGGTATGTAAAATATATTATTTTTTGCTTATTTCAATAACACCTCTGTGCAAGATGCTGCTAAAGTCAACCTCCAGTTCTGATTTGTAAATTTAGCTGTACCTACCATCCGATTTAAGATATACACAAATAACTAATATTCAGCATTTATTTATGACACGCACACAACTAACTTAGGACTATGAAATTCTGGAAAATTAAATACTTATATGCACTGACATTTTAGAATTGAAGCAGTTAAATTTAACTTGAATTTAGAGTTTGTTAAATTTTTTTTCAAGGCTGGACCAATGAGAACTTCCATGTCCTTTTTTGAAGAAAATTAAAATTACTTTAAATATATTTTAATGTGAACAAACAATAAATGTGTAATATAAGTCTTGTGACTTTCAGTAAAGGCATAGTGAAAGAACTGTTTCCCTTAAGATCATCCACGTTAAGCAGTGATGAGCCGATTTAGTATTTAAATGGTTGACTATTTAGTAACAGCAGGTACTGTAAGCAACCTAGGTCTGTGTAGCAGTACCAGACGAAGCAAAGCTTAGTAAAGAAGGACTTATAGTCAAGTTGGTATTTGATTGGACCATGTGCATAAAAATGGCTACAAATACCAGTTTCAGTCAGTATAAAGCCTTTAAGTTTGAAAAATATTAAAAAAAAAAAGTTTAAATGTTTTCAAACCCAACCCCAGGTCTTGAGTAATCAGACGCTGAGGATAAAAACTGAAATAAAATTTAATTTACAGTTGGCTTGCCTCTTAGATCAAAGATATATCTTTATGTGGAGGAGATCATCTCCTTCAATTATCAAATGGCCTTACTATATATAGTAAAATAGAGCCTTGATTTAAATATAACTGAATATTTTACCATATATACTTGAGTAATGAATGTGACTATGTAATGAAAAACAAGGTGTCCTGGGCATGACACTAAACTGCATCTAATGGTGAAGCACCATCAATCAATTTAAAAATTATTTTATGTTTAATTCCCTCCCTCCCACATATCCTATTAAGAAACAGCTACACAAAAATATCTAGGCATAAAATAACCCTTAACAGGTTGACATAGCATTAAGATCAAAATAACTTATGTCTATTACTACTGAACATATTGATACAAGATTTCTGAAAATGTTAGCAACAAATATTACATATCTTTCAAACAAGAAAAAGCTGATCAATCTCCAATTGATACTAAGCAATGTTTTTCAGTGGGGGTCCTTATCACCCCCTCGGTGAGTTATGAAGAGGTGGTGATTTACATAAAGGTATAATTTAGGGGCAGTAGAAGGCATCAGTGTTTTGGGTAAGCATTTGCATAAAAAGGTTGGGAAAGATTAAATTTTTAAAAAATGTTGAATGTCCTGCTTTTTTTAATTTTATGGAAAAATTGTTTGATCATAGAGGAGGAGGAAGAAGTCATTTATTAAATTTATGAAAAGCTCTTGAATAAATAAATTTTGATTTGGAGCCAAATTTTCAAGGATTTAAGTTTTATTTCATAATGTTTATACATTTCTTTTTTCTTTTTTTTCATTCTCTTAGTCACTTTTAGTTTGATTTAGGAAATGATATTTCTAATTTAATTAAAACCAATAGTAATTAATTCCTGTATGCAAAATCTTATTGCACGGCTATTAATTTTATTAATATATTTTACTTAAGAGTTGATTTCTTTAAGACTACTGTCAGACTTCATTAAATTTTCATATTATTCAATTACACTGTGATTCATTTCAGAGAAAGTTCATGTTAAGGAATCTATATTATAATAATTCAATTTGTGTATGTTTTAATTATATATATATAATGACCAATGTAGCAAAAATTGCACAACTTAGTTTTAACAACAAAATGCAACAGGTTTAAAATGCTATAACTTTAAGTAACTCCGAATCCAATTTATAACTTAAAACTCTGTTCTCACTCCAGTCCCTATAATTTCTCTAGGGAGATAACTATTAAATGCTAATCATAGAATTTTTCCTCTTATTTATTTACAGTTAATTTCAATATAACTTCTATGAATTGGATGTGATACTCGACTTGATTGCCATAAAAGGTGGCCTTTAAGTAGGTCTTTATACATTTTCACTCTGTTTTTATTCTTTATTTTATTTTTCTAATTTTTGTTTTTATTTCTAAGGTTGGAATTTGACTTTATGAAATTTTCATATTCATGACATGGTCCATGTAGCGCCTTCCCCTACACCTCGGTGTAGTAGCTATTGAAAAGGGAGCCTTCTGGTTGCCAACTTTACTTTCATTTACTACTTTTGAAATTATAATCAAACTTTATTCCTACTTTCTCTCTGGCCTTTGCTTCAATTTTCACTAATATCCTTGGAAATGGAATGAATCATCTTTCTACTCAGTAATGGGTAAATAGTAGGGCAGACTGGTTTCTTTAGCTTTAGTATGGCAACTGATCTTGAAGAAAAACTCTGAATTTAAACCAATTCATCTTGAGTCAATTCCTCCCTGTGACATAGGAGTTGGTTAAATGCATACTCCAGATTTATTTAGTATATACTACTTATATATATTGTGGGTCATGGTTATGGATGAGCAAAGGCAGGATGTCAAGCTTGAACCTACATACAGCAGCTCTGTGCTGATACAGGATGTAGCCTTGAGGACCTGCCAGAAGCAATGGACAGTAGGGAGGAGTGACTAGAGAGGGTCAGAAATATCGTGCGACATGATGATGGATTGAAAAGTAGCTCTATTTTAAAATTCTTATTTAACTATAATTTTTACAAGAAACGAAATCAAGTATTTTATAATAAGGAGTTAATTTTCAATCCCCTTAGTATACTCCTTAATAGAAAGGAAAAACTTTACTAACCTTTCAATGCTTCTTTTTTTTCCCCCCTAAAGTGAAGGTTTTTATTTTAGTTCTTGACAAAACTCTGGAAGGCCATATTTAAAGGTTTAGAAGGTCAAATACGACCTAAATCCTCTGAACCCTATGATCCTATTTACCCAACCCCTCCGCTAGAGCAGGATATGACACAAGGTCAATTTCTTAAGCGGAGTTGAACACGTTTGAATTCAGTTTTCCTTCTCCTAGACTAGTTGTCTCACCAAGGCTGAAGAACCCAGTCTGCCCTACTATTTACCCATAGCTGGATGGAGAATAATTGAATTCATACCTTTCCCAAGGATATTAGTGCTATGTGAAATGCAATCAGTCTTGTCCAGGATTTGAACTCGTGTCGCCGTGTTCGTTTCCTACGATGATAACCATTACACCACGGGCACCCTATGATACACCAGTGGTACTTTTATTTCCACCCCACCCACCCATACTATAACACAGGTTTATTGGTGTGGACATCACGCTCTAATGGGACAGAGGGTAAATTTAGGCTCAGAAGCTTGAGTCTCAAAGGATTAAGGCTTCACATTAGATGTCAAAATGTCAGATCAAAAATGCAAAGTAACATGCATTGAAAATAGAAAATGTGCAAGGAAGCAGGAATTAATGTTTGTGAGCGAATTGTAAGGAATTGACAGAGTAAAATAGGATTAACACCGAGAAAAGCCAAATGAATATATGGTACGTGTCTTATTGAATCAAGTAAAACATAAACCCCACTGAAATATGAAACTGTAAAGCCCCTCACCTTTTTCTTTGTGTGCATACATTTTTGTGCCAGTTCCTTTATTTACCATTTTATTACATTTGAGGAGGAATGTTTTCAATTAGTCTTTTTTTTCTTATTGATAAATGGTAATTAACATACCTTTCTTGATGAGCAAATATTACACTTTGTGACCTGTGGCCTAATTTCTATTATTTAGTTATTCATCCGTGGACTTTAAATAAACATTTCTTCATTAATACCCATCCTGCCTGAATAAAATATATTTTGAACTACAAAAAACATCCAGAAAATGTAAAAGGAGAAAAAAAAAAAAGCAAAAAAAAACTTATGACAAGAGTGACTACTGCTTTTAATATTCTGAAAACATCCTAACATGATAATCTGTATGCAATTAATGAGAAAATCTCATATAGATGAGATAAAACCAAGTTAATCAATAATTTAATCCACACAAATTTCTAGTAATAAATATGGATTTGGTTTGATGGCATTGGTCTTAAATCCCTGTTAGGGATCAGGCCTATCAAAGTTATTCCCTCTGAGGTATAGAAAGGAAGTTACCTCCTGGCGACAGTGCATTGTGGGGACCAGAAGAATAGACATATGAGATAGAAAAAAAAAAAGAGATCCACCATGACTCATGATGGGCATACAGTTGACTGGTGCCCACAAAGTTAAAACGGTTCTATTCCTGGTCATTAGACACATGTCTCTCTGCCTCTGGTAAATAAACCTTATCATTTTATTGTACATCCATGAGTCCATCTCTTTTCTCTTTTGTTTATATATTTTCTTTGTTTGTAAGAACGTAACAATCCATAGAAGTTGATATGCCATTAAAAGAAACCCTTGTAGAACCACAGCAATGATACTATTTACCCAGATCTAGCAATAAGTCACAAGACTTATATTACATGTTTATTTTTTGTTTTTATTTAACTTTAAAATATATTTAAAGTAATTTTAATTTTCTTCAAAAAGGGCATGAAAGTTCTCATTGGTCCAGTCTTGAATAAAAATTGTAAGTGAATTGTGAATGTGATAGTGCAACTGGAGTTACTCAAGGCCAGAGTCCAGCACTTTAGCCATGACACCACTGAGACTCTCCCTCAAAATTTAGGGGTTAAACAAATTAAATGAAAGCAGCTGAAATGCTATGTTTTATTTGTTATGTATGTGTGTCATTGTTCCATACTGAGACAAGGCTATAGGCCTAATTGATGTATAAGAACGCCCTACATAGGTTCCCCCCACCACAACTTTTTATATAATCAACTTAATTTTCTTCGAAACCAAATAGAGGATTTTATAAATTCTTGTGGAACATTATACTCCAAAAATTATTTGACATTATTTATGACTAATTTCTGAAGTATTGAAATTATTGCTAAAAATATAGTGCAATCCAAAAACAAGCTAGCTTACTCAAGTCATATGTAAGTATGTATATATTTATATATAATTTCTCAATGAAAAATAACAAAGATTAGATATAGCTGTATGGACAACGTGTCAAATAATGCCATACCGTAACTAGAAAATTAAGAACTAACTAAAATAACTTGAACCTTTCGTGGGATTGAAGAAATAATGTTTAAAAAATTTAGTCTCTTTGACTAAAGAGGTAAGATATATATATTTGTATGTGTGTTTGCATGTGTATAAAATGAAAACTTTGCAAATATATTAATTTTTTATACTTATTAACTTTTCAATGTACAAATATAAATAGCCATCATTTGTATTTATGTAAGTTAATCTTTTTTATCATCAGCAGATAATAATATTAAAAAATAGCTAACTGTTTGATCTTAATGAATATCTTTTTGAAGAAAACTGTAATAAACTTCCCCCCCCTCCTCTTTCTAGTCAAATTGATTTGACTCATTTGTGTGTGTACATGTAAATTTTAAAATTTTTTAGATTTAAGTTCTTTTTGTTTTCGGGGTTTTATTTATTTATTTATTTATTTTATTTATTTTTTTTTTTTTTTGGTTTTTTTTCTTTTAAGTATTCATAAAATTTTTCAAATCTTCCTCTATATTTCAGCCTGATTAACTCATTGCTTAAAGTTTTAAAAAATTGCATGCCTCATACAAGGGGGTCTTTGTCATCCCCTCTCTCTCTCTCTCTCTCTATTGTTAGAAGTATCAGATCATGTTTTGATTCCAATAAAGCATTTTTTTTTTTCTTATTCTGTATTTTTATTTTACCAAGGAATCTTTAATCTCCTCCTACCTACCTACCCTGCTGCACTTCAATCAGTTGGGTGAAAAGATCATTGTTATAGGAGTTCATGGCCCTATTAATTCCTCATCCCTGCCCTTTAGTTATCATCAAATATTGAAATGTGTCATCATTATTCAGTCGTTTTGATTTTCTCAAATTTTTTATGCAGACAAATCTCATTGTAATGATTGTATGGGTGTTTTTGTTGAGTTTTTTATTTCGTTTTTTTATTTCGTTTTTTTATTAATAAATTTTGAAGGATATGAGGTATTGCTCAAGTTAAGTGGATCAAGAATTGATTTTTTTTTTTCAAAGACAGATTTTTTTACAATACAGTGTCTGGTTGTCACGTTCAACAGTTTTCAAACTGCGTCACAAACTCATTAAATTTTCAACAGTTTTCTTAGATAATTTTTTTAAAAATATTTGTAAGTTGATAACGACCATATGGAAATCTGATCTGATAAAATGGGAATTTTTCTAAGTTGTAGTCATATCAATATTACTGTATGGTTTCATTATTTAGACTCTAATGAAACATCTTGAGAAAAAGATGGATGCATTTTTTTTTTTTTTTTTTTTTTTTTTTTTTTTTAAATAAATCCTGGAAGCAGCACACTAGAAAACACCTGTATGGCCACTTACCTCTCATCTCACAAACCATCCCAGTAAAATGAGCAAGACAATGCACTTAGCAAGTAAGGAAAAATTTGTGAGTGGCATTCTTTTGTGGTCTTGTACACTTACACACGAGTGTGGTCAGCAAAACCTTACATGAGAAGTCTGTCATTTTTGGTGGCAGAAAAGTGCAAACTATGTGAAATTTACAGAAGAATGAATGAAGGGTATAAAAAAACATGTCTCAGTTTAAAAAAAAAAAAAAAAGTTCCCAAATGGGTTAAACTTAGGATTGTAATGGTAAACCTGAGTTGGGATACACTTATTCTCTGTTGAAAAAGTTTTGGGGTAGCCGTCTGTGAAGATTATGCTGAGTCTTCTGGGACATAAAAGGATCATTTGGTCTCGGGGGCTGTCCCCACAAGCTATACTGGCTTTGTAGAGCTGAATTCATTGCTTGGCGCCTGAGGCACCCCAAAAGGAGAGTGCCGACAGGATCAAGTATTTTTTGTGACAAACCATGAGTCTCAATTCATGTGTAGCTCCCCACATTAAAATGACCTTATATTAAATCCGAGCTGGTGGGAAGTTGGATAAATATCTGGTCCATGATTTCCTGGAAAAATATGAATTATTTTCAAGAATCTCCAAATGAAAATTCTTAAAATACCTGAAAAGGCTCTTGACTGTCGAAATGTAAAACAAAAATAATAAATATGAAAATTTAATGTTTGCAGAATTACTGAAGCATTTTAGCTGCCTAGTGGGTAGAGTGTTTGCCTATGGTCTGGGAGACCTGGGTTTAATCCCAGGTTGTGTTTTGAAAATGGTACTTGATACCTCCCTGCTTAACACTCAGAAATATAAAGTACGTATCAAGGGTAAAGTGAAGAAATTCAGTGAAAAGAGTAGCGCCCTCCCCTACACTTCGGTGTTGTAACTATTGAAAAGGGACCCTTCTGGTCACCCTCGACTATCGTCACCAACTTTACTGTAGCATTTTAGCTGCTTTGATTCAACTTTTTAACGCCTAAATTAATTACTAGAAATTACTGTCGATGGAATTATTGATTAATTTGGTTTTTATCTAGTCTCTATGAAATTTTCTAATTGCGTACTGAATATTAAGATGTTTTCAGAATATCAACAAATTCAGCTGTTAGAAATGTTTTTTGTTTCTACCCTGTTTATATAATAGTTTTTTGATATTTATTTATTTCCCCCCCCCGCCCCATTTGCATATAAATTTTATACACTAAAATGCAACTATCATGAACTGATGTAATAATTATAACTGGCTCTTCATGTGTTTATTTTTACTTACAGTGTGTCTGTTAAATAACATAAAAATGATTTGAGAGGTTTATTACATACTGTCTATCCCATAATTATTTGGGGACAAATTTCATACTAAATATATCAACTCTTATGAGACAGAAGTAGTTTGATTTATTCTCTTTTCTGATTGGCTGGCTGGGTTTTAATGGCATGTCAACCCATCTGGGTCTTATTGTATGCTCAGGGATTGGGATCTCTTTTTCTGTTGGTTGATTTAAACTGCATAACAACGAATCTTTGGTGGGGGGGATGCCCGTGTGGTGTGATGGTTAAAGCGATGGACTGCGGAGTCGTAAGTGAGTTTGTATTCCAGTTGCACAATTACATTCACTTTTGGGCAAATACCCTTTGGAAAGGTATGAACCCCCCTTATCCTCCCAGCTATGGGTTAAAGAGTACCACTACTGTTCTTCTAGGAGAATGGCTTTGGCATTAAATAACCTACAAAGGTTGATATGCCATTAAACAAAAGAACCAAACCAATCTTGGGTTATTTCATGACTTCAGGTTAGGAAATCACATTCATATTACATTTGTGTAATTTCTTAAGAGTTTTGGGGGTTTTGTTTGTTTGTTGTTTTTTTTTTGTTTTGTTTTTTTTTTTTGTTTTTTTTTCTTCACACAGGGACCTAATAGGTACTACTACTCCAGGTCTGAGTGGACCAGGGAATAATGACAACAAAGAGATACTATTCAGAAATGGAGCCTCACCATCAGATGCAGTTTAGTGTTATACTCAGGACACTCCTTTTACTATTAGGAGTCTTACCCCTTCTACATTGGGGGGGGATACAGTCAACACCTTCAAAGCCCTGCCAGCTGGATGATCTCTCTTCTGAATCATTATATATATATATATATATATATATATATATATATATATATATATATATAAAATTTCATAGCTGGACTGGGATAGTCTACTGTTTCTTGAGCAGAAATTATTTGGTGGGAGAGGGGAGTTATGTAGTCCTGTGAATATCTTTTGTTCTGTAAATAATGTTCAAATATTTATTCAGTAAATAATATCCAATTTTTAGGAGATTCTTTCATTCTTGAATGAATTGAAAGAGTTTAACATGTTTGCATTTCCACTATTGATTATCAAAATTATTCAAGCCTGTATGATAAAACTCTGAAGGTTTTAATGACAAGAAATCTTTTAATGCAGTTTCTTCTCTTTTGATGGAGATTTTTGCTTTTTGGTTTTTTTTGGGTTTTTTTTTTTTTGCATAAAAAAAATGTTCAGATGCTTTTAGTGGGGGGAGTAGTTTGAGTGTGAGAGTTCAGAAGAATATAATGTATGTGGAAAAGTCTTTAGCAGTATCACTCTAAGCATTGTCATGAAGTAAAATTATGTCCTAAGTTGAGCTCGTACAAAAAAAGAAATTCATTACTTTTAATCATGATTAGGGGCATATAACCTTTTATAATGAAATTCTGAAAGAAATGATAAAAAAAAAATTACCAAAAGACACTTTAATCATTAGGAATGTGAATAGTTCAGTCCCAGGTTGAGTCATACCAAAGGCTCAAAAAATGGTACTTGATGCCTTCTTACTTTCTGCATTATAAGGTATGGATCAAAGGTAAGTGGAGCAATCCAGAGAAAGGAGTAGCACCCTCTCCATCATCCCAGTGTAGAAATTATTGAAAAAAGGAGCCTTTGCATCACCCTCAACTACGGTCAGCCAATTTGCTTAAAATTAAAATAATGTTGGAACAGAATTTAAATAGTTTATATTAAAATCAGTATTTTCAGAACTTATTGATGAAATTAGTGTTTCAGGTTCTTAATTTGATTCTTTTTGTGTGTGTGTTAAACCACCAAATTATTTAAGAGCAGCTGTCACTAAGATATATAATTTTTTTTTTTTTTTTTTTTTTTTTTTTTTTTTTTTTTAAACTCTCCTCTCCAAATTTTTTGATGTTTCAAAACTGTTTATGGCTCTCCATCAGCTGCTTTCACACTCATCTAATGATAAAGGTTTCTAGATTTATGCGATTGTATCTTTCATTACCCTCTGGGTGCAGCTGTGGAAGGAGGAGAAAGAAAAAATCCTTTTTTTTTTTTTTTTTTTTTTTTTTTTTTTAATACTGGTCATTATTCCATCATTCCATATTCATTTCTAATTATGAGGGGTGGGGTCAACTCATTTCCCAAGTGAGTACCAGGTGCTAAGCTCATCTGTTTTTCAGATTTTTACTGGGTTAATACTTAATAAACATTTTGACAATGTGAGTTGGAATTTATCTATTGTTACAATTCAGTTTAATAAGTCTTAAAAAGACATTTAAATTTTTTTTTTGTCTATTATATTGATATTTCCTCAGTTTTTATATTTTTCTCATTTAGTTTTATTAGAAAATATCTTTGTAATAATTTTTTGTCTGAAAATAATAGTTATATTTAGTGTATGATGTTGTATAAACTTCATACACTAAATATAACTATTATTTACAACTATTATGTAACAACTATTATGGGATATGAGGTAGGTAATGGTTAACCCTGGCTCATAATTATATTCAGTGTATGATATTTATACATTAAACGTTGTGACTAATTGGGGATCTTAAATGATAAAAATGAATTGTGTGTATAATTCTTTTCTATGTCATCTGCATATTCTTTTATAGAGATAAGTGATGAAAAAAATCTGTTATGGAAATATCATTATCATCATGGAGAGTTGAACAAGTGTTGTTACCATAGCAACAAATTAATAGTTATTTAAGAACATCTATATTAAATGAAGTGTTCATGGCATAATAGTTATAGACGTAGTGTACTTGGTTATCCGAGTTCAATTCCTGGATGAGGCTGTTTGCTTTTCAAATAGTGCTAATACTCTTATGAAAGGCATGAATCCAACTATTATCCATTCAGCTATATGTGAATTGTAGAGCAGACTAGACTTTTAAACTTGGTGCAGCAATTGGTCTAGGAAAAGCCCTGAATTCAAAACCGGTTGTAGACCTGGATCGGGATGGGTTCTGCCAGGCTATTCCTGCTTGAAACATTCTACATGAGTAGCACACCCACAACTAAACCTACAGGACCAGTCGGCGGGGTGGGGGGAACTGTAGATACACCAACTGTATCTCTGCAGAGGGGTAAGACCCCCCTCCTACCCAACGAGTGTCCTGATATGACACTAAACAATCTGATTGTGAGGCTCTGGTAATGCAAGAGCTTTAGGGAATGTGGAGTACCTCTTCATTGCCACTGTTCACAGGCCTACTCGGAGTGGTAGCACCTGATAGGGTTCTATCTATGAGTCAAATAGAACTGTTTGACATTTAAACTGATTGCAAACAAATGACTTATCCCAGACTGAATTGTTTGAAGTGGAACTGTTTGATGATTTAACTGTATAAACAAATGACTGATGTTTAATTGAATTGTTAGATGCATAGCAATACTTTGAACCATTTAACTGTATGCAAACAAATAGATTTATTAGTGTTAAATAGCAATACTTGTAACCACTTCACTTTGTGCAAACAAATGATTAATATTGACTAGAATTGACTAGATACCAATAATTGAAACTATTTAACTGTGTGCAAAAAGAGCTCAGACTCGTTTTAAAAGTGTTATCTAAAAAATGTTTACAAATCATATGTTTGATATATGAAAACAGAATCTGGCATTAAATAACCTACAATGCCATAAAACCCAAACTGAACCAGGTTACAGGACCAGTGAGGTATCAAGCATATGTAAACAAATGTGAATGTTAGTTTCTTAAAAAATAATTGGAATAGGAACGTATCTATTTTTTTGTGGGTGGGAATAGTAGTAATTATTTTACTCCTTTTGGGGTTTTAACCCCAGCATCAGCTGATGGTCTTTCACTGGAGTCTGATTGGCAGCAAATCTCCTCAGCTATCCAGGACTCTGGCTAATCTCAATGCAGTAGTTTGAATAGTTTCAGCATGTCTTCCAATTTCCAACTCTTCTAGACCCATGACTAAGTTTCTATGGATTGTTGTAAGTGTACCAATTACAATTGGTATCACTGTCACACCTTCATGTCCCTAGGTTTGTTTTTTTTTTTTTTTTTTTAGTTCTCCGAGAAGGTCCAAGTACTTGTCTCTCTATTTGTTTTCTTGAAATTTTTTTTTTTAATACTCTGTGGTCCAGCAGAACTACAAATTCCATTATTCAGCTAGTTCTTTCCTCTCTTTTAAACTATCACGAGGTCTGGTCTTCTGGGACTAGGAGATCACTTTGTATCGCAAAATCCCAGAGAATTCATTATTATAATTATTATTATAAAAAGGGTTTTCGTGACTGACATTGTTTAACTGACTTGATTCATAAAATAAAGAACATTCTTTAGCCCAGAAAATAAAGACGTATTAAATATTTATAAAATATAAAGTCTGCTCTCTGTTAACATGTACTTCAGATATAGATACTTATGAGTATTAGGTGCCTAAATAGTTAGTCTTGTCAGATGTTGTGTTGATGTTCTTCATTTTACAGTGGTAATTTTTAAGACTTGGTAGCTCATCATGGCAACCCTTATTTTTCTTTACAAACCCTTCCTACTTTTCACACAATAATCAGCTGACCTATCTTTGACCTAGGCAACAATAATTAACAATAGATATGACTCACCTAAGGAACAGCCAGTTAGCCAGCCTCCAGGGTGTGGGATAAGACAAGAATTAGATTGGTAGGGAGTTGGGACAGGTAAAAATCTATAAATGTGTCTGGAATATTTTAAGACCTGAAAACAACAATGCCTGACTAACTACCAATCAATTAGTTACAGTTAAAACTATAACTTGTCAACTAGCCTCGCTCCTCTTCCTCGCTCTCCTCCTTTTTTCTTTTTAATTTTTTTTTTTTTTTTTTTTTTTTTTTTTTTACACTAATTAAAGAAAAAAGAACTAATACTCTTCCATGAAAAGAACTTTCTTTGCCTTTATGTTTATATATATCATCATCATCATCATGTCGCCCTGGTAGCACGGATATCCCTGACCCTCTCTCGCCACTCCTCCCTATCGTTCATTGCCCTAGGTAGGTCTTCAGGACAACATCCCGTATCCTCGCATAGCTGCTGAATGTATGTTCGTGCTGGTCGTCTGCTTTTGCACGACCATGTGTGGGGGTCCATAAGAGTACATCTCTTATGAGTTCGTCCCTGCTTCTCCAGCAGTGTCCTGCATGTCTGGTTTGTCTAACTTGAATCGTTTTCGTGATAGGAGGCAGGTGGCCGTACAGTTGGTGTCTTGTGGGGTGTTGCCGCCAGGACTTGTTCAAGATTGCACGCAGCATTCTTGTGTAATTGCCGTCTAGCTTCTTCTCCAGCCGTTTTGTTAGCGTCCATGTAGTGCACCCATATAGCAGTATCGATGTGACCGCTGCCTGGAAGAAACTGCATTTCATTTTATCGGTCAGTTCTGATTTCCATATAATCGATAGCCTATTGATAGCTGTCCATGCTTTCGTTAACCTCGTGTCGATGTCCTTTTCGGTTGATTCGACGCTGCTTCCTTGGTAAGTGAATTTGTCTACTAGTTTAAGAGGGGTTCCATCTAGAGTGGAGATGTCCCCCGTTTGATTATAGCACGTTTTGTGTGCATTAACATAGAGGCCTATGCCTGCGACTGCTCGTTCCAAACTATACAGTAGTGTTTCGGCTTGGTCGGGTGTATTTGCCAGTATCACTATGTCATCGGCGTAGTCGGCGTCGGTAATTGTTTTTGCAGGGTACCTTCTGCTTTTCTTCGTCAGCTCGAAGCCATTCTCTCTGATTTTGTCAATCGATGTTCTAAGTACATAGTCTAGACAAATGATAAAGAGGTACGGAACCAGCGTGTCCCCTTGTAGTACTCCTGCTACAATGTCGAAGTATTCTGTGTCTCCATCTGGTGATCGTACTTTTACTTTGGTGTTTCTATAGAGAATCGTTATTGCTGCTACGGTTTTTAAGACCTTTCTACTGCAGAAGGCTTTTAGTATTTCATGTAATTTCTGAATTCATTCAGTTGAGTTTGCTCAGGCAATAGTAATTTACAAAGCTCTTTGCTTTAGTGTGGCACAAGGCCGAATGAATGGGGCGCCCAATGAGACTTGTGTAGGTTTGCTAGTCTAGCTTGCTAACTGGTACTCCACCAGAGGTACCCATGCTCAGGCAATGAATGTTATTAATCTGTTGTGAATTATTTTATATTGTTTGGCATGAGGAAATATTAAATGTTAATAGATTTCCCCAGCTACAAGTGTCTCAATTGTTTCTCACACTCAAACAAATATGCCAATGAGTTCTGCTACCCAGATACAACAAATATACAAAGATAAACCTTAAAGTCATAGATACCATTAGCCAACAGAATCAATCATAAGGTTGTTTGTTACCTTTTTATAACTTGATTTAGTTGGCTAATACCTATACTTAACTACTGCCGTATCTCTGAGGTAGAATTTATAACCCAACAGATATATAGTGATATATCACATAAATAAATGGATATCAATACTAAATTAAAACAGTTATGTCTGGATAGCAACACCCTCTTCTGTGACAGGCATACACTCCATGTGTTGCCCAAAACATCACATGGGTATGGTACTATTGGTTGGTTTGTGTTTCATAGCGCAAAACCTCTTATATTTTATTCAATTTCAAATCTTCTTTATATGTATTCAGGATTTGTAAACGAATAGTTTGTTGGTAATATTATTTTTAAATGAGCCAGAGGTCATTTGTTTGCACACAGTTAAATGGTTCCAAGTATTGCTAGCTAACATTATTAATTCAATTTAATATGAATCATTTGTTTGCATACCATTAAACAGTTTCAAGTATAGGGAATAGTTCCATATCCCTGTAGACTTGGGAGTAATGGTAATGAAGAGGTCCTCTACATTCCCCTAAAGTCCAGAACTGGAGCCTCACCATCAGCTGGTTTAGTCTCATATCCAAGACCCTTTTTGGGGGGGGGTCTTCTCTTTGCAGAGATGCAGTCAGTTCCTGCTGACTGGGTTGATTGTACTGTCACTTCAAAACATTTAACAAATGGACATTCCTTGCTGTTGGTTCATTTTTAGTGACTGTTATTTTGGCTATCAATTTTGTAAACTTTTTTCCCCCCCACCCAAGTTTCTCCTGATAATGACTTAAGGTGTAAATTATTGGAGAACACCTGTTTATCATATTACTTTTATTCATTTTAGATATGTGGTTGCTGTATCATTTGCTCTAACAATGAGTTGAAATTTATCGCTCTCCAATTTTGACTTCACTCAATTATATAGATTATATTATACACACTTTTTGCGGCAACACCCAACAAGGCACCAACTATACGGCTACCTGCCTCCCATCACGAAAACTATCCCAGTTAGATGAACCAGACATGCAGGACACTGCTGGAGAAGTAGGGACGAGCTCATAAGTGATGTACTCCTATGGACCCCCACATATGGCCGAGCAAAAGCAGGACGACCAGCGAGAATATACATACAGCAGCTATATGAGGATACGAGATGTAGCCCTGAAGACCTGCCGGAGGAGAGGAACAATAGGGGGGAGTGGCAAGAGAGGGTCAGGGATATCCGTGCTAGCGGCACGACATGAGATAGATATATATATATATATATATATATATATATATATATGTTAGTGTGTGGGTTTCAAAAAATTTGATGACTATTAGATGGTTTTTTTTTTTTTTTGGGGGGGGGGTTCTTTAAGTCATTTCATCTAATAGCTTGACCAGTTTCATTCATCATTTTGTGCCATCAGCACAGATATCCCTGACCCTTTCTCACCACCTCTCCTTATCATTCATCACTTCCGGCAGGTCCTCAGGGCTACACCCCGTATCCTCAAAGAGCTGCTGTATGTAGGTTCTAGCTGGTCGTCCTGCTTTTGCTTGGCCATGTGAAGGGGTCCATAGGAGTACATCACTTATGAGCTCGTCCTGGCTTCTCCAACAGTATCCTGCATGTCTGGTTCGTCTAATTTTGATAGTTTTCGTGATGAGTGGTAGGTGGCCATACAGATGCTGCTTTGTGGGGTGTTGCCTCCAGGACATGTTCAATATTGCTCGCAGCATTCTTGTGTAGTTGCTGTCAAACTTTTTCTCCAGCCATTTAGTTAGCGTCCATGTAGTGCATCCTTATAGCAGTATTGACACGATCACTGCTTGGAAGAAACTGTTTTTCATTAAAATGATTTCAAATTTTAACAGTGTATGTAGAAATAACTCTAAATTTTATATTTAGTGTCCCCAGCAACTGTAGAAATGCCATTTCTTGGAAAAGGGAAGGTGTTTAAACATTAAACATAGAATTTTATGTTCAATTTTTTTTTTTTTTTTTTTTCTGAAATACCCTGTATAATTGTAAATAGATTTAAAAAAAAAAAACAACAACAAAACTTCAACTCATAATTTCTACTATCTGATGATAGTAGTTATGTAAGTATGTGAAACGTTAAATAACAGCTTTATTACATTTGTAGACTTTGGTGTCCCATCCTGGTGTAAAGACTTAACAAATTAGGCTCACAGGTCTGAAGAGTGAGTTCAATCTTCACTGGATGCAGCCTTGTGCTAAATCTTAGCTAGGCTTAATTTTTTTTAAGGGCACCTTAGTTATTGTAATGGTTAGCAAACTGGATTAGCAGACCATTGTTTGCGAGTTCAATTCTTACTGGGTGCCCCATACTTTGTGCCTTGTGACACAACTAAGTTAAGTTTAGTAAATAAATATTGCATTTGCAAAGTTTTTAATTCAGCCTTTCAGGTTAAGGTTTTTAAATTGCAAATCATTGATCTTTATTTTTAATATTTTTTAAAACTATTTTTAGTGTATTGGTTATTGTAACAAATTCTTTTGTATATTAAGTCGGGTTGATCACATAAATTCCTTTGACCTTCTCGCCATCCATCCTTATTGTCCATCACTCTTGGCAAGTCCTCTTGCCAGCATTAAAGTCTTTTCAAATTGGCCAACATTGGTGTGAAGGAGCCCACAGGAGAATTTCGCTAATGATTTCATTCCTGCTTCTCCAGCATAATTACCTCGTCTTACTTGGACGGTCTGTTAGATGAGAGATGGAGAAGACTGTACAGCTGCTGTTATGTGGGGTGCTTGCATAGTTCCCCTCTTGCTTTTTCTCCAAGCACTTCATTAAAGTCAGTGGTGCAACCATACAACAGTACTAACACAGCAACAGCTTGGAAGAATTTATTTTATTAGATCAGTTTTCTATTTCGTGAACAGTCTATTGATAGCAGTTCATGCCTATGTATATATTGACATTGCTTTCAGTAGATAAGATATTGCTACCGAGATAAGTGAAACAGTCTAACTTGAGTCCCCTACACACAAGATAATTTCAATTATATCATAGAATAAACAGTGTAAAACTTATACATGACTTCAGACGTGTTGATACAAGCTCATGTGAAGATGTAAGTTTTTTACCCTATCTAATTTTATAATTGAAATATTGCAATATTGGTTTGCGTTCTTGTGCATAAAACACTATATCTGATTGATTTTGAACAGTTTTAACTAATATATATCTGTGTGTATGTGTATAACTGGAAGAAAGCTCAAAATCACAGTTAAATTGTCATTATAAATGTATTTCAGTGAAAAATATCTTTCTCTTCAGATAATATACACACTTAATTTGAGGGTAAAAACAGCAAATATGGATTACAGTGTGTGTGTGTGTGTGTGTGTGCGCGTAATATATATATATATATATATATATATATATATATACATACACACACACACACACACACACACACACACACACAAGTAAAATTGGTGACCGTAGTCAAAGGTGACTTGAAGGCTCCCTTTTCAATAGCTACTACACCGAGGTGTAGGGGAGGGCGCTACTCCTTTCCCCGGATTGCTCCACTTTACCCTTGCTATGTAACTTCTATTGCTGAGTGTTAAGCAAGGCGGTATTAAATACCCTTTTTTAAAGTCTTTGGTATGACGCGAAATATATATTGTGTGTGTGTATTTTTATATAATGTTCAGGTGAAAAGAAAAGGGAGTCAAAATATTAAGAACCCAGAAAAAGTGTGTTCTTGTAGCTGACCCAACCCAAGGTGAACATATGTTGGGTTTGTATTTTTGGGTTTGTCATAGCAGGTGGAATTTTTGTATAATGTAAGTCTGTAAACTATTATCATTTTGTTTTTTCTATTTACTCCCTTTACATGTGTTAAGTTTCTAGGTTATTTGGGCCATCATACCCCACCCCAACCTCTTAGTATCTTCAGGTGCCTCTAATGAATGTACTGCTACTACATCTACGTTGCTTACATCTCATTAGGTGCTGATGAGGGTTAGTGTTGTGTGTGTGAGTAATAGAAATATGTGGAAAGTTGTATAAATCAAACACTAAACTCAAATTTACATGTGTGATATTTCGTTCGACTTTGTTTCATCTTGGACTTCTTTAGATATAGACTGTTTTCTGAGTTTTTCTATTTAAAAGCATGACAGGAGAAATAAGATGGATGTGGGTATAGTTGTACCAGGAAAACTGGGAGGGATTAAAAGGCTTTCCTGCTACAGTCTCTGTCTGAAGAAGTTCTTGAAGATGAAATAAAGCCCAACAAAATATCACGCGTCTAAATTTGAGTTAAGTGTTTGATCTATCCAACTTTCCACATATTTCTATCATACTGTAAGATTCGCTATTATCTATCGTCTTAACATTATATATAAACAAGAGATACTATTTAAGATACTGACAATCATTATACATAGTTTTTATAGAAAAATTCTTGAAGCTTATTACATGAATATAAAGTTCAGGCAGTGACTGCATCTCTGCAGAGAGGTAAAACTACCTTCAACGGGTGTCCTGGATATGACATTTAACAATCTGATGGTGAGGCTCCAGTCCTAAAGCTTTGGGGTGTGTAGAGTACCCCTTCATTGGTATTACTCCAAGGTCTACTCTGACCTGGAGTGGTAGTACCTGTTAATGTCCCATGTATGGCTCCAATAGAACTGTTCAACCATTTATTATACTTGAAACCATTTAATTGTGCAAACAGATGATTAATTTTAAATTGAATTGTTGATATTACATAGCAGTGCTTGAAGCTATTTAACTGTGCCAATAAATGAGGTCTGGCTCATTTGAAAATGTTATCAACAAACGATTTGTTTACAAATTTGTGTGTGTGATTTGACATTAAATAACCTACAATGGTTGAAATCTCATTAGACACTACCAACCAATCAGAAACAGACTTGAAGACCCCCCCTAAAAAAGGTTTGCTGTTATTTTGACATAAATCTTTGGCAATGTCGTTTTTGCCATGCAACAGTTGCCATCATGTTATTCATGAGTTGGCCACCACAGAATTCATATCTCGACAGCTTGTGACATTTTCTTATGAGATATGTCAAGGTATTTGTCTTTACCATTACGGTCTAGATTATCAGAAACAGCGTATCACCACATCTGTTGCTACTGTAAACGAAGATACGTTAATGCATGTTGGACATTATTGAACTCGCACCTTGATATGTCATGTGACTAATGGTGTACACATCCAGCATGTGTAATCATATTTACCAACCCCTCCGCTCGGGCAGGATATGACACAAGGTCATTTTCTAAGTGGATTTTAACAGGTTTGAATTTAGAATTTTCCTTCTCCTATACTAGTTGCCTTACCAAGGCTGAAGAACCCAGTCTGCCCTACTATTTACCCATAGCTGGAGGGAGAATAATTGGATTCATACCTTTCCCAAGAGTATTAATGCAATGTGAAATGCAATCAATCTCGACCAGGATTTGAACTCGTGTTACCGTGTTCATTTCCTACGACGATAACCAGTACACCACGGGCACCTCCAGCATGTGTAATAAACCTCAAGAGTTTCTCTACAAAACTCTGCATCGTCAGTATCTGTATAATAGATGTTTTACAACATTTTTCTTGTATATATATATATATATATATATATATATATATATATATATATATATACGATGGTTATTCAAACAAGACCTTTCACCTGCACAGAAATTAAAACAAAAATATTCAGCAAGACTCTTTCTGAGGGAAGCTTAGAACTTTTTTGAACAACTCTTTTATCTATATAATCTGGAAATAAATCCGAAAGTATGAAAATGTATACATGAAAAATAAAAGGTCTTCAAAAGACGATTTTATTTGTAATAATACCGTAACGTTGGTAAATATTTCTACAAATAAAACTTGAATTCAGATCTCAGATCAGATTCCATTTCCTAAGACGATAACCGTTACACCAAGCACTCCTCTTTAGACCTGAGAGTGGTTATGAAGGGATTTCTGTCAGTTTTCTCTCTGCCTCTCTCTCTCTCCCCCACACACTACTGGTATGTACTTTCTTAAATGTTTGTTTCTTAAGACCTGAGTCGCAAAAAAATAAGAGAAAAAAAAATGTTATAGTTCATTTCCAATCTTTGGGTATATCGTTACATATTTATCTAGTGGATTATATCATTAGAAAAATTTAACTGTAGCAAATAGATTCATTTTTTCCAAAAAAAAACAAACTAAGGCTTTTACTACTTTGGGCACTACATGACTGGCCGCCGACTGTTCTTGCGCACCCCTCCTTCCGACCCCAAAGTTTATTTTTGTGGAAAACAAAATATACTTTTGGTTAGCTTAAGATGTGTGGGCACATGTCTAGCCAGACTTAGCGAAGTGACAGTTGACAGCTGTTTTTATCTTGTGGGTGGGATTCTGGTTTAAATTTACATATTTAGGTCAGTGGTTTTGAAGTACATTCTTGTTAATAAGGAAAGAATTATGACCACAGTCTTGATAAAGCATCTGCTGGAGGGTAGAGAAGGCCCCACCCCAAATGTTTTGGTTTCTTTGGCACACTTGGCAAATCTATTAATTTCATTATTTTTATTACCCAAGGTGGCCGCGCTTTAAATGTACTATTTCTGTTCATAATAGTTGTTCCATTTAGTGTATGAAATTTATAAGCAAATGTGACAATTATTATGGGACAGAAAAATAGAATAGATAAAACTACTTTTGTCCCATAATTATTGTTCCATTTAGTGTATGAAATTTATATGGAAATGTGACAACTATTATGGAATTGAGTTGTAAAGTTCGAACACTTTATTTTGGTAATATGAAATTAGTATTCCTTACCATTATTCCCAGGTCCACTTTGACCCGGAGTGGTAGTATCTGCTCGGATCTCCTCTATGGGTGGTATGTATCCAGCTTCCCACCAAGCAGGAAAATGGCACAAGGCCATTTCATAGTGGGGACTAGGCACTAATCGCGACTCGTGCACAGCACAGCAGATACAAGAAATATTTGACCTTGTAAAAAAAATTACCCTAATGGGGGGGGGTTCTCAGAACAGGTAAAAGAATTGGGAGATGGCCCCCTGAGGCCAAGTTTACAAAGCAAATAAAACCACTCGGAAGGGTCAAATAGAAATAATTTTGATAGTAATTTATTAGAATGATTGTCATTGTGTCCTGAGTCTGACATTAAACTGGATCTGATGGTGAGGCCTCAGTTCTGGAGAGTGTGGAGTACTTATAGCGTGTGAATTTATAGGCACAGAAATTAATTACGAAACTATTCTTTAACAATACACAACAAACGAAAGTTCTTTATTAGCAGCTTTGAGGCGGTTTGTTCTTGGTGCTGCAAGACTCGTGGTATTTAGGCTTGTTGGTTTTGGAGACGCGATAGCTTAGCGGGATGTTGAAATGGCAGCGTGTCGTTGGACGTGTGAGGGAAGTATTCAAGGTCACCATGTAGTTTTGTGTGTCTGGTAATTGGGGAGAGTAGGCGTTATCTCCATTAATGTCGACCAGAGGTGAAATGAGAGCTAGGTGTGTCGAGAGTGAAGTGGCGCTCGGATCGACATAGTAAATTTTTGTGGTGCTTGTGGAAGGCATGCTGAACGTATCTAATTCATATTCAACTGGGATTCCTTGGTCTAAAATATATTAGACACAAAGAATCCATAAATTAGAAGGTTCCCTTGCTGAGTGTCCATGTTGCTGCTGCTAGGGTTAAAGCCACAGTGATATGTCCAAACTGGGTGGCTTGTTTTGCTAGCCGGAAATGAAGGTCCGGGCTGAATAGGATATGTCATCCTGATTGGGTGAAATTCAGTGTTGAATTAAATAGCGCGCCAAAACAAAATACGATATTTTCCTCTTCTCTACATACTCCTTTATTGCCATTACTCCCAGATCCATTGTGACTGGAGGGGTAGAATCTGTTAGGGTCCTATCTATGGGTCAAATAGATGATTAAAAGATGATTTGCATTCGATCAGACTGTGTGGTGGTGGTGAGGAAACGCTCTTAAAACAGCTGTACAAATATAATAAATGTGAGCCTACTGTGAGTATAATTCTCTAACCTCTTAGCATAAAATAACCTTAGACCGATTGACTTGCCTTTAAAATCAAATATTAAATGTTCTAGAGTCTCATTAGTAAGCATAGAAGTGTTGGTTACTATAGTTTGACTGCTAATTAAATTATGCAATGAAAGACTGATGGGCTATATATATATATATATATATATATATATATATATATATATATATGTGTGTGTGTTACATTTTTACGAACAAAGAAAATATGTAACTGAAAAGAGATGACTTGTAGTATTTAACAATACAATTAGTTCTATTTAAGCACAGGCAGACAAGAGTCTCTCTTGACCAGGAAAAGAAGTTTTAACTTTGTGTGCATCCGTGTGTCATAGCTGATTTTTTTTTTCTTTTTTTTTTTTTTTTCTTTTTCCAAGTCTCTTTATTGTCCCTCATGTGTATCTAATCTTCCAGTCTACAATCTCACAATGCTCTGTCCACAGGAGGCAATTTCCTTTCTATTCTTCAGGGAGGGAATAACTTTGATATTTTTTTCATTAGGTCTGATTCTTAACAATATATAAATATATGTTGGCGAATTGTATTAATATTTGACTACTTTTGAATTTAGTGTTAAAGTATTTTCATTGGTGACACATTATCAAACTTTCACCTTGAAGAAAAAAAAAATTTTGAGACAAGCCTTTAATTTTTTGACTAGTTTTTCTCTCATCTAATGTTTTATTTTGTCTCGAAAATTGCAACAGGTTTTGTTTTTTTCTATAACTGTTAAAAACATCAGCTGGATTTTCAATACATGTGGTTTACTTAAAAGAAAACTTAGTCAAAAATTGATAATGAAAATGCTTCATCTAAGTAACTCAAAACTTTTACCAATTGATCTGTTTATGTAACAGGTTTTAGAACTTTAAGTTAACTCTTGACTTGCATGTTATATTTATGCTTTTATTACTATATTTGACAGCACAAAAGATGGGCAGGCATATTAGATACATCCCTCACTATTTCAGCACATCCCCTTATTTCACTGGAGCCTATTCAGAAAAAATATTTCTTTTAGTCTATTTAAATATGTAATGTTTAAAGCAAGTTTGTATTACTAAAGCTCTATGGTTATAGCAAAAAATATTGTATTAAAAAACAAAAACAAGGTAAGCTAGTAGAAGTCGGTTGTAAAGCAAGAAATCACATTAGTGAGAATATCCTATATGATTACTGTAATAAAAGAATTCAATAGAAAACAAAAAACTTTTTATAAAAATCAAGCTACCATTACAATTGAACATGAAATACAGAAAGAATGTGGGGAAAGATTTAGTGTTCTGTGACAAAAACATGAATCATTTTCAAAGTTTGAAAAATCTGCAAAACTCTGCTGCTGCTTGAATATTATATAATCTGAGGTTTGTTTTTTTTCCCCTACCATTTACTGTAATTTCCTTTCGGTTATACTTTTCTTCTATTGTTTTCAGTGGTTATAATCATATAATATCATACCTAAATATTACACCTTTCTTCTATAGTTTTCAGTGATTATAATCATATAATATCATACCTAAATATTACACCTTTCTTCTATAGTTTTCAGTGATTATAATCATATAATATCATACCTAAATATTACACCTTTCTTCTATAGTTTTCAGTGATTATAATCATATAATATAATACCTAAATATCTCTTAACACACTATTGATGATTATCAATAGTGTGTTAAGAGATACTTAGGTATGATAGATCAACTGGTGTTGACAAATATTGCCTTTTAAACGATAGTAATTCCTTGTACAGTACCAGTGGTGATGATAACCACACACACACACACGCGCGCGCACAAAATAAATGAGAATTAGAAAGGAAAGGTTTACCTCAGAAGATACCAAGCCATTGGCCTAATAAATAAAGTGTTCACCAATGGTCTTGAAGACTGGGGTTCAATCCCTGGTTGAGTCATACCAAAGACTCAAAAAAAAATGGTAATTGATGCCCCTTTGCTTAGCACTATAAGATAAGGATCAAGGGTAAAGTGGAGCAACCCAGAGAATGGAGTAGCAACCTCCCCTATACCTCGGTGTAGCAGCTATTGAAAAGGGAGCCTTCGGGTCGCCCTCGACCAAGATCGCCAACTTTACTTTCCAGGGAATTGAGTAGCACCCTCCCTAACACCTCAGTGGAGTAGCTATTGAAAAGTGAGCCTTCAGGTTACCCTCAACTAAGGTCGCCAACATTACTTTACAAAAGGCCTCAACTTTATATATAAGAGTCAATGATTTATTCTGTTTTATTTTTTTAAGTGTATCTTATAAGCTGTCATTTTGTATTATGACGAATATTGAAAATAACATTTAACTGTTTTCTTTTCCAGTGTGGAATTATTCCTTAAAATGAATGCCATATTTTAAGGTAAGTAAACTTAATTAATTTTGTTCCAACTTCACTGCACTGACTTTCAAATCGTATAGAAATTGTAGTTCTCTATTTGTAAACCAATATTTGTGATAAAGCACTTATATAATTTAGGCTAACTTTTTTCTCCTCCCTTTTTTTTAATTAATTAGAAAATATCTATTTCATATGTTCTAATCATCTAGTTTTATACTGTAAATAGATGTGTTGAACAGCACAGGGTGGGTGCAATTGAATGCCATAGGCAACTTGATATTGAACTGAACTCTCCTCTGTTTGGCTTGGACTTTCAAGCAAGCCTGCCAGTATGTTAACAGTAAGTTTAACTTTTTATGTGTGCTGCTGTTGTCTGAATAAACAAAGACAAGTGTCATGCATGCACATGTTCGGAAGACTAATTTAAACTTTTTTTCTGGGATTCATCACAGGGAAACTATTGAGCAGAATTGGCTGCATATGAGACTCAGATATCAGCAATCTTGGAACAAGAAAGGAACTTAAAGCATGAGACAAAAAAATTGTTGTCAACAAACAACAGTAGAAATAAATAGCCAGTTCTGGAGTGTCTGAAATGCCTTTTCATTGTCATTACTCTCGGGTCCACTCTGACCTGAAGTAGTAGAATCTATTAGGGTCCCATCTAAGTGTCAAATAGATCTGTTTAAAATTATTCATATTTGATTGTACTGTATGCAAAGTACAACAAATGTATTATAAATTTGAATTATCATGACCAGAAAATCTGGCAAGTACTGCATGTGACATATGGAACCACTGGACAGCTGTTTCAACCTTATTAGGTCTCATTTGCTGTGTATATATGTCTAGAAGTTAGGAAATTGTGTTCATTTCCCTATTCATATTTACAGTTGTCATACATTCTTTTTATCTTTTAAATAGAGGAATTAATTATAAATCTGAGTTACCATGACCATACACTACTAATGAGACATAATAATTCAAATTTATAATATAATCCCTCTATTTAAAAAATAAAGAATGTATGACAACAAATGTAAATATGAATGGGGGAAATGAATACAATTCCTAACTTCTAGACATAAAATAACCCTAGACAGGTTGATTTGGAAACTTTTAAGAACTTTTTAAAATTGTCTACTACTAAAGCAGAAATCAATAAATTCTTAGTCTGTTTACAACAAAGTTTAAACTTTGATAATAACTTAGGCAATGATCATTGTTAATGTGTGAGCTGAACATTGATTTATGTATTGGTTCAATATGAACTAAGGCAAAGCTTAGCAAAATGAACTACACAGGTAATTTTGTTTATAGTGGTAAAAATTTATGAAGAACCAGACACACTTTTGATGAGTTGATAGAAGAACGGTACACTAATGAACCACAGATTCTCTGAACTTGAATTCAGTCTCTACTTCTCTAGAAAAGTTGCCCTACCAAGGGCCATTGAGAGCTGGTTAAATTTGGTGTTAAAATAATGAAAGATTCTCTGCACAGGTAAAAAAAATGCGAGCAAGCATAACATAGTATAAAATTTAAGTATAAACAGACCCTGCATGGTTCTAGGGGATGAAAGTACTGCTGCACTTTGCATGGCACTAGGATTAAATTACAGGTATACACTGCACACTAAGGTTTCAAAAGTACAGGTGCACACAATAGTATTAAACTTTTTAATTAAAAAGAAAAATTTTGTTTTGTTTTTTACCTAAATTTGAAAGTAATTAAATTGTGTCTGAAGTCTTAATTGTTCATTTGTTTTGTTTTTTAGTATTGTTACCCATTTAGTAGGTGTCAGAATCTATTTAGTTAAGATGGTGTCTGTCAATTACTTATTGGGGGGGGTATTAGCCCATTGGCATAATGGTTAGTGTTTGCCAATGGTCCAGGAGACTGGGGTTCAATCCCAGCTAGAGTCATACCAATGACTCCAAAAATAGTACTTGATTCCTCCTTGCTTAACTCAGCATTATGAGGTACAGATCAAGGGTAAATTGTGCAATCCAGGGAAAGTAGTATTGCCCTCCCCTATACCTTAGTGTAGTAACTATTGAAAGGGGAGTCTTTGGATCACCCTCAACTATGGTCGGTCAGCTAACGCACGCACGCACGTGTAAAATATTCACACATTTTTTATATATATATATATATATATATATAAGCATGTTTGATTAAATAGTAAAGACATGTTTTGTCTGTATAAATTAAGATCCTTTCAAGTTTCCTGACAAGTGTCATGGTTTCAAGTTGGGATTGGTGGATGAATTTACCAAAATTGTCCTGAGCACTTTTTTGGACTTTTCATAGGCCATCATCAGTGGTTGCTTGCATGTGTAAAGAGTGCTTTTTTTTGTTTTTGTTTTTAATGAGTTTGAAAGTTTTTTTATATCATAACAAAACTATGCAAACGCAGAGTTGGATAAAACTGAGTTGCTGATGAATTTAAAAGACAGAACGCTATCAATGGAAATAGAATACTATCAAGAAATACAGAATGTTAAATTATACAGACAAATGTGTCTTTACTATTTAATCATACTAACTTAAATGAACAACTGCTGCTTAAATTCACACACACACACACACACACATATATATATATATATATATATATATATATATATATATATATATATATATTACTCTGTATTGTCTGTTACATTGAGCTCTTTACCAGGAAAATTTAAATATTCACTCTTGAATAGTTTTCTTGTCCTGATGGAATTACTCCCAACTCCAGTTTAACTGGACCAAATAATTCTTATATGAGAAAAATTGCCAAACTTTCTACAGTCAGAATTTATAAACAAAATGTCTTTCCTCCAAATGGAAAAAAATCTTTGAAACAATGCAAACATCAAAACCGGGTAACATTGGATTATAAAAAAAAAAAGAGAAAATTTATCCCCCACTCCCACAAGAAAAAAAATTAAGGAAAACTTTTTGAATTGCACGTGCTTAAACAAGGTAACATTTTGATTGAAGGAACTGGAAAATATAGAAGTAGGATTATATAACTCGGTCTTATGAGAAAGAAGGTTTGAATGCCAAGGAAATTACCTTTTATATTTTACATATACTAAAAGACACATCAATAGTCAAATTGCCTGGAAAATACAAAAGCAGAAAACACCTATACACACAATTTATTTTCAACAGTCTCCAAATGAAAATTTTTTAAATACCTGACGAGACTCTTGATTCTTGAAATGTGTAATTAAGAAAAAATAATACATATGAAAATTTAATGTTTCTAGAATTTTCTTTATATATATTTCTACTGTCAGAATAATATATAAACAAAAAATACTCTTCTAGTATTTTGTGCTGTCACAGACATAAACTCAAAATTTGAAGATTGACAAAAATTGTTTCAAGGTTTGGCGCAATCCAATGGGTGTGTCTTTGGCAGTGGAAAATATTGTACTTGATAACCTCTTCTTATTGTGGTCAGCCAAGTGCTCTTGAAGTCTGCTAGGATATTAATTTCTCATTCTCTGTTGCAACTACTTCATTAAATTCTCCAATTTACCCCCCCCCCCCAAGAAATCATGATCTTTGTGACATATTTCTAATATCTGTTTTCGTATCCTGGGTGTAACTCGCAATCACATGAGGATATGTACTTCACATTTTAAGATGTGAACAAATTGAATGTAATAGAAGAGTGAAAGTTAAGAAAAAGTCGCTTGTCACTGGTATACATCTATATTATAATGGCCAGATTTTTGTCTTTTGAAAATGTTTCTTTAACTGACTAAAAATGGGACATTGCGCCAAGAATTTTATAAGCGGAATAGCAATTGTCAATTGGTATGAATGATGATAAATAAAATGGATGATGTAATATTTATGTGTTTATAGTAAGTAAAAAGTAAAGTTGGCGACTGTAGTTGAGGGTGACCTGAAGGCTCCCTTTTCGATAGCTACTACACCAAGGTGTAAGGGAGGGCACTACTCCTTTCCCAGGATTGACCAACTTTACCTTTGATCCGTACCTTATAATGCTGGGTGCTAAACAAGAAGGCATCAAGTACCTTTTTTTTTTCTTTTTTTTTTTTTTTTGTATGACTCAACCTGGGATTGAACCCAGGTCTCCCAGGCCATTGGCGAACACTCTAACTATTATGTCAATGTCCGGTACTAAATGCTCTTAGACTCAAATGTGGTCTCCAAAATGTTTTTTTTTTTTTTTTTTTTTTTTTTTTTTTTTCTTGAGTGCCATTCGAAGCCACACTCAAATTTTTGATTTATTGCACACTCTTCTATTTCATGGAAACTGAAACAAATCTGAAGGAGTTTTTCAAGTTTTATAAGCGGTAGTGTGCTGCCACAACAAAAATGTTCCCCCTATATATCTTCTTTCTGGATGTGGTTTAGAACTTTTTGAATGACGTGTGTGTGTGTGTTTTGGCATATAAATTTTTTCTTTTTTCTGGAAAAATTGTTTGATCATAAGGGAGGAGAAAGAACACATTTAATAGATTTATTAAAAGCCCTTGAACTAATAACTAAAAAAATAAATTTTGATTAGAGCCAAATTTTCAAGTGTTTAACTTTAATTTCATAATGTTTATACACTTTTCCTTTCTCATGCTCTTAGTCACTTTTAGTTTGATTTGGGAAATGATATTTCTAATTTAATTAAAACCAATACTAATTAATTCCTGTATTGCTATCAGACTTCATTAAATTTTCACATTAGTCAATTACACTGGGGTTCAGTTCTGAGAGAAAGTTTGATATTACTTAAAAAGTCTGAATTATGATAATCTGCTTTAATTCAAATTCATCCTAATCTTCATTTCTCAAAGGAAATAACTATCAAATCCTCAATATATAGTACTTATTTTTTTAAAATTATGAATTCTGTTAATGACACAATTGTATTGATTGTAAATGCTTCCTAAGGTGGCCTTTAAGTAAGTGTAGGAATTAAATGAATAAATGAAATATCCTGAAAGGTAAATATTTTTAAGGAATTTTCTCTTTACATTTTCATGTTTTTTAAAAAGCTTTTACTAAAATTCACCAATATGAATTGGTATATTAGTTTGCTTTGGAAATATCACATTTTCTTATATATTTATGTGTAAAATTAGCTTTTTTTCTAAACATTCTGAGATATATATATGTATGTTAGAAAGTCCCTTCCGTTAATATACTCCTGAGTTATTGCAAGAGGCTTGTGTAGAACCAGCTACACATTTGGATGAGCTGAGGGCAGAAGTATGGTGCACCACTTTGTCCCAGAATCTCTGAACAAATCTCTACTGGTTTCCCAGGGACAGCCTCGTGCAGGAGTTAAACTCTACTTATTGTTCATTTCCTGAATAATAACTGTTATGGCATATATATTTTTTTCATCATACAACGTGTGAAAGCACGTGCGATACCCTAGCCTCATCAGCTGATGGAGGTGCCTGTGGTGTAATGCTTATCGTCGCAGGATATGGACACGGTGACACGAGTTCAAATCCTGGACCTGACTGATTGCATTTCACATAGCACTAATACCCTTGGGAAAGGTATGAATCCAATTATTCTCCCTCCAGCTATGGGTAAATAGTAGGACAGACTAGGTTCTTCAGCCTTGGTGAGGCAACTAGTCTAGGAGAAGGAAAACTCTGAATTCAAATCTGTTAAACTCCGCTTAAAAAAATTGACCTTGTGTCATATCCTGCCCGAGCGGAGGGGTTAGGTAAATAGGATCTCTTCATTGCCATTGCTCCCAGATCCACTCGGATCCTGAGTGGTAGCACCTGATAGGGTCCTATCTTTGGGTCAAATAGACCTATTTGACATTTAAACTCTGTTCTTTGACATTTAAACTGGGTGCAAACAAGTGACTTATGCTAAACTGAATTGCTTGAAATAAAACTGTTTTTACATTTAACTGTGTGTAAACAAATGATAGATGTTTAAGTGAATTGTTAGTGATACATAGCAATACTTGGAGCCATTCAACTTTGTTGACATACTAAACTGAATTGTTTGAAATAGAACTGTTTTTACATTTAACTGCGTGTAAAGAAATGACTGATGTTTAATTGTATTGTTAGTGATTCATAGCAATACTTGAAAACATTAAATGGTATGCAAACAAATAATAAATTGTAAAAAGAATTATTTGTATTAGATAGAAATAAGTGAAACTATTTAACTGTGTGGAAAAAAGAACTCAGGCTCATTTAAAAATGTTATCTACAAAATGTTTATATATATATATATATATATATATATATATATATATATATATATATATATATATATATATAGATTTGGCATTAAATAACTTACAATGATTGATATTCTTTAAAACCAAATCTCATTCTATAGGCTGACTATCTCTGTTTGAAAATTATTTGTAGTAGATAGGAATACTTGAAACCATTTACCTGTGTGCAAACAAATAATTATAGACAAGTGCAAATGTCAAAACAATGCTGTGGAACATTTGAAAATATAGTTATAATTACAATTAAGCATTTGAAAGTGAATCAAGTTTCAGCATTAAACAAACCTATATTTTCTACATGAAAATGCAGAGCAATATAACCATATATTTTTAGCTTGAAAAAAAAACCTCATGAATCAGTTACATGAGCTCATGTTTTTCTGACAAAAGTCAGAAAAATAGAATATTAAACTTGCCTGAGGATCAAAAGTGTGAAACTCTGAGTTGTGAGTTTTAATCTTTTTTTATATTTTCTCTTTTATTTTTTTACATCTGAAATGTTTGTGTATGTGTCATACAATATGTAAATTTCTGGGATTATCAGAAATTTGCAAAAGGGTCCAACTGAAATATTCATTTACTAAAGAAATATATGTATGTGTTTATAAAAGCATGTTCATATTAAGATTAATAAAATATTTTTGAATAGTTAAAATGTTTTAAAATTCTAAAAAAAAGGGACCCTTCATTTTGATCGCGTCTCTTCAGACAATTAAAACCATCAAAATTAAGTTTATACATGAGGAATTAAACATGGTTTTAATTCTCTAAAGTGACATGATCAAAATGAAATCTTTTAATAATTTTTACAATATTTTATTAATCTTAATATGCATAACCTTTAGACGCACTGTTTAAATTCTGTATGTACCACAAAAAAAAAAAAAAAAAAAAAAAATTATATATTCATTCATTCTGCTCTTTTGATGCAGCATAGGTATAGAAAAAAACTATTGGATTTCATTTAATGTAAATCTGTTCAGATTTCCATATTGAAGCTGGTGCAAATATGTTCACCACTTGAAGTTGATACAATAATTAAATATGTCATGTTTATCTTCAAGGCAACCTCCTGCTCCTATTCCCACACACCTACCTACAGTTTAAAAACTGATGCCAGATAAAAATCTAAATTGCGTAAATGCAATTTTCAAAAAAAAAAAATTTAATAAGGAAAATTTTCTGATCAATAAGATTTATGAATACAGATAAGGAATTTTTTCATTTCTACAACATTCAAATATGAACGTATAGTATACACTTGATCTTTTATTTGTCTAATTGATGTCACTTTGGATTATGTAACTAATTTGATTTATATAAGTGGATATCATTTACCTCATACATCAAGGTGTACTCATTTTAACTGAATGAATAATTACTAACCAGACCCATGGAAATCCCACCAAATAAATTAATAATAGAAATATATAACAAATTATGGAGAGGGTTGGTTGGTTGTATTTCACAACATATCAATCCATTTAGGTTATTTAATGCCAAATCCAGTTTGTTTGTTTTTCATCTTTATGATTTATAAGCAAATATTTTGTCAGTAACAATTTTTTTAATGATCCTGAGCTAATTTGTTTGCACACAATTAAAGGGTTCTAAGTATTGCAAGTTAACATTAGTAATTCTATTAACATTATTTACTCACAGTTAAAAGGCTTGTTGGAATTATCTTATTATAATGGGAGCATCTTCTTAGAAGGGACTTTTATGGTTGTCACCACCAGAAGGAAATGACAGGATTTTTTTTTTTTTTTTTTCAACTGACACCACCTGCTGAGAGAATAACCTTTTTTCATTGATGCCACGACTCGGAAGACATAAATTTAGTAGTCCCGTGAATTTTTGCAGGACGTGCTGGTTTTTAAACATTGGCGTTCCCTACAGTCAAGACAAAATAGTGACTAGGGAGTAAATCCCTTTGAGAGTTTTGCTGCTGTGCTGGACCTCTCCTAGCAAAATATGCTATTACCTGTATCTGTGAATTTGTACAGTCTTGACTTTAACCATGAGATGTCCCAGAACTACGCTCTGCTACCAGTGTTCTAGAACTACACTGCTGTGCTGTATTCTTCCTTGTGAAATGTGCTGTTGCCTATATCAGAACTTGTGCTGTCTTGACCTTAACCATGATGGTGTCCATTTAAATTTCCTGTCCTATACAAGTGCTGAAGGAATTGCTGAATGAACCCCCATGTGTCTGCATTATTCACTGTATTCTTTATGGAAAAGTGAACAGGTTTTCCAAAGAGATCATTTTTGCTTAAGAGACTCTTCCAAATCTTTTTACATTCATACAACACCCCTTTTTTGAGTTGTAAGTACCAGCTCCTTTGTTCATTGAAGACATATCAGTTCCTTGTAATTCATGAGTGACCCAGTGTGTTTTTTTTTGTTTTTTTTTTTTGTTTTTTTTTTTGTTTTTTTTTTTTAAACAATTTGTATCATTGTTACTTGATTCAGTTTTTTGATTGAGCTCTAAAATAGCAATTAATTTTAGCAACAAGTGTTTTTATTCAAAACTTTGTAACTTTTTTTTTTTCTTTTTTTAATTTTTATTTACTTGGTAATAAATAGTTCTTAGTTGTACACAAGAGGTACATTTGTCTTATTTTTTCCTTTCTTTTTTAAGTGCTGTTTTATATTCCATGAAAGGATCCATGTTGTTTTTTGTTTGTTTTTTTTATAAAAATTAATCCTTTTAGGTTCTAAGTATTGCTAGTTACACATTAGTAATTCTATTAACATTATTTACACACAGCTAAAGGGTTCTAAGTATTGCTATATTATATTGATAATTCAATTAACATCATTTGTTTGCCTACAATTAGATGGTTTCAAGTATGTAAAATATGACTTGATATTTCTATTTGACCCCATAGATGGAACCCTAATCAGTACTACCATTATGGGTCAGTATGAACCTGGGAGTAGTGGCAAAGAAGGATACTCCACATTCACTAAAGCTCCAGGTCTGGTGCCTCACTTACAGATGGCTTAGTGTCATATCTAAGATACTTGTTGGGGTGGAGGGCTTACCTTTCTGCAGAGATACATTTGGTGTCTTCTACAGCCCTAGCTGAGAAATTTGGTTGTTATTTGCTTAGCTTATCTCTGTTTCTTGACCGTTCTCAAAAAATCTGCTGTGAAACCCTTGGATGCTTACTACTCTCTTCCATTATGCTCTTGTGTAATAAAGGTAACTGATGAAGATTAAAATAATCCTTGGCTGGATCTCATATGTACCCAGAAAAAGATGATTTATTTTGATTTGTAGCTTTTTCATAGCATAAAAGGAATTGGTAATTCAAAACGCACCAAGGGAAACTTCTTATTTATATGAACAGATTTTCTGCTTGTTTAGCACAATTCCATGAATATGGGTACCCAGTGAGAATCAAACTCATGAATAATGATCCACTAGCCTTGTCTGCTAACCATTACACCACTAAAGGTGCCAAGAGAGATGTCTTAAACAAGAGATAAACTAAATACCATTAACACCCTGTTATCAAATCTTGAACAATATTTAAATATTCTGTTGGCCTTGTCAACTGGGCTTAGAACGGGCTGACTGTATCCTCTACAGAGGAGTTAGAACCTCTAAGAACTGGTGTATTGGGTAGGACACTAAATTGAATCTAATGGTGATGCTCCAATCCTCGTGAGTGTGTAGTACCTGTTAGGGTTCCGTCACTCCCAGATCCACTCGCTACCACAATAGTAGCACCTTTTTATAGGATCCTATCTATGGGTCAAATAGAACTGTTTGACATTTAAATTGTGTACTTATGCTAAACTGAATTGTTTGAAATAGAGCTGTTTTTATATAAAACTGTGTGTAAACAAATGATTGATTTATGTACAAAATGTATTTAGAAATCTTTTTTTTCATTTATGGCCTCCAGGTGGTCATTACTATAAATACAAACACAATATTGTAATTTTTCAGTTACCAGGGGGGAAAAAAAGTTGTGTGTAGCTACAGAAATACCTATGACTACACATATTATTTCTTCATTATGATTACCTGCAGTTTTATCAAAAATATATGTAATCATTTATTAAGTTTAGCACAAACCCAAAGAGAATCAAACTCGCTAACAATGGTTTCCTAGTCTAACTATTTACATGACCCCCATTGACAGAGCTTGGAATATGCCAACTGTATCCCCCTACTGAGGAATAAAATCCCTCCCCAAAAAGGAAGTTCTAGATATGACTCTAAATTGTATCCTATGCTGAAAAATCTCTTAGGTAAACCTGGAGAAAATTTTTAAAAAAATATATAGCACAGCTTCACACCTTTGCAAAAGATTAATTCTAAAGGTGCTTCAACCAATCAAAAACTCAGTGGAAATTATTGAACACTGAAAGGATTATTTTGAAGAAAAGTAATGTTTCATTCCTGTCTTGGTAAGTACAACTTAAGTCTTGATATATTTTTTAACATATATCAAAATATCTATAATATAAAATTTTATATTTTTTTTCATATATTAAAAGTTTAATTCACTTTTAAGATTTTAACTTACTAACATTATCATGAAGGGTTTTCGGACAATTGTCTTCATCTTTATTGTTATTTTCACAACGTTTCGGCTGATATGACCGGCTGCCTTCAGGTGTTTGTCGAACTCGGGAACTTTCACGGAACTTCGAACTATGTCCTTTATTGAATCCATTGGGGTCACCTGTTCTGATTCCGTTAGCCATAACCGGGTACAAGTGTTAAGTATTCCTGTATTGTTACTCGCCTGTAGTGAGGATTGAACCTGCAACCTCTAGATGATTGTCTCCTTTAGAAGCTTGGGGAACCAACGCCTATAACCATTATGCCATGTGTCCTACTGCTTACTATCTTTTAGACATTAAGTTGGTATGTATCCAAAAGACAAGGACCACTTCATACAGTTTGACAGACTTAAATTATTTTTTCCATTTTTGAGTAGCCATCATTCTACAACAGGCACATCTTACACTGAAAATTTGTTTTTTGGCATAAGATATTGAAATTTTTAAAATGTTATAAGCTAAGCTCTAGAAAATATTTAGAAAAATGAACTCCAAATTCATTTTTTTAGAAAACTTTTTTTTTATGTTACTTAGAATCTAGATCATTTTGGGGCACCCAGTGAGAAGTATTCTCTAGTAATAGTCATCTTGACCAATACATTGGTCTAGTGGGTAGAGTGTTTGCCAATGACTTTAAAAACCGTACTTGATACCTCCTTGCTTAACAATCAACATTATAAGGTACGTATCAAGGGTAAAGTGGAGCAATCCAGGTAAAGGAGTAGCACCCTCCCCTACACCTCGGTGTTGTAGCTATTGAATAGGGAGCCTTCTGGTTGCCCTCGACTATGGTCGCCATTTTACTTTTAAATAGTCTTCTTGGGGCACCATGTAAGAAATGAACTCGCCAGTAATTGTCTCCACCCTGTTGGTAGGGATTAGAATATGCTGATTATATCTTCTGTGGAGGGGTAAGACCTCCCCACCACAGAAAGGGTGACCTGGGTATGACACTAAACTGTATCTGATGGTCAGGGTTTCAATTCTGGAGAACTATGGAGTACCTCTTTATTGTCAATACTCCCAGGTTCAAACTGACCCAGAGTGGTATTACCTGTTGTGGGGAGGGCATCTATGGATCAAATAGATCTGTCTAAAAAAATATTCCAATTTAATAGGCCATGTACAAAAAAATAATAAAATAAAATAAAATAAAATCAAAGATCATCCTTACCAGATTACTATTAGTATGATTTTTTTTTTTTTTTTTTTTTTTTTACTGTTATAATCTGCTGTGAGACCAGTCTTGACCTTTTACCCAAAGTAGAATGATAGTTCAGCTAGTATTTGTTTGTATATATTCTCTATAAAAATAAAGGATTCATATATATCAAGTTATTTTTGTGATTGTAGTAATTTTCAAGTGATGATACTACTTTTTTCTATTGGGGGGAGGGAGAATCAGTATTGATGATGAGTACTTTAATCTATCACAGATGTTCCATAATTGGAGGAAATAAATCAGGATAGACATTTTGTCTACCTCATTAATTGAAAAGGCTCAATTACAAGATAACTTCTCAATTTCCAAATAATACTAACAAGGCATAATTACATGCCTCACTCTCATATTTCTATTTATCATCTTTATTTTGGACTGTCTACATTTCTTGATATGTTTTGCTTATTTTGGAATTGGCATATTATCTTTTCATGGGAGGGGAGGGAATGCGCACACAGTAACACACAAGCATACATACATACATACGCATACATATATAATTGTTTTCTTTTCTTTTTCTTTCTTTTGTTTTAACAAATACAAAAAGTGAGCCATTACTCCCTGATCCACTCTGACTCAAAGTGGTAGTATCTGTTAGGGTCCCAGCCATTTAAAGATTATTCAAATTTGCTAGGATCATGTGCAAAAAAAACAAAAAAAAAAAATAAGCAAAACATATAAAAAACAAACAAGTAAGCAAAAATATAAACATGAAAGTACAATGAACATGATTCCATACCCTCTTGGCATGAAATAACTCTAGATGGGTTGACATGCCATGAAAATAAATCAATCACAAAGCTTAGATATAGGAATACTTTATATAACTGTAATTTATTTGTATCAAAAATAGTTACTTGAAACTCTAATTGTTTACTATGGATTATTATTATTAGTTACTTGAAGCTATATAACTGTGCAAACAAATGATTATTATCAAATTAAAATGATTACTTAAAACCATATTATTAGTATTAAAAATGCTGGAAATTGTACAACTGAGTACAGTTTGTATTAGATGGGAATTGATCATATAACAATGCAAAAACTTCTTAAACTACAACACAAAAAAATGTATATATGAGCCTATGATGAATGGGATTCCTTAACATCTAGGCATAAAATAACCTTAGATATGTTGATGCGCTGTTAAAATCAATAAATCAATACTAATAAAATCAATACTTAAATGCCTATATAAAAACTTAAGTTAAATTTGTTGTAATTAAGTTTCATGTGACAAAAGAAAATATTTTTACAATCATGAGACGTGACAGAAAAAATTTGATGACAAGATCGGCCAATAAATAAGTAATTATTATAATATTGTACAATATCTTCTCTACTGAAAGTGATATCAACATATCAGCATTGGTAAGGTATGAATTGCTATTTACCAGTTAACAACCATATGGAAATCTAATCTCTCTGATAAAATGGGAATTCTTCCAAGCTGTAGCCATGTCAGTACTATAGTATAGTTGCACCACTTGGACTTTAACAAAACATTTGGAGAAAAAGCTTGGTGCGAACGACAGTGTTTTTTTGGGGGGGGGGTAGCACCTCCACAAAATGCCACTTACCTCCCATCTCACAAACCATCCCAAACAGACGAGCTAAACATACTGGGTGCTAAGGATGATCTTCATAAGCAACATTTTCCTACTGATTCAGACACAGGATGCCCTCTGGAGGACTTACCAAGATGGCTGATTGAAATGGATTGCAAAAGAGACAAATGAATTTATACTGTTGTTTTGTCTTGATGATTAATTAAGTTATTTAATGGTTGATTTTGTCATCAAATTTTTGTTTAATCTGACAATAGCAATATTTCCTTTTGCCACAAGAAACTTTTTAATATAATATCTTGAAGTTTGGTTTAAAAAAGTACATACAATAAATAAATTCAGAAAAATTGTTGGACAAGAGGCACATTTTTTTTTTTTTTTTTTTTTTTTTTTTTTTTTTTTTTTAATTCAATGAGCTATTGAGTTCAGTTGTATCAATTATCTATGATATTAATGTTTTTATTTTTAGTGTGAAAGATTCTAATTTATATTTTATGATTCTTTCTGGGATAACTACTGAATCATTTAATAGGCAAGGGATTGACGTGATGTTTATTTGGCAAGGGGTTGGTCTTATGGCATATCAACCATGGTTGGTTATTAAATGCCAAACCCTGTTTTTACATATATATCAAATATTTTCAACTATTACAACAGAAATCAAATGAGTTTCACAAGTCATCTTGTTTAAGATATTGATAATGGCAGGAGTAGACTTGCGATAATCTAAAAAAACAACTGACCTGACTTAAGAGAAAACTGCCCAGTCAGCTGGGACTACAGAATTCACTGAGTGCATCTCTGCAGAGGGGTAATACTCTCCCCAATGAGTGTCTTGGATATGGCACTAAACAATCTGATGGTGAGGCTTTAGTAATGCTGAGTACCTCTTAATTTCCATCACTCCCAGGTCCACTCTGGCCTGGGGTGGTAGCACCTGATAGGGTCCTATCTGTGGGTCAAATAGAACTAAACCATGTACTTATGCTAAACTAAATTGTTTTAAATAGAACTGTTTATATGTATAAATATAGATTTGGCATTAAATAACCTACAATGATTGATGTGCCATTAAACCAAACTAAAAAGAAAAAACTAAAATGGAACTTCCAGTGGAATAAGATACAAAAATTCTAATTAAATGCAAGTTATCAATGATTCTGATCCTAAAACTGAAGTTTCCATATAAGGAAATCATACACTCATATATATGTATGCTTGGTTTGGTTTTATGGCATATCAACCATTGTTGGTTATTCAATACCAAATCCTGTTTTTGCATATATATATATATATATATATATATATGATTTATAAACACATTTTATAGATACCCACAGTTAAATGATCAAACAGTTCTATATCTAACAATTCAATTTAGCATAAATCATTTGTTTGCTCACAGTTTAAATTTAAAACAGTTCTATTTGAGCCATAGATAGGATCCTCTCATGTGCTACCCCTCCAGGTCAGTGAAACTGGGAGTAATGGCCATGAAGGGATACTCAGCATTCCCCAAAGCACCAGAATTGGAACCTCACAATCAGATTGTTTAGTGTCATACCCTGGACACATGTTAGGTGTCTTACCCATCTGCAGAGATGCAGTTTGTATATTCTACAGCCCCAGCTGACTGAGTGCAAGGGTTGACATGCCATTTTTAGCAAATCAAACCAACCAATTTTGCCCATGTACAAAATCCTCTATACTCATCAGACAATTAGCTCCTGACAATAATTTTGTGTGTGGATTTCTGGATGCAGGCTAAATATAAATCTAGAATATAAAAAAAGAATGAAAATGTATTTAAGATACAAATTAAAGCAGTGGATGTTAGATCTTATAATTCATTCCAAACTTTTTAAAAAACTTGTCCTGTATAATAGATTGGATGAACTAAACAATGTGGTTTGAGATATTTTTCTTTCTATTTTTTGCTTGCAAGTTGTTTCATCAGGCCTCTTTTTAGATGGGGTGGAAAAAAAGGTAATTTATTCAAAATTTACATTGTTTTAGACATCATAATGAATCAAAATGACATTGAGACAAATGATCTCTTCCATATGTCATGGAAACTGAAACAAAATTGCTGGTTAGAAAACTACACCTGTGGAACTATTTGATAATATACCTAATTCTAAATTATTTGGTTTCAAAGTTGGTTTTCTGGATTTCTTTGTGTATTTTATATATATATATATATATATATATATATATATATATATATATATATACAAAACAAGCTCATTGGCCTAGTGGTTAGTGTTTGCCAATGGTCAAGGAGACCTGGTTTCAATCCCAGGTCGCGTTATACCAAAGACTTTAAAAATGGTACTTGATACCTCCTTGCTTAACACTCAGTAATATAAGGTACATATAAAGGGTAAAGTGGAGCAATCCAGGGAAAGGGAGTAGCACCCTCCCCTACACCTTGGTGTGGTAGCTATTTTCTGGTCGCCCTCGACTACGGCTGCCAACTTTACATTTTTTACTTATATATAAAATACTTGGTGAGGGGGAAACGATATGGAACTACACAAGTTCTTGAACAAATATATATATATATATATATATATATATATATATATATATATAAAATGAGAAGGAGAGAGAGAGATTGATGTATCTCTAACTCAAGAGTGATTAAAAGTACTTTATCTTGTCATACTTATGTATATTGTGTTTTTTGTTTTTTTTATGACTTCTAAATACAAAGGAAAAATGAGGTTCAAGAGTTAATTTGTGAATATGCTTTTCAAAACACTTTCTATTTAAATCTGTTTTCAATTTCTCTGCTCACCATCTGTATTTGTTATATATGTAAAATGTTTTTTTCTTCCTCTATCACTCATTCTTAGGTTCAAGTTCCTATTGTCCCCATTACACTGCTACAAATTTATCTTAAATATATCTTTTTTTTTTTTTTTTTTTTTTTTTTTTTTAACCACTGGATCTGTTTTTAGTATTTAGTATAACCAGAGACACATCTGTCAAGATAATAAATGGGAGATATAAAGAAGACTTTTTTTTTTCCCCCCCTCCTTTTAACTTGGATACTTGACAGAATTAATCAACACCGAAATAATAACACTTACTACTGTATGTTTACACCACTTGGACTTGGATAAAATACCTGGTAGGGAAAACTATATGGAACTACACAAGGTTTTGAACAAATCCTAGAAGCAGCACCCTACAAAACAGCAGATGTACGGCTACTTATTTCCTATCTCACAAAATTTCCTAGAAAGATATAAAAGATATGTGAATGTAAGTTTTTACTGGTCACCCAACACTGGTGTATCCATGGGTATGATTATAATCACTTAGTTCATCCTTACTTCTCCAGCATGTCTTGTTCATTATACTCAGATGATTTATGTGATTGGAGGTAAGTGGCCGTACAGCTGCTCTTTTGTAGGATGCTGCTTCCAAGATTTGATCAAAATAGTATGTAGCATCATAGTGTAGTTCCAATCTTGCTTTTTCTCCAAGTATTTCATTAGTTCAAATGGTGCTGCCATACAGTACTACTGACACTGCTCCAGCTTGGAAGAATTCTCTTTTGGTATTTACAGCTACTTAAATCCTTTTTAGAAAAAAAATTTAGTTTTAAAATATACTGACTCTATAAAATAGAATATTGTAGGAATGTACCACTTTCTTTCTTTCTTTTTTTTTTTTTTTTTTTTTTTTTTTTTTAAATTGACCTGTAATTATATATTTGGCTAGTTTCAATCCTATAGAATGTGGTAATAGATATTACCTAATGATATTGATTTTGTTTGTATAATGTTTCACAAGAAATGATTGAAAATTTTGCTCTTTTTGTTTATAAGGAAACATTTTTATTTAAAAAATTGATAGTGGTGTACCTATTTATGTAATCTTATTGCTACACGTGTGTGTGTGTGTGATATATATAATTTGTGATTTTATTAATTATAATCATATTGGGTTGGGGGTCTCCTGGTGTAAAGGCTAAAGTGCTGGACTGTGGCCTTGAAGCAAATGAGTTTGAACTCCAGTTACACTACTATGGTCACTTTTGGACTGATACCCTTGAAAAATGTATAAACTCCACTTATCCCTCTAGCTATGGGTTAAATAGTATTGTCTGTCCTTCTACAATGATGGCTTTAACATCAAATTGCCCACAAAGATTGATATACCATTAAATAAAGGAACTAACCAAAAACTATATTATGTCTACCATATGGATATCAAACATTGTTAGTTTTACGGCTCATCAGTTTTAAGTTATAATGATGGCATCGTAATCCCTCTTGCAGTTAACACACTGTTGAAAAATAAATCTCATTTGGTTACATTCCTTGAGAGTAACTTGGTCAGCCTATGAACTTTTCAGTTGATCCTTTGTGTGTGTGCATTTGTATTTTATTAAAACATCCATCATTGTTCTATCAACATTTGTTTCACTATCTTCGCCCTGATGAAGGTTTACTAAAACCGAAACATTTTAATGTTGACTCTCCTTCATAATAAACTCATTACTTTTGGATAACTTTGTTTTTCTATTTTCTCCATACTGTCGGATTCTTTTCCATTATTTCTTCCCTGTGTCTGTGCGTGTGTGTTTATATAATTTATTTACATTAATTCTAAAGATAGAAGTTAACATTAAGAATATAAAGAAATAATTCAATTGTCAAAATTTCTAGTATGAAAAATTCAGTTGTTCAACCCTTTTTCCTTTTTATTAACCTGGGAAACTTTTTAAATTCTCATGTAAGGTTCTTCTGAGTTTTCTCCAAAGTAATTTTTTAATTACAATTTAAAAAGTTGTGAAGGAAATTATTTTCTTTTTTAATGTCTTTACCTTTTTATGAAATATTTAGTGTATAGAAAATAAGATTCTGTGGGTGTATAATACTGAAACAGTTCCTTATTTTCCCATGATATTTAATTTCCAAAAATAAAACTGGGGGTTTTTTCTAATGTTTTAAACTGGAAAAGAAAAATAAACATATTTCAGTCTTATAAAACAAAAACTATTAAAAACTGAAGTCATGAAAGTAACACAGCTGTTTTTAGTCATGTGATTGGGTATCCAAGCACAAAATTCTGGAGCTAAACACCCCTCCAGCCATCATGTGGGGACCTGTGGTTCATTTAATGTAAATAAGTGGGTGGGGAGGAGAATAAGAATATAGGATTAAAAGTTCTACACTTTAGAGCTCTTTGGGACATAACACATACATAAATACACACACACATAATCTCATCCAGTACTGCTGACTGCATGGAGTTCCCTAACTCTCACCAGCTATCCCTATCATCCATCATTTTTGGCTGGTTTCCTCAGCTTCATCTTGTGTCCACAGAAAGCTGATGTAAGTCTTTACTGTTTGGGAAACACTGGCATATCCAGTGCTGGAATCCGTTGGAGAATATTGACTCTAATCAAAGCCATACATCCAGAGATATATATATATATATATATATGGGGTGTCTTCATGGTGTAATGATTAAAGCACTGGGCTGCAGAATTGTAATAAGCAAGTTCAAAATTCAGTCACACTATTACGTTCACTTTCAGACATATACCCTTGGGAAAGGTATGAATCCTCCTAGTGAACGGTTAAATAGTACCACTACTGTTCTTCTAGAAGGATGGATTTGGCATTAAATTACTCAAGAAGGTTCTTATGCCATTAAACAAAGAAACCAAACCAAACCAGGTATTTTAAAGTAGTGTTTCTATGTATGCTCTATATTAGTATAAAGATGATAGAGAAACATGAGGAAACCTGGATTTTTGAAAAACAGAAATTGTCATAAATTTATCATAGCCACCATGGATTTTTTATGAATACACTCTGAGAGGATTTCTTTAAAATAAGGTATTGCTGATGTCTCTGTACAATCTATGCCTGCTTTTTGTGTGTGTATATATATATATATATATATATATATATATTTTTGTATTACTCTTTACATCCCTTTTTGATAGTCACTGGAAGTGTTAAAAAACACTTTGATTTCCCTATCTTTTGATTTGTATTCCTACGTTTTTATTACCCTACATCCTCTCTCTCACAGACAGCCACCATTAAAACTAATTGGAGGTGAGATGCCCCAGAAATATTTTAAAACAAATTAACAATATATAACTTATAATATTCATTACAATTTCTATTATGAATTTCTTTAATGATGTTTTATTGAATAATTGTAAGAAATCATTGTAAGGTGGTGTTAAATATATTTTTTGTGTTTTTTGCATGTTTTGTTTGTTTAATATCTAAGGTCTGATCTATAAGTTTATAACTTTGATTTGTTTTGTGTCCTCCTAGGACTTTGAAAGATGGAATTGGAGTATTTTGTGTAGGGGATAGATTTGTTTATATTGTAATATAATGGCCGAGGGATTTCGTTTGGGTTTAGTTAGGCTGAGAACCTTTCGGCTCAGTGCATGGGTTAGCTAGATGCAACATGAATGCAGGTGTTTGCGCGCGTGTCATTCAGAGATGTCAAAATCAAAATCCCAGATAGGAGGATGTGAATGACGTCATGCACCGGAAGTGCGTGGAGGATTTGGGGAGATTTGAAAAACTCATTTGAGTTGAGAACTAGACACCGAACGAGAAGGGTTGACTTTCGGGGCTCGCAGAGGACAGACGAATTTGTGCGCTACAGGCGCCACACGAGATGGGGGGCAGATGAAAAAGCCAGAATAGAAAGAGGGTGTATCTCTCTCCTTATGTCAAATAACCTTTAAACTCAAAGGTAATAAGGTTTTGTACCTGAACTAAGAAGTCGTAAGTGTTTTTCATGTTTTGGGATTCCTATGTTCTATGTATATATGTTATGAACATTCTATGTACATTTCACATAGGCATATCATGGCTATGTAACAATGTTTTGGTTCTAATATCTAAGGTCTGATCTATATGTTTCTTGATTTACTACATGAGATGGATGCTACACATAAATTTTTAAGGAGAATTTAACAGTTTGACTTTATTTTTCTCTTTTTTTGTCAGGTAAATTGTTGCTTAGAATATTACAAATCTACTTCTGCCATTATTAATATCTTAAACTAGATGACTTGTGAAAGTCATTAGATTTCTGTTGTAATGGTTGACAATATTGATGTTTATTTTGGAAGAATTGAAAGATCCTAATTAGCATTTAATAGTTAGGTTTTATGATTCTTCCATCGAGAATTTGGTTGATTAGAAAAAAATCAATAATCGTACACACAAGCATGGGGTGAAAAATTCATAAGCTGAAGTTATCTGCTGTTGATGTCTTTTTTTTTTTTTTTTAACCAATGGGATCCAAGCACTGTAACACTGGAACAAGTGTATCAACCATAAAGGGGGCTATTGAAAAATAAACCTCATTTGGTCACATTCTATGAGAGTGTCTTGGTCAGCCTTTGAACTTTTCAGCAGTACAAATTTGAATCTCTGAATAATAACAAACTTCTCCCAGTAGAACAACATTTCTATCTTACAGAAGATGTCTTTAACAGATGTTAAATTCACTTTAATGAAGATTTATTTTTTCTTAATTCATCAAACACTACATCAATTCTAAAAAGCCATGAAGATGGATAGATATTACATCTTGACACTCTCATCCCAAATAGACTCAAGGACAAATTAAATCACTCAAAAACACTACATTTTAACCAACCAAAATTTGTATTTTCCTTCATTAACTTCCATATTGAAAATAGAAAATGTTTTAAAAAATCAATTTAAGAATTTATTACTTGTGGAGTGTTTGCCAATGGCAAAAGGAAACCAGGGTTCAATCCCTGGTTGAGTCATTCCAAAGACTCAAAAAAATGGTATTTGATACCTCCTTGCTTAACACTCAGCATTATAAGGTATGGATCAAGGGTAAAGTGGAGCAATCCGAGAAAAGGAGTAGCATCCTCCCCTACACCTAATCAACAACTTCACACATGTAATATATATATAATATAATGTCATCCAATGACAGACTGTTTTGTTATATCAGAACTCCTCAGTGTGGCTAGACACGCAGGACGCTCGAAGCCTGGATGGAAACCCGTCCAACTTTACGTTAGACTAAGTTCCTGACCTCTTGGCCACCAATCGGACCACGTTGGCTAAGGGAATTTTAAGGTATTTATTTTAGCAGCAGCAGCCTTTGACATTTTTTATACCCTATGGGCTACCAGAGTGCTCAATATATATATATTTTATTTATTCTTTTTGTCCTATTTAAAGACCTTAGAAAAAATTTCTTTCCCATTTGAAATTATTTATAATCACCTGTAAGTCAACTGTTTAAGTCATTAAGATAAACTTCTAGTTTGAAGCTTATCCTTTTAGCATTCATAAACTTTTCAGATTTAAAATGTAAACAATCATAAAATAAACAGTCTCTGATGGTCTTAGAATAAAACTGGTTGGGATTGATAAATTTATAAAAGAATATTTTCAAATCTCAGCATGCATATTATTTTGTTCATATATTATATATTTGTTCTAATAGTGAGATCAATGCAGAAATTAATGATTACTGATATCTTTCTGAGGAATAAATACCCAGACAACATTACCATCCCAAAATACTACACCTGGGTCTTCTCAAGTACAAGAGTTGGCCATTGACAACCACTTGTCTGATTACTATATATACAGAACAAATTACTTTGATCATTTCTCTGTCTTGTACAAGGCTAGGTGCAAGAAACAGCTGGCTATATTAGAGGCCATAGCTATCATGCTATTTCACTCTACCTTGTGCAAGGCTGAGATCATTTGATAATCTTTGTTTGGGGAGCTTAGTGGGAATCTCCAGAGCTGAATTTCTTTTATTTTTTTCTGTGAAATATTCTCCCACTGTTAATGTGTTTTTCTTTGATAGTTTCTGGTGTGACTATTGAAAACAAGCTTACATTATTCAGAAGATTCCACCTGCTATGGAAAATCTAGCATCTGTTCAAACTGGGATGGGTAGATTTACAGGAACTCCCTGTTCTGGTTTCTTAATGTTTCTAACACTTTATTGTTTTGTGACACAAAGATTAATCCACATTTGCTGTTTTTCAACTTCATGTTAAACATGTATGGTTATCTGATGAGATGGGGAGTATAAAGATATTCTCTTACAAAATAAATATATAATGACAACTTAACCATGTTTGAGTTTCCTTCTAACTGCACATATATATATATATATATATATATATATATATATTCTCTTGGTAAGACTGAGAACTTTTCAGTGCCCCTCATGATATAAATTACTTGTGACAATAAACAAGAATGTTTTATAGAAATGTTGGGCATATCATTCACACTGTAAATAGACAGGTTTGTAAAATATATTTATCTTTTTTTTCTTTGTATTTTTTTTTATCAGAATTTTGTGTGTACAAATGTACATTATCCAATTTGTTGATCATGTCTTGTCTGATTAAAATTAGTTTGGGTATCTGAAAAGCTTGGAGAAGAATGTTGGCATACACACCTTAATTTTATTAGATATATTCTCGTTTTAGGTGTGTCATCTTTTGTACAAGATCTTAAAGTTGGTTTCCTTTTAATCATATTTAGTTATAAGGAATGTAGACCATTGATTAAACCTGAACTATTAAATGTTGGTCTATCTACCTCTAACCCAATCATTCTGATGTTTATTTGGGTCATACTTAGATTGTAAACCATTTTTAAATCTATGGAATTTTCTTTTTTTTTTTTTCCCCATGTAATATATATAATGTAGCTGGAAAAAAAACTCAACCTCTGTTAAATTGTCATAAATTTATTTTAGTGAAGAATATAATCTTCGTCTTTTGCCAAAATAAATCTATGATGACAATTTAACCATTGATGAGTTTTCTTCCAGTTACGTTGTATACGCTCTGATCTTTTTCTTATATAAACCGAAAAAGGAATATCTAACAATAGCCCTGCATCAAGCACTCCTATAGATTTATATTAAATCCCTTATATATTCTATAAATGAATAATCCTACCCATAGTTTTGGGACACCAACTGGATATTACTGATATATATATATATATATATATATATAAGATTTTCATTTTACTGTAAGGGGTAAGTATTTACCTGGTCACTCCACTATTGGTTAGATGTGACACAGTCAATGTTTTAAGTGGAGTAAAGCTGGTTTTGAATTCAGTTGCCTAACCAAGGTTAAAGAACCCAGTTTGCCTTGCTATTTACCCTTAGCTTGGGGAGAACAAATGTATCCATGCCTTTTCCAAGGGCATTAGCATAAAATAAAACACAAACAGCCTTGTTGAGGGGTTTGAATTTCGGTCACCAATTCCATTTCTTATAATAACCCTAAGATATACCAAAATTTGGTGTCCAGTTGAATAATGTAAGCTCTAATTCATGAATGTATTTTATGCAGATGTCTAATGATAGTTTTCAAAATGAAGGATAGGTATGCTTTTTTTTTTTTATGTTGAATAATTTGTGTGACAAAATGAGTTTACAGAAATGTATGTGCCCAGATTTTACAAATTAAATTTGTGTACTTAGCCTATATTACGTTATTATTCACTCTATACAAATTTTTCACATCATTTTTTTTTTTTTTTACTGAAGTGACAGCAAGTCTCCTTGGATCTCTAAGACTCTCTCTCTCTCTCTCTCTCTCTCATATCCAAGTTAATTTTAGCTGTGTTGTCGTCTAGATGGTTTTGATCTGATCTCTATTCCAAGTGAACCAACCACAGTTGCTATTTCCACCTTCCACAACTTTTTCAGTTCTATCATAGATTTAAAGATGGTTTTGTTTAGATAATAAGCAAATGCAGCAAGTTGGCACAAAAGAAAATACAAGAATAGGCATGACTGGATAGGAAGGGTGATCCACTGGGAATTGTTCAAGATTAAAATTTGACCATATTAATTGTATGTGTACAAACCAGGATCCGTCCCAGAAAATGAGATGAATAAATTTTGTGGGATTTTTTTGAGATACGAACGGATCATCCAATCCCAACCAGCACAAAAAGAATGTGTCATATCATGGATTTTGCTGTTCTGGTGGATCATAGTTAGAAATAAAACAAAGGTAAACAAACACCTAAAGATTTGAGGATGTGGGGAACATTAAAAGAAACACTGCAACACACTTTATCAAAAGTAGAGTTTGGAAGATGCTTTGACCAATAGAAAACTTGCTGAAATAAGTGTGTTGAATGTCAGCATACCTTATACATAGCATCAGGTAGAAAAATTGATAACAAGGTAATCCAAGTGGAAGGAGAGATTTATCGACACTATAGCGTTTTGGTTCTACTGTACCATCATCAGGACCATGAGGGGTAATATTAGCGATGTTCAGTCAACAACGGATGTTTAAAAATGCAAAATACAAAAACCTAGGGGAAAATTTGTATAATAAGAAAAAGTTGGCCGTTTAATTAGCATCATCTTATTTGTATGAAGACATGCCTTCAGTAGTCGATGGTTTATTTCACTTTCTCTTTGATCTCCTGCATTTTTCTAAGCTGTTTTGAAGTAGTAATTATCTGTTATGATCAGAAAAATGGACGAATATTTATGCTCCAGTAGTTTTTTTCTTTCTGTAAAAGTGACTAATAAAAGCAAGCTGGTGCAAATGGTGTCAATGCTTGATTAGGATATTTTGCATATATTGGCCTTTTTTTTTTTTTTTTTTTTTTTTCTAATGTTGCTTTTATTCTAAAGTCATGTCTTTATTGGCTTATCAACCTCATCTTGTTTACCTAACCATGGATCTTTGTTCAGCTAAAAATCTCCTTTAGCAGAAGTTTGTCATCTAGAATCTCCATAAACTGCTGACATTTAAGTGGGTGAAAATCTTTTTGAGAAAATGCTTTTCATTACTATAACAATTAAATGTCTAACTACTCTATAATAAACCCAGTTAATTTTTGTTTAGGGATTATGTGCTATGGGGGAGAAGGATTCTGTTGTTTAGGGATTGTGTGTAATGGGGGAGAAGGATTCTGTTGTTTAGGGATTGTGTATAATGGGGGGAGAGGGATTCTGTTGTTTAGGGATTGTGTGTAATGGGGGGAGAGGGATTCTGTTGTTTAGGGATTGTGTGTAATGGGGGGAGAGGGATTCTATTGTTTAGGGATTGTGTGTAATGGGGGGAGAGGGATTCTATTGTTTAGGGATTGTGTGTAATGGGGGAGAGGGATTCTGTTGTTTAGGAATTGTGTGGAGAGGGATTCTGTTGTTTAGGAATTGTGTGGAGAGGGATTCTGTTGTTTAGGAATTGTGTGGAGAGGGATTCTGTTGTTTAGGAATTGTGTGGAGAGGGATTCTGTTGTTTAGGAATTGTGTGGAGAGGGATTCTGTTGTTTAGGAATTGTGTGTAATGGGGGGAGAGGGATTCTGTTGTTTAGGGATTGTGTGTAATGGGGGGAGAGGGATTCTGTTGTTTAGGGATTGTGTGTAATGGGGGAGAGGGATTCTGTTGTTTAGGGATTGCATGTAAATGGGTAGTTCATTTGTATTTTATTTAACAATAAAATGAAGTAACAAATGGAAGATGTGGATGGCAAGAACAAAAGATAAGCATCTGCATATATCTGGTATTTTTCTTCTCTGGAGAATCAATTACTAATTAACAAGATGTATTGATTTTTCTTTTTTTTTCTTTTTTTAAATCTATTTGATTGCAATTCTTATCTGATCACTTTGTGCTTTTATAATTTGTAATTTAACTCAAACATCTCTTTGGAATTAATCACCATTTTTCTCCATTACCTGACGGGTAGAGCGCATTAAAATGTGTAGAAAGTATAAACTTAAAAAAAAAAATCATTTTAGATGTACAGGTGACATAATAGTAAGCATCATAGAAAACACACTCGGAATGCTCGGTTTAATTCCTGCATAAGGTTGTTTGCATTTTTTCAGTGTGCAAAAGCTTATAAATGAAAGGGTGACTCTTTTCCTTCATCAACTGAACAAAAACACACCAGATCTTCTCGGGGATAGGGATTCCCTTGAAGTGTAATGGCTAAAGTGTTGGACTACAGCCTTGAAGTAAGTGAATTTGACTTCTACTCGTGCTATTTCACTCACTTTTGGACTAATACCCTCAGGAAAGGTATGAACCCCCCCCCCCACAGCTGTTGGTTAAATAGTATCACTGCTGTTCTTCTACAAGAATAGCTTTGGCATTAAATAACCCATGATGTTTGATATAGCATTAAATAAGAAACTAAACCAGCTCTCCCTTTCTGAGACTGGCCTAAAGAAAAATGCAGCAAACATGTTTGTTATCCCTTCCTGCTACTGGGATCCAGTGACAACCTGTGTCAGAATAATAATTTATTTAAATCTTTGAAAGGAGCGAGTGAGTTCTCTGAATTTTTTCCAGTCTGCAGATATATTCAGGACAAATTACTACAGAAATGCTACAAAGTTTACCAAAATAGGTCCAAATAGCAATAGTTAGCTGGCTAGACTAGCAAAACATTACTTGTGGGTTCAAACCACATTGGGTGCTTCATACACCTGGCCTTGTGCCACAACTAAACAAAGCTTAATGATTAGCATGCCTTTTGAACTTCAGTGATTCATATCCTCCAGACAGCTCCCAAAAAACTTCTAGAAGTTGTTTGATGCACCTGCAGATTTGATTGGAATGCAATGAGGTGTTCTTATCGGAACCATGATTTAGTTTGTTCCATGGATCTCTAGTTTTTTTCTGACCGTAAAGATGTTTATGCCAATATAGCAAATTTACCAGATAAGACAAATTCTGGATGATTATAAGAGCTAGTAACAATATAGCCCATGCTAGTTGCAAAATGTTGACTGTGGAACCTCTCTAATAAAGAAAAATATTTCATGCTTTGCTTAATAATTTGGCCTGATTGACTCATTTGTGTTTTATGCATTGTGGTTATGCAATTAAAAAAACAAAAAACAATCTTCAAATGGCTGAGTGTAATGATAGACATTTGCACTTGCCGGATTCAAAGCATCTGTGGTGCACTGTATGCAAAGTGCCCATTTGAAGGAGATCTGGGATGCATTCTCAGTATTAATAATTGATTTGCATATGGTATGAAGAGCCAGGATGTTGGGAGTGCAAATTCAGGCATGCCGATAGAAGACAACCGCCCACCTTAAAGTGTGGTATGCCTTGAGGACTAAAAGAAGTCATTTGGCAATTATTCTTCCTGAACATAACATGGATTGATCTTAGCAAGATTTTGGTGATAAAAGTGGATGAAATGACATGCATATTCTACATTGAAAAACAAAAGAATAAAAAATGAACAAGCTATTGTCTGATTTTAATCATTTTTTTCATTAGAAACAGTGGAAAAAAATCACCCAAGTTAACTATTAAAGTTCAACAGGCTATTTGAACTGGTTCCACTCAATATTTTTAGATAAAATTTAGATATGTTATGCAGTACTTGTCCAACCAAACATCCTTTGTTTTTTGTTTTTTTTTTGTGGGGGGGGGGGCAAATTTTACCTGGGTCAACTACAAATTCTTTATAATCTACCTGAACTAATTGTTTTATTTTTTTTTTAAGAAAACAGAATAAAAGCTAATGGCTGAAATCTTTTGGAAGTTCAACAGTAAAAAATTTCAATGGTACCACTCTATTAATTGGTGCAAAAAAATCTGTCAAAATGAGAATTCATTCTTTTATTTAATTTAATCAAATGAAAATATTTTTTCTATGCTAGAATGAATCTAAGTGATTACAAAACCATCTTTTTAGATTACTTTTTTGTTGAAAGGATATACAGGCAGGACAGTAATTAATAAAAAATGTTTTACTTTGTGATTAATGTTTTTGCTGGTTCCTTGGGATTGGGTTAAAGCCTGGGTCAGTAAATGAGAATAACTTGAGATTGTTAGTTTTTTTTGAGTTTAAACAAATACTAATTCAGTATTTTTGCATTAATGTCTCATGTTTAGTGTGTGACTTTCCTCCATAAAAGTGGCAGTTGTTTATTAGAAACAGTTTAAGTAAATAAATAGATAAAATGATTCTATAAAATTAAAAAAATTTTATTTGAAAATCTCCAGAAAGATATTCTGAAAACCACTTTTGACATATTTAATCATTTACAGTACCTTCTCCATAAACAATACAAATCAATGAATTGTATTTTGACCATAAGAAGTATTATATGCCAAATTTATAATTCATGTTCTTTCATTGAATTTTAGGACAAAAAAAAAAAGAAGCTAATTTTGAAATTTTTAAAACAAAGCTGTCACAATTTATTTTAAATTATTTTGCAATTTAAAATAAGTTAAAACTAAGCATACCTAATGTAAAGAGGAAAAAACTTTTTGGCTTATCCTATATATTTAAGAAAATTTGTCTATTTTAAATGTAATATTGAGTGTGGCAGCATTTACCTAATGTGGGTTTAGCTGGTACTGCACATATGTTGAGTTTTTTGTGGATTAATGTCAGAAGGTGGTCCCAACTAAATTTGTAAGTCTCATTGTCCATGATTGTTCATCTATCCTGATGGAGATTTTTTGTAATTTGTCGGCTTATCAGTCATGACCTCTCTGATTGCATGCACAGCAGTTGTATCGATACTGCTATATGGATGCACTACATGGATGCTAACTAAACGGCTGGAGAAGAAACTAGACGGCAATTACACAAGAATATTGAGAGCAATATTGAACAAGTCCTGGCGACAACACCCCCACAAGACACCAACTATACGGCCACTTGCCTCCCATCACAAAAACTATACAAGTTAGACGAACCAGACATGCAGGACACTGCTGGAGAAGCAAGGACGAGCTCATAAGTGATGTACTCCTATGGACCCCCACATATGGCCAAGCAAAAGCAGGACAACCAGCTCAAACTTACATACAGCAGCTATGTGAGGACACAGGATGTAACCCTGAAGACCTGCCAGAGGCGATGAATAATAGGGAGAAGTGGCGAGAGAGGGTCAGGGATATCCGTGCTGGCAGCATGACATGATGATGATGACATGTAATATTGACAAGAAAATCAAGATCATATTTGAAGTCCTGTTTATGACTATCAAAGGAGGAAATGAGAATGGATCTTTCCTGTCTAGTCATTAGGATAAAACTTCCGACAGCTGCTAAGACATCTCTATGATTCTGTGTCAATTTAGGTTGTTTTTTATGGCATATCGCGCTCTGATGATTATTTAATACCAAATCCTGTTATATATAATCATGATATATATAAATGAAGTTTTTAAGTAACATTTTTAAACAAGTCAGAGCTCATTTGTTTGCACACAGTTAAATGTGGTTACCAATCTATTGATCATACTAGAATGCTGAATACATAAGCTCCTGAAATTTAAAGAATTTTTTCTTTTAATAAAAAAAAAAATTCTCAACGTTATATAGAAGTGACACGTGTTATAATTTCTTCTCTCACTTCTTTGTATCTATTTTCATTTAAGTACATAACACTTGACCTGCGACCAGAAAAGACAGTGTTCATGACCAACTTTAAGTGGTACCTAATTGACCTCTGGTCTTACTTAGTGTCACTAGAAAAACATAATTGGTTAGTATTCTGTGCTTGGTAAATAACCTAAACCCTATGTGAATTCGGAAAGAGTGTTTTATATGTATGTATGTATGTATGTATGTGTATATATATATATATATATATATATATATGCACACACAGTGTGTGGCTGGTATTTGAGGACATATTTTATGGATTAGAAAAACACTTATAAAACAAGATAATTGTATTTGACTACAAATAACAAGCAAAGAAGTCGGCTAATGATTAATTTTATTCAATAAAACCACCACTAGCATCAATAACTTCAAGGTTGAAATTGGTTGCTAGCTCTGATTAACTGCTCCTTATTAATGTTAGACATAACTCAAACTACAGCAGCCTTTAAAGAGTCTTTGGTGTTTTCTCAACAACACTCCACACATAATAGTCCAGTGGATTGAGATCTGCTGAGTTAGGAGGCCAAATGTTAGGAATGATGTGGTTGTACAGATTATCGGCTATCCATTCTTGCTTCTGCAGGATTTTTAAGTTAGTTTAAAAGTCTTATGGATCTGTTGAAGCAGTTTTCTTTTGATTTTTTTTTCAGAAATAAATTGACCTCTCTTTATCCTGTTGGATTTGTATCGAATATCTTCATGAACACTCCTTCTGACACGTGCAACTTTTTTGCAGTTGACCTCATTGATTGACCTCAGTTTTCATCAATTTTCTGCTTAACTTTATGAATAAATTCGAGTGTTCTCATTGAATCGGAACAGGTGGAATGTTTTTTTTTCGTTTTGATACAGGCATTGTTATCATTTTCTTTTTCTAACTCTTTACGTATCTTGAGGACAAACGATCTTGTAACTCTGAGAAAACGTGCTATTTCTAAACCCCCATGATCAGCCATTAATGTCACAATCACAATATGCCTTATTTCATTTGTTAGCATAGGGGTCTGTCATTATTAATTTCTGAAAAATAAAAGCAGTAAAAGTTAATTGAAAACAGTGTTAATCTAAAATGTGTGTCCTCAAATACCAGTTGTTGTACTCTGTGTGTGTATGTGTGTGGAGAAATATTGAAAAACAAGGTGATCCAAAGAGAAGAATTTTGTTTGTGTGTATAAAGTAAAAAAAAAAAAAATGTCAACGCTATAGTGTTTCAATTCTAATGAACCATCATCAGGACTTGGGAAGATGATGTTAAATGACGTTAAATCACCTAAAATAATAAAATATTAATTTTAATAAAATAAAAATAAAATATTTTAAAATGTGTGTGTGTGTGTGTGTGTAGGCTGCCAAAGATCAATGTAGAATCTGTGGACTTTGTAAACTTTTTGCTGTGTACTGTTTCAATCTGTAGATTTAACTGTGTTTTTGGTCAACTCTTTGACTAATTTCTATTTAAACATGCATTCGTTCATTCCATCTTGGTTTTATTTTCATTTAAGAGCAAATCTTTCAATGAAACATATAATGGATTACATATGGATTTTGAAAAAGTTCAATTTTGTTTTTTAATTTTTTTTGTACACAGATCTAACATTCTTATTTGGTTTATATAAAGATCTAACATTTCTTAAATATATAGAAGCAAACTTTTTTTCTTTGAAATTCTTAAACAAATTCTTTGCTTGCTTGCTTGTGTGTGGGTGTGTTTACATTTATGGACAGAGATGTATGCACTTGTATATTTAGATTCTCATAAATATGTGTATAAATGACATCTTTGTGCTTATTCATGCAAATATTTGTTTTTGTGCATATGTATAATATAAAAATTCAGGATTGTAAATAAATAAATTGCAGACTCACAATATTATTAAGCAATTTCTGAGCTATGTTAAGAGATAAGTCAAGCCACCGAGTTGAAAAACTCGGTAATTTTGAATATGCACTTTCTTGTGGTTTTTGTTTAAAAATTGTCTAGGCTTGTCGTACATGTTTATTTTAGTTTTGGTACAATTTTATGCTTTTAACCCTTTTGCCAACAAAGTGACATTTTTGTCCCCAATGGCACATTGGGTGTTGGCAGAGGAGAGATCCATGACTTAGTGGTGAACAATAACATTGAAGTAAGCAAGATAGAACTCCAGTCATACTATTACGTTTACTTTTAGACTGATACCTTTTGAAAAAGGCATGAACTTATTCCTCCCCTACCAGCTCTGTTAAATAGTACCACTACTTTTCTTGTACAAGGATTGCTTTGGCATTAAATAACCTATGAAGGTTGATATGTCATTGCAACAAAGAAGCCGAACCTACAGTACTCATTTTTGTTAGCTCAATGTAAGGTAGTTTTTTTTATCGGCTGCTCTTTGACCATGTTGATGTCTAGAAATGTGAGAAAGCATGCAATACTGCAGGATTATTGAGAATTTCTTTAATTTGTTTGTAATCGTGTCATGATATAGACTCATTGATAGGTGTAAATTGCCAATCAAATTATCATGTTGGAATTTTTTTTTTTTTTTTTTTTTTTTTTTTTCAATTAACTGAACAATATTCTGTTTTGCACATTTGCTGAAAATAATTCATGAAATATCTGGCTGCCAAAATGTTAATTTGGGCCTCTCCCCTGCCCAACTTTTTTTTTTTTTTTTTAATAGATGTTCATATCTTGAAAAGGTAGAAAGATACGTGATTTGTGATATTTTGTAATGCATTACTCTTTTCTTTAGAGTACCTCACATAATGTGATACTTAAATGAACTGTCCATTACCAGTGAGTTTGTATCTCACTGAGCGCCCCATACTTGAAGTACCAAATTAAGCAAAGTAGATGACATCTTTCTTTCTTGATAGTGTAATTGTTATCAAGTTCAATGAACAGACCATTACTATCATTGATAGATTTTAATGGCATGTCAACCCATTTTGGGGGATTTCATGCCTAGAGGTTAGGAAACTCCATTCATTGTTGATATTTACATTTTTATACAGTTGTTTCTCAAGATTTTTTTTTTTTTTTTTTTTTGCACACTGTCCAATCAAATACAAAAATTTTTTAAACAGATCTATTTGACCCATAGATGTGTTCGTAACAGGTATTACTACTCCTGGTCAGTACTGCCAATGAAGAAGTACTCCACACTTCTCAAATCTCCAGGAGTGGAGCCTCAATATCAGATACTGGACATTTCGGGGGTGGGGGGCGCTGTTTAGCTCTCTACAGGGGATACAATCAGCATATTCTAAACCCTACCAACAGAGTGGAGATCATTGAGTTAATTTCTCACTGGGTACCTCAAGACGGTGATTATTAGTGAATTTGTTTCTTACTGGGTGCCCAAAAATCGACTAGGTTCTGAAATTTAGAGTTCGGTTTAGTTTCTTTGTTTAATGGCATATCAACCTTTGTAGGTTATTTAATGCCAAAGCCATTCTCCTAGAACAGTAGTGGAACTATTTAACCTATAGCTGGGAGGATAAGGGGGTTCATACCTTTCCCAAGGGTATTTGCCTGAAAGTGAACGTAATAGCGCGACTGGAGTACAAACTCACTTAATACAATTCCGCAGTCCATCACTTTAACCATTACACCATGAGGACATGTCCAATTTAAAGTTCACTTTTCTAAATATTTTCTTGAGCTTAAAATATTTTACTTTGACCCAGAGTGATAGATCTGTTTGGGTCCTATCTGTGGGTCAAATAGATCCATTTAAAAATTATTTGTATTCTCTCTCTAAATATAAGGGAGGAAAAAAAACTCAAGAAAACACTACACACAAAATATTGATATGAATGTATACTGACTGCATTTCTGCAGAGGATGAAAGACTTCCCCAATGAGTGGTTCACTCTGCTGGGGGGTGTTGTTGAATACCCCAGCTACATCTCTACTGAGGGGTAAGACCCCGCCTCCCCTGAATGAGTGTCCAGGATATGACAGTAAACCATCTGAGCCCAGTCAGCTGGAATTGTAGAATACACTGACTGGATCTCTGCAGAAGAGGTAAGAATTCCTTGCTCCAATGAGTGTCTGGGGTATGACACTAAACAATCTGATAGTGAGATTCCAGTAAGGCTTTAACGTTGGAGAATGTGGAGTACTCCTTCATTGCCATTGCTCCCAGGTCCACTCTGGCCTGGAGTGGTAGCACCTGATAGGGTCCTATCTCTGGGTCAAATAGAACTGTTTGATATTTAAACTGAATGCAAACAAATGACTTATGTAAAAGGGAATTTTTTGAAATAGAACAGTTTGATCGTTTAACTGTGTATCTAGAAATATGCTTACAAATCATATCTAATATATAGGTCTGGCATTCAATAACACTCAATGGTTGCCAGAAAACCAAACCTAACCTCTAGGCTTAAAATAACTCTAGGCTTGTTGACATGCCTTTAAAATCATCAATCAATCCCTTATGTTTATTGCTCATGTATATATTTATAAGAATTTTGGTGAAAGTAACCAAAATATATATATATAATGAATGAAATGATCACTAATTATTTTAGCCACAAAAGTGTTTTTTGTTTTGTTTTTTTATTTTTTTATTTTTTTTTTCATCATATATTGATTGTAATGAATAATGGTAAGCATCATGTTTCCTGCAATAAATGACTCTTTATTCTTGTTGTGAAAATTGGTTTTAAAAAGTTGTTCCTTACAAGAGTAGATAAGCTAGGTTTATTGGTGTCTTCTGCTTTTTGTGTGCTATACACTATGAAAGTTAGTTACACAAATTGTCTGCTTATAACTTCTTATGTTTAAACATTGAGCTGGTATTAATGATAATTAAAAGCATTAAATCTATTTTCATTGGAACATCAAACTTCTCATCTTGGAATAATTTATGCAGACTTACTCTAATTGGATATTTTTCATTCAACACCAAAGTTTACATCTTAATCTTATGAGTAATTAATTTCCTTCTCTTATTAGCAATTGATACACAAATATAGATATATAAATCTGACACCAAAGTATCCAAACTTTTAATGTTATTAAAAACATAAGTTATTTCAGGCAATGGCACCTCAGAACATTCTTTTTGGCAACTGAGATACTTATCTCTGCATCATTTTCACTTTTTAAAACGATTTATAGATTCCTTTTTTGAATCCCCATCAGCTGCCTTGTTACATTCATTTTTCTTGTTCATTGTATCAATACGGATTTAAATTTTTTTTTTAAATTAAATTTTTTTAATACATTTGATGTAGTCTGAGTTTTTTAGTTTTTTTTTTTTTGTTTTTTTTAAAAGTATTTTTAATAGTTAAGTGTGAATGTAGCTCTCTCCTCACTCTGTGTGTGTGTGTACATATATATATATATATATATATATATATATATACCTACAGAGCTAGGAGTTGGCGGCCATAGTTGAGAGCGACCAGAAGGCTCCCTTTTCAATAGCTTCTACAACAACGTGTAAGGGAGGGCACTACTCCTTTCCCTCAGTGGCTCCACTTTACCCTTGATAAGTAAGTAAAGTTGGCGACCATAGTCGAGGGTGACCCGAAGGCTCCCTTTTCAATAGCTTACTACACCAAGGTGTAGGGGAGGGCGCGACTCCTTTCCCTGGATTGCTCCACTTTACCCTTGATCCGTACCTTATAATGCTGAGTGTTAAGCAAGGAGGCATCAAGTACCATTTTTTTTGAGTCTTTGGTATGACTCGACCTGGGATTGAACCCAGGTCTCCCGGGCCCTTATATTGCTGAGTTAAGCTAGGAGGTATCAAGTACCATTCTAAAAGTCTTTGGTATGACACAAACACTCTGTACACTGGGCCACTTAATTTGTTTTTAGTTCCCCACCGATATCAATTTATGTAATATTTTTTATTTACAAACTGTATTATCTGGGTTTCTTTTCACACCATCAGGATTATAAAATAAGTATAGACCTAAAAGTAGGATTATATATACATTTGTATATGTGTGAATGTGATTTTTATTTTAAGTTTTTGGAGAAAAGTTGCAAGAGGCCAAATTCTGGTCTAAGGAATTCTCTGCTGAAAGGTCTGGACGATGTGATGTTTTTGCTGAAAACCCTGGCATGAAGAATCAACTTGCTTAGTCATTATGAATACAGCAGTTACACAGTTCTCAATGGCATCACTAGGTCAATTGATTTACCCCATGGAAGACCATTCATACATGTGCAGTAAGGTCCTCTCTTATTAAATGCCAAGTTACATGAAGACTGTACAACTGGTTTTTGAGATATTCAAAATGGGTGGATAGTTCCATGACAATCTAGGAATAACCTGAAGGATACACCTGAAAGGATTTATAGGATTATCAAAACTTTATTGCAACTGTTTTGTCGAAGAAATTTTCTTTCTTGTAATGTAGAAGTCTCTTATTTTGTTTGCTAGGAACATTAACATGTTAGCAGTCTGTGACAACTTTAGAGACACTCTGTACCTATGGCTGTGAGGAGTGCCACCTATCCAGGTAGGAGCTACTAAATTGTACCCATCTACCAGCAGATAACAGAATTTTCTGTTTATTGCATAAGATTGTGAGATTTTGATCTCACCACTGGAGCCATCAATAGCTCACTTACCAAAATTATTTTCATATAACATTCTTACATGATACATATCCCTAACTTTAAACCATGTAAAAAAAAAATAAAAAAAATTTGTATAATACACACTGACTTTTAAAAATTTGTAGCAGCTGAATTCAAACTAAATTTAGCATTTGTTCAACTTATCAGTTAACAGTGACTAAAAATAATTGTTTATATTGTTTACATTGTCTTAAAATACAAAATTTACTCAGTATTTAGTGTATACATAAACATGTTCACATAAAAATACAAGCTTGTTGTAAAATAAGTTCACATTAAGTGGATAGAGTGTTCGCCAATGGTCTGGGAGACTTGGGTTCAGTCCAAGGTTGAATCATACCAAACACTTTAAAAATGGTACTTGATACCTCCTTGCTTAACACTCAGCAATACAAGGTACGTATCAAGGGTAAAGTGGAGAAATCCAGGGAAAGGAATAGCGCCCTCCCCTACACCTCGGTGTAGAAGCTATTGAAAAAGGAGCCTTCTGGTCGCCCTTGACTACAGTCGCCAACTTTAAAAACTAAAAGAAACAAAACTTCCAGTAGATATTGCTCTGAACAATACAAAACAAATTAGTTTGGACTAGAGATATAACTTACTTTTGGTCATCAAATCCAGAATTGGGTGAGACATATGGCCAGAAAAAAAAGTTAATTATATAATTCTCGCTTATAAGTTTTAGGCTGAACAATCTGGAAAAAGTAGTCTGCCCTACAGACAAATAATATACACCATATTTTCTCTCCATCTGTAAACTATTTTTTCTTTGTTTCTTAACATGTTCACAGCCAAAGACTTAACTTTTTACCTAGTGTACTCATTAAGCAACAAACCATACTAATTATGTAATATCCCTCTTTTTGAAATTCATGCCATTTTGTCCTCCAGACATAGCTGTGATTAATACCTGCTTTCCAGTGATGTTTTTAGTCTCTAGGATATCCCACTCTTATTTTTGGCTGACACATGTCAAAGAAGAAAACACACACAATAAAAACAAACAGTGGCATTGAAGTTTGATACAACAAGCAATTACACTGACATTTAAAATATATTAACAAAAAAAGGATTTTTTTTTTCTGTAAGTCACTTATATTTTTAATGTTCCCTCCATTGTATGTGGTCTATCAGAATGATTTATCTGGTTTAGAATATAAATATTAAAAAAAAGGTGCATAGATCCTATTTAAGATGTAATTTTACAATAAAATAAAACAATCTGATCTCTCTGATAAAATAAAACGGGGAAATCTTTAAAGCCGTAACCATGTCAGTATTACTGTATAGCTGCACCACTTGGATTTTAATGAAACACATGGAGAAAAAGCTGAATGAAAACTAGATATTGATGCTGCATGTTACTGGAACAAATCCTGGAAGCAGCACCCCACAAAACAGCAGCTGTACGGTCACTTACCTCCCATCTCACAAACCATTCAAGTAAGATGAGCAAAAGACTGGAGAAATAAGGATTAAATCATAAGCAACATTCTCCTCTAGGCTTCTATATGTGAATACACTAGTGTTGGCCAATCATCAAAAATTGACACACCCAATCACAAATTGATGATGTTCACCATTTCATGGCATTTATGGCTGCTGCTCTTCCTCAAAGACATATCCCCACCCACTCACTGCTACTAGCACCTACACAGCCACATTTTACTTTATTCTTGTATTGAACTAATAATTTTTTTCACCTTCTAGTTTGTAAACTCAGTAATTTCCATTTATTGATTTTTTTTTTTTTTTTTTTTTTTTTACAACTATAGGTACGTCTCATTAGTTGCCACAATTTCATGGCCTTAAGTGAGATAAAAGGTCAGTCTCAAAAGACCAACCCCAGTCGTGGAGGTTGGGGGGTAGAATACACCAGCTGCATCTCTGCAGAGGGGTAAGACCTTCCCTACCAATGAGTGTTGTGGATACAACACAAAACAATCTGATGTTGAAGCTCTAGTAAAGCTGGAGCTTTGGGGAATATGGAGTACCCCTTCATTGCCATTACTCCCAGGTTCACTCTGGACCAGAATGGTAGCCCCTGATCGGGTCCTATCTATGCATCAAAGAACTGCTTAACATTACAAATGAGTGCAAATAAGTTATGCAAAATTGAATTGTTTGAAATGGAACAGTTTGATAATTTAACTGAGTTTAAATAAACAGCTGATGTTTAATTGAATTGTTAGTGATACATTGCAATACTTAGAACCATTTAACTGTGTGCAAACAAATTATTGATATAGAATAGAATTATAAGTATTCGATAGTTATAATCGAAACCATTTAACTGTATAGAAACAATAGCAATACTAATGTGCAAGCAAATTAATTATCTTTTAAAAATGAAATTACCGACAAACTAATCTCTAACATATAAATCCTGGACCAGACTGATTGTATTTCACATAGCACTAATACCCTTGGGAAAGGTATGAATCCAAAATATTCTCCCTCCAGCTATGGGTAAATAGTAGGACAGACTAGGTTCTTCAGCCTTGGTGAGGCAACTAGTCTAGGAAAAGGAAAACTCTGAATTCAAACCTGTTAAACTCCGCTTAAAAAATGACCTTGTGTCATATCCTGCCCGATAGAGGGGTTGGTAAATATGAACCTATTATGTATATCTATTTAAATGTGTGCAAACAAATGACTGATGTTAAATTGTTACTGTTACATAGCAATACTTGAAACCATTTAACTGTGTTCAAAAACAAATGAGCTCAGGCTCTTTTAAAGATGTTAACAAAATGTGTTTACAAATCATCTATATATATATATATAAACAGTATTTGGCATTAAATAATCTTCAATGGTTGAACTTTGTATTTATTACCAAATGAAAATACATTCTTCTGTTTTTCCAATAAGTTATACTTGATTATCTCTTAACTTTTTAGATCAACATCAGTTTCGCTTTATATATATATATATATATATACACACACTAATTACTTAGCTTAAAACTAACAACTCATTAATTTCATTGAATGAAACTGCACATGTTCCAAAATAAAATAATTGAAAGGTCAGCTCTTAAAAGCATCATTGCTATTATATATATATATATATATATATATATATATATATATATATATATATAAAATCTTTAAAGGTTTTATCAAGGTTTTACTAATATTTCATTTTATTTCTGTTGCTGCTGTTTTTACTTTTTTTCTTCATTTATTTTTCTTTATTTTTTCCATTTTCCTTCTGTCTTTTTCCTCCTTTTTTTTTTCTTTCTTTGTCTCTCTTATTATTTCTTTGTTTCCTCTCCTCTCCCCTCTCCTCTAATGATAAAGTCATAAAAGGATATTCTCAAAGCCAATCTGAAACAAGCATATCTCTACACCCAGAATGTCTCTTTGGTTGCTCAGGACTGTAAAATAGAAATGAGAAATACTTGTAAGAAATATCTTATAATACAGGGTCTAGTAGAGTTTGGTGGATAATTTTAAAAAAAGGAGCAACAAAGATCCTATTCAACATTTAATTTTACTATAAGAAAGAACACTATTTGCCACTTTATTTAGTGATCAATTTGTTTTTGATTTTTATCATCTAAAGAGCATTTTTCTCTTGCAAGATCTACTCTTAAAGTCTCATCTTGAAATTTTGCAGTGCTTACATTATTTTTGCAACCCAGTCTCACAAATAAGTAATGAGAAATTCCATTATTAGAATAACATGAGGCATATCTCTCTCTTCTAAAAAATGATCTCATTGAAATTCAAATATATTTAATGATTTTTTTTCCTTTACAGGCAAGTCTTGAAAAATTACCTTCAAGCCGTAATTATTGAAACTAATATGTCAAAAGCATCTCTAAATTTGTTCAAATGATTTGATTAAAGATATATATTTGTCTTAGAATTTTGTTAAAATATATGAAAATGGGAAATCTGTATTCAAATTTATATAAAACTTTTAAGTATTCAGAAATCAGTTTTTAGAATAATAATTTAAAAAAAGGTGCATAGATCCTATTTAAGATGTAATTTTACAATAAAAAAAAATTTGATCTCTCTGATAAAATAAAACTGGGAAATCTTTCAAGCTGTAACCATATCAGTACTACTGTATAGCTGCACCACTTGGATTTAATGAAACACCTGGAGAAAAAAAACAACAATATTATTAGTTACATTTAAGCAAAATTTCTGTTGATGGTGTTTTGTCAGAAGAATTTGGTAACCATGTCAGTACTACTGTATAGCTGCACCACTTGGATTTTAATGAAACACCTGGAGAAAAAAAAAACCCACAATATTACGAGTTACATTTAAGCAAAACTTCTGTTGATGGTGTTTTGTCAGAAGAATTTGGTCGTTCACAATGTACAAGTGGATGGCTATTCTTGAAATGTATGGACCTGTTTTGTATTTGCCCAGTCAGCTGGGGCTCTAGAATATACCAACTGAATCTCTGCAGAGAAGTAAGACCCTCACCTCATGAGTGTCCAGGATATGACACTAAACAATCAGACAATGAGGTTCCAGCAATGTTGGAGTTTTGAGAAATATGGAGTACCACCTTTCATTGCCATCGCGCCTTGGTCCACTCTAGCCCAAAGTGGTAGCACCTGATAGGGTCCTATCTAGGGGTGAAATAGAACTAGAATGCGTACTTAGAATGAACTGAATAACTTGAAATAGAACAGTTTTGATATTTAAACCGCGTACTTATGCGAAACTGAATCGTTTGAAATAGAACTGTTTTTGACATTGAAACTGTTCTCACACTAAACTGAATTGTATGAAATAGAACTGATTTGATATTTAACTGTGTGTAAACAAAAACTATACTTATACTAAACTGAATTTTTTTTAATTAGAACTGTTTGACTAGCTGGAAATAGAAATGTTTTTGACAATTAAACTGTGTACTTATGCTCAACTGAATTGTTTGAAATGGAACTGTTTATTTGTATAAAACTGGATTTGGCATTAAATAACCTACAAAAGTTGATATGCCATAAAACCCAACCAAGCAACCAGTTTTGTGCCACATGTTCATTGTCAATTCTTTGGCTTTCCACATCATTCATTTCTTTTGCCACCGCATTTGAACTCAGTCTTTTTCTTCACAGGTTGTGTAAATTGGCCATAATTAGAATTTTCTTTACCACTAATTATCAAAGTTGTAATAATGAATAAAAAAATTCTTCTTTTATATATGAAAGTAAAGAATAAACAATTCAGTAACGATTGGACAAGTTGTATCAAATTAATGATAAAACGGGAAGATACAAGTTGCCAAAGATCATTAGAAATAATGAGAACAAGTCAAATATTTTACAAGTTTTTGATTTTCACTAAGGTGATTTCTGATCACATCTTCTGTAAACCTGATATTTGGAGGCTCTTGTAGTGCAACAGTTATTGTTGGAAAATGGATCTGACCCTCTAAGTTCAAACCCTGGACAAGGCAATTTGTATTTCACATATTGCTAATACCCTTGGGAAAGATGTATATCTTAGAATTTTGTTAAAATATATGAAAATGGGAAATCTGTATTCAAATTTGTATAAAACTTGTAAGAATTCAGGAATCAGTTTTAGAATATTACTAGTTATATTTAAACAAAACTGCTGTTGGTGTTTTGTCAAAAGAATTTGGTTCTTCACAATGTACAAGTGGATGGCTGTTCAATCTTTTTCAAGCAATGTCTCATCTACAACAACAAAAGTTCCAACTAAATAGTAGGGTAGACTTTGTCCTTCAGAATTGCTATGGCAGCTGTTCTAGGAGAAAGAAAACTGAATTCCAACCAGTAATACTCCACTTGAAAATTGATCTTGGTTATGGTGGAGGGGTTGGGTAAATGCAAACATCAGATTTGTGTTTGTAATTTTCATGTTCTGTCATCAGAGGATGCACTTCAGGTGTCATATATATAGTCATCCACAGACAGATTTGTTTCGTTCTATCAGAACTCATCAGTGTGGCTAGACGGGCTAGATTCCTGAAGCTGCGATCAAAACCCGGTTGACTCAAACGCCAATCCAAGATTCTACCACTCGGCCATGAGGAAACCAGCGCAAGTGAAGGAAATTTAAACGGTTATGAATCACAATTGTTATTGTTTACATATATCTGCTTAATGGCTACCAAGAGCTCGATTCATACGAAGAGCCTTGCATATACACTAATGGCAACACAATTACTTCATTCGCTAGAGAGCTCAACCCTACGGGGGTAGGGGAGCATATATATGTCATCCACACACACACACACACACACGTGTGTGTGTGTGTGTGTGTGTATATATATATATATATATATATATATATATATATATATATATATATATATATATATATATATATATATATATATGTATGTATGTGTATATATATATATATATATATATATATATATATATATATATATATATATATATTATATATATATATATAATATAAATTTTTTTTTTTTTTTTTTTTTTTTTTTTTTTTTTTTTTTTTTAGCGGGTGGAATTAGAAATATTGCATTGAATATTATTTGCATATCTTAAGCTTTCTGAAATGCTTTCAATGTTCTGATATACTTTAATGTAGAAATAGATCATAAGGATTCAAAGGTTAAATGAAAGAGAGGCTGATAGAACTCTTCAGTCAAGTCATTTTTTATTTATTTTTTTTTTTACCCCCAAGAGTACAATATTGAAAAAAAAAATTTTGAGTTTGACCACGAATTTGTGTGAAAAATGTCATTGCGCACTCTTTCTTCTCTTCCCCAGTTCTATAGCTACCCATGTTTGTTTATTTTTTTTCCAGGGCTTTGTGCTTGCTACATATGTACTAGACAAACATAGTTGTATACAATACATGTGTACCAAGAGGTGAATGAGTTAGTTGTGCTGTATACAAGGGTTCCTATTTCCTGTAGTCTCCTCCCTTCATCAGTTATTATGGCAAGTAAGGTGACTTTCCTCTCAGCATGAAGTGTGTTTCCATAACTGTTGTTTCTATTGTTGTTGTTGTTGTTAGTGCTGTTGCCTTTTTCAAAAGTGTCTTGTTGATGTACATTCTTGTTCATGTTGTTGACTGTTGTGCTGCTGCTGCTGTTGCTTTGACATTTTTTTTTTTTTTTTTTTTTTTTTTTTACATTATAAAGTTATATATTATCATTATCAAGTGCTAACCTCTCGTGTAAGCATGAATGGTTGAGTGGATGGTTGATACCAAACTTTTATTCTTGGACTTAACAAGCTCTGTGTTGGTGTTTTTTTGTTTTTTTTTTTAGTTTTTTTTTAACCTTTTACTGTTCCTTTTACATTGTAATCACGGATTAACAGCAAGCATGGAGATGCCTTATTTATCTAAAGGTAATGCTTTATAAATTTAGACTTAGTATTCTAACAATTTTGCTTTCCTTTTTTTTGTTCTTTTTTTTTTTCTGTTTTGACTTAAATGAAAAAAAAAGTCATTGTACTTTTGGTCATGTGAATTTTTGTGTAAAATGCATTTTTAAATAGCATAGAATAATAGCATTCTTATCTTATGAACCCTTGTGTAAAACATAATTTTATTTACAGTAAGACTTTACTGTTCTTGTCACTCTGTCAGTGGTGCATAGAATATGCTGTATCCCCTGCCGACCACCCCAAAATAGGGTGTCCTGGGTATAATACTAAACTGTATCTATTGGTGAGACTTCAGTTCTAGAGATCAGGGGAGTGTGGGGTACCCCTATATAGCCATTACTCTCATATCCACTTTGACCTGCAGGGTAATACCTCTGAGGATCCAATATACAATAGGGTCCTGTGCAAAAAAAAAAAAAATGAAATGACGACACAAAAGTGAACGTATAATCAACATGATTCCCTAACCTCTAGGCATAAAATAACCTGAAAAGGGTTATTGATATGCCATTAAAATCATTCCTAAAAACTTTTTAAAAAATTATCTTTTATTGAATGTAAAGGGATGATGAGGGAGGGTCCTTCATGGAGTGCTGGACTGTGGACTTGAAGTGAGTTCAAACTCCAGTCCCACAATTACATTCCCTTTTGGACCCCCCCCTCCCTTTAAAATGATGAACCCCCCCCTTATCTTCCCAGTTATGGGTCAAATGGTATCAATACCATTCTTCTACTAGGGTAGCTTTGGCATTGAATAACCCACAAAGGTTGATACGACATTAAAAACAAAGAAACCAAACAAAACAGGCATGATGGAACTTTGAAATTTTTTTTTTTTTTCGCTGGGTTGCAGCTAGTTTGAATATCAATCCATCTTCCCTTCTTTGTTTAATATTATCACCCTCTTCTAGAATAATTTTTTTTTTTCATCTTTGTTTTCTTTGCCTCCACCTCCTCTTCCTCCATGATACATATTTCAATTGTGAACAAAAAAAAGTTATATAATCGATAAAACTGGAATCTTCCCAAATGACTTAGGCTTTATATCAAGGTGGTGTCAGTTTCTCCCAAGCTCCATTCTTATTAATTTTGGCATTTTATCCAACTCTGACATTGTAGCTTGTTTTGAATTGAATATATGAGTTTTAAAATAACTCGGCTTTTATTTTATGTCTGTTACTTAATATACAAAGTTTCTTTTTACCAGATGTTCTTTTGATATATTCATTAGAGATATGGCGAACAAAAACTTTACAATTTGACTAGTGAAGCACATGCAGCTACAGAGTAAAAGACTACTATCAGACAATTGAACAACTATGTATTATTAATTCTAAATAGTATTTTTCTTCCTTTTAATTTTTGGTTGCATTTTAATCAAAAGTTTATTCGGGTCGTTAGCTTTGAAATAAAGTTATGAATATCTAATTTTTTTTTTTTTTTTTTTTTTCTTTTTGGACATGTATTATCTTTCCTCTTAATTCTGGTTGCATTTTATCGCAACTCACTTGTGTTGTTGCTTCTACGACAGCAATAAAGAATGTGCATTGTGAGCTCATTCTTGTTTTTGATATATGCTGTTCCTTGTTATTGTAGAAGTGATGAACTGTGTCAATTGCGATAAGATGCAACTGGAATTAAGATGAAAGGTAATACTAGTGAAAAATTATTGCTGTGTATTTACCCCACCCCTTCTGCACTAAGAGCAGGATGTAACACAAGGTCACTTTTTAGGTGGAGTACAGCGGGTTTGAACTTAGTTTTCCTTCTCTCATAGTGGTTGACTTATCAAGGTTAAAGAACCTATTCTACCCTATTATTTACCCATATCTGGAGGGAGAAGAGATGGATTCATACCTTTCTCAAGGGCACTAGCATGAAATGCAAACAGCCTCATCCAGGATTTGAACTCCGATTGCCAATTTTATTTTCTATGACAATAATTGATATGATGATCATACCTCCTGTTGATAATGATTGCCAGAGTTTCATATAAAACAAAGCTAAAAAACATAACAATTACAGAACTGAACAATTGGAGATTAATGTATCTACTGGCTATATAAAAGTTATTTAGACTTCTGTAGTGATAGCCTTTTGTTGGATATTGACCACTTTGACATCTGTTGATGCAGCAGCAAAAGTTGGACCGTGGTTAAATGAAACTAACCGGAAATGCACCTGGTACCTAGTATAAACAGGATGCAGGTGTTCTCAATGGAAATGCCACATAAATTGCATGAGTGGCATGCTCGAAAGAGGCATGTGCAATGTGTAAGTGGCAGGTTGGAGGAGGCATTTGGGATATTATATAACCAGGGAGACTTTGATCAAAACAGAAGGAAAAAGGGTTCACTAAAGTTTTGTTCCTCAGCAACTCGGCTGTCTTAGACCCTCCATACCCTACCCATCCATACATCTTGGGTAATCAAAGGGAAAAAAAGCAGATTACTTGTTCTTGTAGTTTAGATGGTATAGTCACTTATATGCAGAACTAGACATCCCCCAGGCACAATGGGACATGGATGCAAATTTCACCAGCAACTTGTTCTTATTTCCATATGTGTTCCTTGCTGTCATAGACCAAATTGGAAATGAATGTATTATAGCTTTATAGATATTATTTGGACTTTTGTGACACCATCTAAAATTTTAAAAATAATTATAAGCAGTAAAGTTCGCCACCCGAAGGCCCCCTTTTCAATAGCTACCACATCAAGGTGTAGGGAGGGCACTACTCCATTCCTTGGATTGCTCCACTTTGCCCTTGATCCTTACCTTTATGATGCTGATTGTTAAGCAAAGTGCCATCAAGTACCATTTTTTGAGTCTTTGGTAAGACTTGACCTGGGATTTGAATCCCAGTCTCCTGGACTATTGGTGAACACTCTACTCATAGGCCAATGGTCCGGTTAAAAAATAATTATAAATAAAATAAACTTAATCTCAATTTTTCCTGAGTGAAAGTCATTGTTAGGGTCCTATCAATGGGTCAAATAGATCTGTTAAATTTTTTTTGTTGGAGGTAGGAATAATTGATACCATATAACTGTGCAAAAAAAAAGCTTTCTTTTAAAAAATCACAAACTCAAATGTGAACATACAGTGAATGCAATTCCCTAACCACTAGGCATAAAATCAATTGATCTAAATTTGACTTTTAAAAATTTGCAATTTTAACCCTTGGTTTTTATTAACCTGGGAATTAAGTTCATTTTGTGAGCTTTTAATCTTTGTAAAAGACTAGTGTTGAAGTCTGAGTTAAATACATATTTTCAACGAGCAGATTAGATATGACTCTTGTCTTGTTGTAGTAATACCAGTGAAATAAACATGGTGATAGTGGTCGCTTGTGTTTTCTTGGGTTGATATGAAGTTGTAACTCTCTTAACTGTCGGATAATCTAGCTTCATTTGAGTAAAATGTTCAGCCAATTGTAAAACAGTAGTCGATGCCAAATCTCAAACTTTGTTTGTTTGACTAATAAAAGGAGTAAATAATGTGGGCCAAAATAGATTATACTAATGACTCTTAATGTCATCACTTGATTATTGGGATTGTAACAATTCTAGGAGACTTTAATGCCATATCAAATCAACTGGTTAGAAGTTTGGTTAAACAAAGATATTAGTATTTGAAGGGCTTTGTTTAGTGTTTTCATTTAAATTGTTTCTCTGCTAAAGACTACTATTGTATGTAGTGGTCTGGATAATAGCTGTTAAAAATCACTTATAGGTAGTACAGTAAGACATTGTTTCATTAATGGTACTAACTGAAATTTTTTTTTTTTTTTTTTTTTTTTTTTCAAGCTCATGATTTTCCTTGAATATATTCACATCCTGTTATATTGATTGATTTTTAACATGTCAACTTGTCTGGGGTTATTTTATACATAGAGGTTTGGGAATTTCATTCATTGTACATTAGGGGAACGACTTGTGGCACACATGATAGACCGCAACATCATATTGAGTTTCAACACCAGTTACACTATTATGTTTACTTTTGGATTAATACTCTTTGGGGAAAGATATGACTCCCTCTCCCTTATCTCCTCCAGCTAAGGATAAAATAATACCACTATTGTTCTTCTATAAGGATGGCTTTGGCAGTAAATAACCCATGAAATTTGATATGCCATTAAACAAAAAAAAACAAAGCCATTATTGTACTCTCATGTTGACTTGATTTTTTTTTTTTTTTTTTTTTTAAATTTTTTTTTTTGGTTACATGGTTTTAATATACTGTCCGAGTCGGTTACATCTGTTTTGAGATGTTTCAAATGATTTTGAACAACACTTGCTCTTAAGTCATCAATATTGTGACTAAATATAAAGTTGGAAATGATTTAACTTTATAAATACATTGGCTCTTAGAACATTGATATTGCAATTGGGTATGAAGTGTTTGTATTTACTTAACCCCTCCACAATGAGCAAGATGTGATACAGTTAAGTTTACCTCCTCTTAGATTGGTTATCATACTAAGGTTAAAGAGCCCAATTTGCCCTATCATTTATCTATAGTTGGAGGGAGGATGATTGGATTTATGCCTTTTCTAAAAGTATTAGTACAATCTGAAATGTAAACAGCCTCATTCAATATTTAAATTCTGATCAGTCTACTTCTTGAAATAGCCATTTGTGGGGTCACAGATATTATGTTTGAAGTTTTCTTACCTGATTAAAATGATTGAAGATACATTTTTGTACTTAATATAATTGGACATCATAATTGTTAAACCGACTCTGGAATAAAATAACCCAACAAGGGTTGACATTCTGTAAAACTAACCAACAAACAACTAAGTAATAAAAAAATTTTATGGTTATAGTATTATAGGTTTTTTTATTTGTTGTATTAAAATTTCGAACAATGATCTAACATCCCTCCAAGTGGACATTCATGATAATGGCAAAAAACTGAACAATTAGTAGCTTATTATTTGCAAAGTACATACCATTTTTTTAAATTTTTTTTTATTCATAACTTAGATTTTTGTATCTTTTGAAAAGGCTGCTTTTTCTTTTCTTTTTTTTTTTTCATTGTCATCAATGTCTTTTCATTTTAACAGCTTTCACCATTTTGATTTACTGCCATTGTCTAATACTAATTCTATTTTACACAACAGGAAGTCAAACCATTTGCTTACAAATCTACAAGGTCATGATTAATAGTGTATAACTTTTATGACTGCATTACTTACCAATCTTATACGTAAAATATGGTATGAGGAGTCGTTTTTTTTTTTTTTCTTTTTTTTTTTTTTAAATGTGCCCACATAAACCTCTGAAAAAAAATTCGTCCACATGCCCATCAGACTTTTATTCAGTATTAACCGAATCCCTTCACTAAGGGCAGGATGTGACACCTGATCACATTTAAGTGGAGTAAAGCTGGTTTGAAATCAGTTTTCTTCCAGGTTGTTTACCTAACCAAAGCTAAAAAACTAGTCTGCCCTACTATTTACTCATAGTTAGAGAGAGAACAAATGTATTCATGATTTTCTCAAGGGCGTTAACACAAAGAAAAATGCAAACAGCCCCATCCAAAACATTTTCAGTCACTCATAATCATTTTTGTTATATTTGTATTTTATAAATTATTTACATGTTTACATGGAGAAAGAGAATACGATGCTTTAAAATCTCTCTCTCTCTCACATATATATATATATATATATATATATGTGTTTCTTAATCGTTCTAACACCTAACATTTTGACACCCTCTGCCCACGCCTATGAATGAAATAATTTGTAATTTGATTTCCATTTTTAGTCTTATTATGCTTATTTTTATTTTTTTTTAATTATTTTTTTTTTATCTTCTGAATACAAACTGTAACTCCACATTTGCTACTCTGCGACTAGAGAGAGAGGCATGTAAATAGTCATCTGACGAGACGTAGAGTATAGTAATATTCTCCGCCGAAATAAATTTATTATGACTACTTAACCGAGTGTGTGTATATATATATATATATATATATATATATATATATATATATATATATATATATAAAGTAAAGTTGGCGACCTTAGTCAAGGGTGATCTGAAGGCTCCTTTTTCAATAGTTACTACACTGAGGTGTAGGGGAGGGTGCTACTCCATTCCTTGGATTGTTCCACTTTACCCTTGATCCTTACCTTATAATGCTGAGTGTTAAGCAAAGTGGCATCAAGTACCATTTTTTGAATCTTTGGTTTGACTTGACCTGGGATTGAACCCAGGTCTCCCGGTCCATTGGCGAACACTCCACTCATTAGGCCAACGGCCCGGTTAATATATATATACACACACACACACACACACACACAGAAGCTTTGGCATTAAATAACCAAAGAGTTGATATACCATAAAACACAACCAACCAATCAGATTGCTTACAATATCTGCTGTTATTTGTCCCCCCCCTCCACCACCAAAATACTAAACGGGTTCAGTGCATCTTTTGTGATGTGGTAACTTGTGAGGGGCTTGTTGTGTAATGATTGTCATAGGAAGTAACTTAGTGACCTGATTTCAAATCTTGGATGAGTCTCTTTGTATTTCACATGAGGCTAATGCCCCGGAGAAAGATATAAACTCTTCTTCTAACTATAGGTAAATAGTAGGAAAGACTTGACTCTTTAACCTTGGTATGGTAACCAATCTAGGAGAAAGAAAACTGAATTGAAAACCAGTTGGAGAGTAATGGGTTTTGCCTGGTCAAGACTCACTACATGAGTAGCAATCCCCATGACCAAACCAAGTGACAAAACCAGTGAATAAGTGGGAACTCTTACTTGATTTGAATATAAATCAAAATATATAGATATTCTTGGCAATTATTGAAGTTTTTATTTCATTATTTATAATTTGAGTCTTATGAGAGGCAAATTCAATAAGTTGAAGCAAGTAGGAAAAAATAAACACCCCTCCACACATAGATAATTTCCATAAATTATACAAGGCAATTTTTTTTTTCCTTAATTCACTAAATAAACTTTATCTTATATGCCAATAAAATTTATTTTATTTAGCTTCAGATTAGACACTCTGATAATCTCTGAAAACTATTCCATCATTCAATTAAATGAAAGCCTCTGAAGGGTCAATATACTAAACCTTTATTAGTATCTAATGTGATTCTATCCAGAATCTTCAGGTGTTTCATAGTGTTTACTGTTGTTTTTTTTGTTGTTTTTTTTTTGGGGGGGATGGGGTAAAGAAGTCAAATATCTAAACCACAATATTTCAAAGTTAAACCAGTTTAATATTCCATTATATGATAAATTCATGTAAATATTTCTGAAATAGAAGACTGAAATGAAATCTAGTAAGTTAAATTTCACTCCAGAGGATAGACATGATTGTTTAAAGCTATTCAGTCATTAAAACCAAAATTGTGACCGGTATTTATACTAAACCATTAATTATTAGCATCCGAGATAATCTCTAAGACTTAATTATCAACTTATAAAGTATTGTCAAAATAACATTTACCCTAAAATATTTGGCTTACAACTTCAATGAATTAAGTGCCAAATACTTTTTTTTTTTTTTATAACAAGAATGGTAAAATGGGATGGAAATTAGATAAACTACTTAGAACAATCACTAGGAAATCAAAGACTTAATCAAAAATCCAGTTCAGCATTATACTAGGTGTTTAAAAAATGATTTGATATTATTTGAAATGTGCAAGGTGTTTCAGAAAAATTGATATAATTTTGTTATCTAAAAACTTGACTAATTCTTATTCAAATAATCTCAAATTTTAACAGTATATATATATATATATATATATATATATATACACACACAACTTAAGATGCTATATTTAATGGTTTTTTGTTGTTTTTCTTTTTGGATACAGAAATGCCATTCATTGGAAAAGAAAAATTAAACACAGAATTTTGAGTTACTTTTACACATACGGCCATTGGCGAACACTCTAACCGGGTTCAGTCCCAGGTCGAGTCATTCCAAAGACTCAAAAAATGGTACTTGATGCCTCCTTGCTTAACACTCAGCATTATAAGGTACGGATCAAGGGTAAAGTGGAGCAATCCAGGGAAAGGAGTAGCGCCCTCCCCTACACTTTGGTGTATACATCTCAAATGATTTAAAATTATTTTGAAATGCCATATATATATATATATATATATATATATATATATATAGTTATCCACAGACAGACTATTTTGTTGTATCATAACTCTTCAGTGTGGCTAGACATGTTGGACACTTGAAGCTGGGGTCGAAACCCGCCTAACTTTACATTAGACTTAGTATCAGACCGCATGGTCAACAAGTGTACCATGACAGCTAGGGGATTATAAGGTATTAAGTAGCTGTAGCAGCAGCGTTCGTTTGTTTACATTTTATACCTTACCGGATACCAGACTGCTCAATTCTTTTGAAGAGCTTCCCACTGATCATCTGCAGTTTTGTGAAATTTGAAGTAATGGACTATGTATAATATTGCAAAGTTCTTTAGCAGTTTTGGCTTTAACCAAATTATTTTTTAAATTTTATTTCAAACAAATTTTCTTACATACTTTTACATAATCTTTTGCTCCAAATTACCCATATCATTATTACTATATATATATATATATATATATATATATATATATATATATATATATATATATATATATATATACACATACACGGGCTGAAAAATTCATTTAACATCAAAATTCTATTGATGACTTTTTGACTGATGAGACACTGCAATACCAATTGATCTCAATGGGAACTATGTTGAAGAAATAATATATAAACTGTATCAGATTTATTTTTATTGTTTGTCTTTTAGTACCACATAGTCTTTGAGGTATATATATATATATATATATATATCTAAAAAAAATTTAAAAAAAAATACAAATCTCTTTGTGGACCTACTCATTTGAAAATATTTTTATTCTCTCTTTGGACCTACAACCAAAAAAATTATATATAGTTTGGAAAATTCATGAGTTTATTTAGCAATTTGGTTAATAAATGCATCTATTCATTTAGCTTTGGAAATTGAATAGATTATATGAACACTTATAGCCATTCTATACTTGTTACATGAATTTCATCGTTCTAATTGAAATAATCATAATCTTTTAGTGAATATATTGAGAATTCGGTTAATGATTCAAATTGCATAAATACATTGTTTTAACATATTGATTATTTTAAAACTTTTTTGTAATAGTTTATTTTTTGTTTTAAAATGTCCTGAATTTTTTTTCTTTGTTCAAAAAGAAAAACAGTGAATTTGTCAATCTTTTTCATTTTCCTTTTTTTTTTTTTTTTTTTTTTTTTTTTAATTAGAATTTAGAACTGACTTTAAAGTCTTATTATTCCTCGGTAAATAAACAATTAGACATTTATTTCATTTAAATCATTTTGAAAACACATTTTTAAACTTCAAAAATATATTTTCTCTGGTATTTTGTTTAATAAATTTTTCATTGTGTTAAATGTGTTATTGTGAGATACATACCTTTTTGAGGTAGTTTAAAAATGATTGTGAAGAAAGATTTTTGTATTCTATATAATTGGAGATCATAATTTTTAAAATTAAATTCAACATAAATAATCCAGCAGGGGTTGACAGGCAGTAAAATAATAAGTAAAAGTAAAGTTGGCAACCGTAGTTGAGGGTAACCAGAAGGCTCTCTTTTCAATAGCTACTACACTGAGGTGTAGGAGAGTGCACTACTCCTTTCCCTGGATTGCTCCACTTTACCCTTGATACATACCTTATATTGCTGAGTGTTAAGCAAAGAGGTATCAAGTACCATTTTTAAAGTCTTTGGTAGGACTCGACCTGGGATTTAACCCAGGTCTCTTGGTGAACGCTCTACCCACTTGGAAATAAATTTAAAATAAAGTTCGGAGAAAAATATCCCTTGCCTGATCTGGAAGCTGTTAATTTATGGATATGTTTAAATTTGAGATCATTTCTTTTATAATGAATCTTCTCATCACTCAATCTAGCAAACTCTTTATAATATATATATTATAAACACTCTGTATTTTTGTATATGCAAATCTAAGATTAAATACGGACATGTTAAAACTAAAACTCGTTTTAAGGATAATAGTACGAATTAGTTGAAATGATTTTTCTCTTCTAATTGATAAAAAAGCTGAATCAAATACAACAAAATGCCTGTCATCTATGCAGCTGGAGTCTTTGAAGACAGACATGTGATGATATTTTAGAAAGTGACTTATTTGTGATATCCAATGATTAGCTAATTTTCTGTCTTCTAATCAGTAAGAAATAATTGATCCTTAGTAATGATTACACATTAACTATTTGTAGGTTTAGTAATTAGGGTCATCACATGTCCATCTTTAGTCAAAGAATCCATCTGCATGGCTGCTAGAGCTTTAATTGGTATAGCCTTGATCAAATCTCAAGTAATTCATCTTTAAACAAAGGCTAATAATCCCAAAATTGTTGTTTCTTTACTTTTAGCTTATATTGAAATTTCTAATTTATCTTTAGTTGAGAAGCTTGTAGGTTCCTTCTTGGAGGGTGGGACAATAAGATCCGATCCTAACTCTGGGTTGGGGTGGGGTGGGAGGTGATTTCGCTCACACCCAAACAAGGAGCTTATTCTGAAACTTTGTATTTGTAAAATCTGTAATAACCATAGTGTGTTTGTTTTTGTGTATTTGTTTTTTGTGTTGCTTTTGGTGTTTGTTTTTTTGTTGTTTTTTCATTATTTCTTTAAATTTTTTATTTTTGTTGTTTTTTTTTGTCTGACTTGTTTCTCTTGTTTGTGAGGTTTTGTTTATTATTTCTTTAAATTTTTTTCTTTTTGATTTGTTTTGTTTTCATTGTCATGTCGTCTTTTCTTATGTTTATTTTTTTTGTATTGGCTGAATGCAGTGAAGTGATTTTTTTTTTTTTTTTTTTTTTTTTTTTTTTTTTTTTTTTTTTTTTAGTCCCATCAACTACAATGTGATTTGTATTCAGCTATTTTACTTTGTCTCAACCAGTTCATTGGTTATGAATTGTAAACAGTCTCACTAACCAGGGATGAAAACTAAACTTATCTACCATTCTCCGGCATGACAAATTCAAATGTCTAGTTCTACATAAAGAAGGGAACTCTTTGATTATTCACTGGTTGAATGTCAAAAAAAAAACAAATCCTTAAATAATAAAGCATAGAAAGGTGATGCTAGATATGTCTTCATTTCCACAGCTACAAACTTATTTCTTAATTACTTGATTCCATTGTAATGGTTAGATTTTTATATAAATATCATACACTTACTATAGCAGCTATTGTGAAACAGTAGTTGCACAACATAGACTTTAATATTTCCATTTTAAAAGACCTTAACAATTTAAGACTTGGTTGGTTGAAAATATGACATGTCAGCCTTAGTTAGGTTGTTTTCATTTTTATGATTATGGTCTTTAGTTCTACCAAGGTGTTTGCCAATGGTCCGGGAGACCTGGTTTCAATCCCAGGTCGCGTCATACCAAAGACTTTAAAAATGGTATTTGATACCTTCTTGCTTAACACTCAGCAATATAAGGTACGTATCAAGGGTAAAGTAGAGCAATCCAGAGAAAAGAGTAGCATTCTCCCCTACACCTCAGTGTTGTAGCTATTGAAAAGGGAGCTTTCTGGTTGCCCTCGACTACAGTCGCCAACTTATATATGGTAGAAAAAGCTATCTACACAACCATTTTGAACAGGTAAATTTTTACAAAGTAAACTCTTCATTATCTTAAGCAGACCTAATTAACTCATAGATTTTACTTTAACAGGTACTACCAGTCCAGGTAAGGGTGGACCTGGGAGTAATGACAACAAAGAGGTGATGCCATACTCCTCAGTTTCAGAACTAGACCCTTCTCACTAGATGTGGTTTTAGTGTCATACCCAGGGCACTTTGTGTGTGTGTATAGTTTACACATGCATACACAAATGCCTGCTGAGTCAGAAGAAAAATCTGCGGAGGTTTTGCCTAGATCATCAGGACATTTCTGAAATGGTCTGATGATCTGTTTAAGTGAAACTTCCTCTGATTTTTTTGCTAATTCTGCAGGCATTCATATTTCACTCTTCTTAGTGTATTGAGGGTACCTCTGGTGGTGTAATGGTTAACAAGCTAAACTAGCAAACCTACAAGAGTTGGAGTCTCATTAGGTGCCCCATTCATATAAACACTTGATCATTTGCAATCTTTACCAGTAATAATTTCTTTTTAGCATGAAACCATTTTTTTTTTTTTTTTTTTTTTTATTAGATCTATTGATTAGATCTATGCTTAGTAAATTACTACTTAGTGTATTGAGCACTTTTACGTTAATCTTAAAGAATTCTGTCACTGTTTTTTTTTTTTTCTTTTGGTTTAGTATGCGTTATTGGTTGATTATTTTTAAGTAATATGTATGCTTTTAGTCTTTTCTTTTTAGCATGGAATTTTTTTCCTGGATATCAGTTTATGTAATATCCTTTATTTTGCAAATTGTACTATCTGGGTTTTTTCACACCATCAGAATAGTATATAAAAAAATTATTTATACATATATACGTGTGTATTTGTTTGAAGTCTGTTTATGAAATATCCTTTATTTTGCAAATTGTACTATCTGTTTTTTTTTTGTTTTTTTTCCCACATCATCAGAATAATAGAATAGTATATGAAAAATTAATTATACATATGTATGTTAGTTACTGTGTGTGTGTGTGTGTGTGTGTGTGTGTTTGAAGTCTGTTTTAAATGTGTAGTTACAAAGCTGCTGGATCAAGAAATAAGCAAAAATCCAATTCATGTATTTACTCAACCTTTCTATCACGAGCAGAATGCAGCACGAGGTCAATTTTTTTTAAAGTGGAGTACAGCTTATTTTAATCTTGAATTTTCCTTCTAGAGTGGTTGTCATATCAAGGCTAAAGAGCCCAACCTGTTCTTCTATTTACCCACAGCTTAGTGAGAACGGATGGATTCCTGCTCTTCCGAAAAGCATTAGCACAAATTAAAATGCAAACGGCATTATCCAGAATTTTTTAGCTTAACCTTCCATGTTCATTTCTGACAACATAAACCGTTCTGCCATACACTTCCTCAAATTAGAATAAGAAAAACTCAACATTTCATCTGAGTTTCATTCCAGTTGTCATGTAATACTATTCTACCATTCATTTTATTTGGATGAGTTTAAATGTTTAAATACCATGTAAATTTTTGTTTCAGAACATAATGAAAATTTATAGTCTGTAGTAAAAGTTGGTGACTGCAGTCAAGGATGACCCGAAAGCTCCCTTTTCGATAGCTACTACATTGAGATGTCGTGGAGGGCGCTACTCCTTCCCCTGGATTGCTCCACTTTACCTTTGATACACTTTACCTTTGATACGTACCTTATAATGCCAAGTGTTAAGCAAGTAGGCATCAAGTACCTTTTTTTTTTCTTTTTTTCTTTTTTCTTTTTTTTTTTTTTTTTTTTTTTTTTTTAACCCTTTGGTATATCTCAATTGGCAAACTCTCTACCCACTAGACTAATGAGCTGGTAAAAACTGATAAAAAGTTGAAGAAATGCTAAATTTAGATTGAATTTTACTGTTACAAATTCTAAAAAATTAGTATCTATTATACAAAACTTTTTACGGAATTTCATAGTTCAAAGTTAGGGATAAGTGTTATATATGAGTATAGGTTATACAAAGATAATTGTTAGATAAATTCATACAACTGTTGGGTATGCTTACCCAAACCCTCTGAGCCCAGTCGGCTGGTGTTGCAGAATGCACCGACTGCCTCTCTGCTGAGGGGTAAGACCCACCCACCAATGAATGTCTTTAGATATGACACTAAGAAGTCTGATGGTGAAGCTCTAGTAATGTTGGAGCTTTGGGGAATATGGAGTACTCCTTCATTGCCATTGCTCCCAGGTCCACTCTAGTCTGGAGTGGTAGTACCAGATAGGGTCAGATCTATAGGTCAAATAGAACTGTTTGACATTTATACTGTTTGCAAACAAATGACTTATGCTAAACTGAAATGTTAGAACTAGAACTGTTTGATAATTTAACTGTGTACCTACAAGATGTGTTTACAAATTATATTTAATATATATGTAAAAACAAGATTTGACATTAAATAACCTACAATGGTTGATATGCCATTGGACCAAACCAAATCTTCTGTCATAGTGAGGATGGCATACAAGATCAATGGTTAGAGTGTTCCCCAATGGCCCGGGAGACAAGGGTTCAATCTCAGGTTGAGTCATATCAAAGACTCAAAAATGGTACTTGATGCCTCCTTGCTTAACACTCAGCATTATAAGGTACAGATCAAGGGTGAAGTGAAGCAATCTAGGGAAAGGAGTAGCGCTCTCCCCTACAACTTGGTGTAGTAGCTATTGAAAAGGGAGACTTGGTGTCACCCTTGACTACGGTTGCCAACTTTACTTACTTACAGTTAGTTTGAATTCAATTTTCCTTCTTCTAGGTTGGTTTCTCTACCAAATGTAAAGACCTCAGTCTGTCCTATTTTATGCACTACTGATGGAAAAAGATATGAAGTCTCTCTTTTCCTTAAAACTGTGAGAACAGCAACAACGTCTCCAAGGAATTTTTTATCTGATGATGACTTTGATGGTTATAGACCTAAAGTGTCACTACCACTAATTCTAGACACCCGAGCATTACTTTACTATATCCCCTGGCTTTGTTGATTGTCATCAAAATGTGGAAGTACTGGTTGTGCTGATACAACTTCTGTCTGATATTAAAAACTCTTAATATATATTTCTTTTCTGTTGATGATTATCCAAGTCTAGTCAGGGTTTAGGGTTAGGGTTAGACCATAGAGATAATACTGCCAATAAAAGCTTGGCATCTGACGTTGATAGGAAATATATTGGTCCTCTAGACATTTCTTATACATTGCTCATACACTAAATACAATATAATTGGTGAATATTCTTGGTATTCTCTGGCACACACGTGTGTGTGTCCATATATAGCTTCTGCATATAAAAATAGTCAGTCAAGCAGAAGAAATATTTGGTTCAGTTAATAAAATCAATTTTACTATCAAGTAAAATATCAGAAATCATTTGTATTGCTTTTGCCATGCCATTGACTTTCTCTGAAGTCACTTGGTGCAAAATTAAGATGCAAATGTAAACATGCCTCTGATAATGGGAAGAAACTGGTTACAGGGGGTCATTTTTATATATATATATATATATATATATATATATATATATGTGTGTGTATTGGAAGGTCATTCAAAAAAGTTCTAAGCCTCACCAAGATTTTAGATTTATTGCACACCTCTCATCTTTGTATGAGCCTCATCTGCAAAGTAATTAAGACAAATCTGAATTAGTTTTTAGTGGTAGTGTGTGGCCACAACAAAAAAATTTCAGCTGTGCCTCTTTTTTATGGGTGAAGCTTAGAACTTTTTGAATGAGCCTTATGTAATATAGCATATGTAATACAGCATATGCATAGAGAACAAGTTCGTCAAAAAGTAATATCTAGAGTCGAAGCCAATTTGTATTGAAAGGTTCAGAGTGTGGAGTTGAGACACAGATGCCTCACTCAGACAATTGCAGTAAACTGACTTTGACTTGTATCATGACACCTCTATAGACTTGAGATAAGAAAACACAAGTAATAGAAGTTTTGAATATATGAAAAATGATTTGTCATGTTCTGTTTCTATCTTTTCATGCAAGTGAGCATAGCAGAACCGAAGATGTAAGTGTCTCTCTCTTGCTATTAGTACTGAATACTAATAATCTCTTGTGGTTATTTCACCCAGAGTCCAAATCAAAGATGACAACTGTCTGATTTTTAAAGTACCCTCCTCGAGAAAGGCACCTGAATATATATTATATAAATTCTGTATTGTGTTTTATACACACTCAAATTCTATATTACAATCTATAAATATTTCATGATCCATGATGTTGATTTAAAAATTTTGAATGTAAACTGAAAAATAGCATTGTTCATATTCTTGTTACCAGAAAAAAAAAATCAGATTCTTTAAGATGTCTTTCAAAGTTTAGATTCAGTTTAGTGGGGTTTTTTTGTTTGTTTGTTTTTTTTTTTTTCATTCATTTCTCTATTTTATTAAAAGCTGCATCCTCATCTTCTCAAAGAAAGTTTGCTGCAGAATCAAGAACTACAGTGGTATGAGTCTTTCTGATATAGCATCTAAGGTTTATAATGCCCTGCCTTTCAATCATATTCAACCTGAAAATGAGAAAGTTTTTTGGAAAAATTGATCTACTTCTCAGAATCTCTTATTTGTCTAATCATTGAAGAAATACATGCAAAAAATCTCAAGGCAACACACTTATTTGTAGATTTCTCCTAAACATTTGATTCCAAATACAGAAAAAAATGGAGCAAATACTTGTAGCATAAGAAATTGTTACAACTATGATGTTCTCTAAAAACATAAAGGCTCAAAAGATGATGACATTGATTTCTTTGATATTGTTGTTGGAATCTTACAAGAAGATAGATTAGTTCCATTTCTATTCATAATCTGCCTAGATTATGTTCTAAAAACATCAATAGATCTAATAAAAGAAAATGGTTTCATGTTAAAAAGGGGCAAGAAGCAGAAATTATTACTGGTGAAGATTGCAAATGATCTCATATTTATTACAAATACACCTGCTCAGCAAGAACTATTGGTCTTTACGTGAACTCTGATGAAATAGTTCATGTGTTTTAATCAAGATGGTGCAATCTCATTAAATGACGATCCTTTGGAATTAGAAGATCAGATTATATACCTAAGGAGTAATATCTCATCTACTGAAAGTGATACTAATACATGGATAGGTAAAGCATGGATTGCTATTGTCAGGTTAACAACCATATTGAAATCTAATCTCTAAATAAAATAGGAATTCTTCCAAGCTATGTTCATGTCAATAATACTGTATGGATGCACCATTTGGATTTGAATAAAAGGCTTAGAGAAGAATCTAGATTGAAATTACACAAGGATGGTGTCTGCTGTTTTAAACAGACCCTCCAAAACAGTAGCTGTATGACCATGTGCTTCCCATCTCATAAACTATCCAAGTAAGACAAACAAAGACATGCTAGGCACTTCTGGAGATACAAGGATGAACTCATAAGTGTTGTTCCGTTATGGACTTCTACACATGGACACACCAATGTTGGCTGACCAGCAAGATTTATATAGTAATTTACTAAGCTTTTTGCTTAGATGTGGCACAAGGCCATATGAATGGGGCACCCAATGAGACTCGAACTCACTCGTGTAGGTTTGCTAGTGGAGCTTGCTAACCATTACACAACCACGGGCGCCTCCAGCAAGATTTATATACATTGCATCCAGTGTCTGCCTAGAGCCAATTTAAAAGGGCCAGTTAGGAAGGTTGGATGGCAAGAGTCTAAGAAATCTGTGCTCTCAGCACAACTTAAAGGAATTATCTCACCTTACTTTTATTTCATGATTAATAGTTTCATACATCTTCAGTAAAGTAGAAGACCATTGTCAGATGAAACTTTATTTCATCTCATTATGAAGAGTAAGGAAATCATTTATTACAGCCGACTAGTAAATATGGCCCTGCATGTTACATTAACAGACTGATTTCTTACAGGCCGATGTAATGTAAACAAAAAAATAACATTTTTGTTTGTTCACTATCTTTTATTATTAAATTTCTGAAGAAAAAGAAAAAAACAGTTTGCGTCTATAAAAGCAAGGTAACTCTCAGCCATTTATAATTCATGGATTAATAAGACAAAGTGTAATTATGCATTTTAATGTTGAAAGGAATTAAAATAACATCAGATAAATTTTACCAACGTGATTATATTATTTTCTCTGTTCAATTTTTAAAGTTGAGACTTTTTTTAGATTAATTTCATATGTGGCCATGAATGGGTTACATTGGCCTGTTAAAAATCAGCCTATTAATATAACATGTGAGGCCGTATTTACTAGTTGGCCGTGTATTCATTTATTAGTTGAAATAATAAAAAAACATATTGGAGGGGCCCTTTTCAACAAATAAATTGGAATCATTTAAAAGGTAGTTTTAAATCAGTTTTAAAAAAGACAAAAAATCCAAATTCCCATGATTCCCCCAACAATGTCAAATTGTCTTCCCTGCTTACACAGCTTAGGTCAGTATAGTGTAATAGCTATAGCCTTTAAAAAAAAGCAATGTTTAGACCTCGCCTCATACAAGACAGAGAAACAGTCATCCAAATAATTAGTCATAGATATATAATGATCTGCTCAGTAGTCATCAATGGCCGACTCATGTACTTGAGAAGACCCAGATGTAGTGTTTTGAGGCCATCTTAATAATTCACATGGGGTGTGTTGCTTAACTCCAACTTCTGGACTTTGAATAGTCCTACTTATATAGCCAACATCACACTGACATTGAAATTTATAAACCATCTTACTTTGTTGCAGTAGAGGTAAGACATCGTTTGGGGAAGACTGGAATGCAGTTCGAGTGGTGAAGATGGTTTTCACCTTAAGAGTTAAAACAGTGCATAACCAACCAAACAATTTGATGGAATTAAATTTGGATATTATTGATCTAATAATACTCAAGATGACATTGTCTTGGGTATCCATTCCTCAGAAAGATATCAGATCTTAATTTCCACATCGATCCTACTTTTTGGAACAAATCATCAGTACAGGATGAGTTAAACATTTGACAAAGTTAATTTTCCTGGATTGTGGGACGAGAGTCCCAACTAGTGTATAGGCCTGTGAAAGTTGGCTTATGGTACATACTAGTAATAAAAGAAGGTCCTTTCTCGACCTTTGCCCAGTCAGCTGGGGCTGTAGAATACACCGACTGCTTCTCTGTAGAGGGGTAAGACCCCGCCAATGAGTGTCCTGACGCTAAACAATCTGATGGTTAGGTTCCAGCAGTGCTGGAACTTAGGGGAATGCGAAGTACCCCTTCATTGCCATCGCTCCTAGGTTCACTCTGGCCCAGCGTGGTAGCACCTGATAGGACCCTATCTATTGGTTAAATAGAACTAACAGCATTCTTATGCTAAACTGAATTGTTTGAGTAAACTTAATAGCTTGAAATGTTTTTGACAATCAAACTGTACTTAGATTTTAACTGCATGCTTATGCTTAACTGAATTATTTGAAATAGAACTGTTTTTCGACAACTGTATTTACACTTAACTGAATTGTTACATATAACTGCTTGAATAGTTTGAAATAGAAATGTTTTTGACCATTAAACTGTGTACTTATGCTAAACTGAATTGTTTGAAATAGAACAGATTATTTACATAAAAATGGATTTGGCGTTAAATAACCTATAAAGGTTGATACGCCTTAAAACCCAACAAACCAAACCTTTCTCAACCAATACATCAAGAAAAGGTAACATATTGTCCTTTTCATTTTTCAGAGTGAAAATCAGAAGGGTGAAGTTTATTCAGACAATGGAAAAATTTTAATGTCTCGTTATGTGACGAAAAACAAGCAAAAGGTGGGTGTGTGTATATATATATATATATATATATATATATATAAAATTTAATAGCATGGATGCTTAACTATGACCACTGGTTTTATGCTGCCTTTATATGGCAATTATCAAGCAGAGAAACCAGCCACAAACCCACCAAGTTAGATAGTGACAACCATAGACTGTTTCAATTATGCGTGTGTGCACATTATCAAGTAGAAAGCCTTTTGTTTTGTGTATACTTCAAAAGATAAATAAACTGAAAACTTATGTATCTTGACAACTTCAAAATGTTTTGAACCCTTGATGATTATTTTTAGCATAAAGTTTTATATGAATTTCTATTTCCTTTTATTTAAGGAGAATTCTACAAGATGCCATTAAATTTATAAGAAGTTTTGAACACACCAAGTGTTTCTAAGAATGCGTACATTTTTGTGTCAACGCAGATATTATAACTTGTATAGCAGATAGGATTTTTCTTTTTTAGTCATAAATTGGTAAAGCAAAACAGAACATTTTTCCTTTCTGACACAGTATTTCATTTTCAGTATGATTATCCTATAGAAAAAACCGCAAAATTGACACTATTCAAATATTGCTCCCACCTGGTCTGAAGGGCTTAAGATACGCTGACTGTATTCTCTTGTGAGAGCTCACACACATCCCTCCAAAAATACCTGGGGTATTACATTAAACTGTATCTGATGATGAGGCTACTTTTCTGGATGGGGGGGGTCATCATGGTATAATGGTTCAAGTGATGGACTGCGGAATCATAGTAAGCAAGTTTGAACTCCAGTTGCGCTCTTACGTTCACTTTCCGACAAATACCCTTAGGGAAAGGCATGAACCCCTTATCCGCCCAGCTATGGGATAAATAGTACCACTACTGTTCTTCTCAAAGGATGGCTTTGGCATTAAATTGACAAAGGTTGATATGCCATTAAACAAAAGAAATCCATTTCTGGAGCTCTGGGGAGTGTGGAGAAACCCTTTATAGCCATTACCTCCTTGTCCAATCTGACCCCCCCCACTAACATTATCTTAATTTACTCGGTTGAACTCTCATGGCACTGAAAGTCCAAAATGATCAGCAATTTTGCAAGTTTTGCTCAACTTCAAATTCTAATCGGAGGATGTTTACTTGGCTTAATGGTTACTTTCATGGGAAATCAACTCCTTTTTGACACTTTGACCCCCTAGCTAGTTTGTATGAGATGTGTTACCATCCCCCTCCTTTTTTTTCTTTTTTTTTTTTTTGTTCTTTTACAACTTACCTCCATAGAATCACTTACCCCCATAGAATCTCTTCCTCATCATTATTGTACATACATCACTTTTCTCCTCATCGGCTTTCAGTCGTTTTTTTCTTATTGGTGACTGTTGCGTGTCAGTGATGAATGGGTATAAATCATGGTTAAATAAATTCTAGTGTGACTGGTTGTGAAAGAAACTAGCTAAGGCACCATGGACAACAATGTTTTCTTTGTCTTTTTTCTTTTTCTTTCCCCTCTCTTCAAATTCTTTGGGCCTGGTGCTCACCAAAAATTGTAAAATTTCATTTTCTTTTTGGAACTAAAGAAATCAACTAGGTTAGGCTATGGCACTAAGCTGCATCCAGTAGTGAGGCTCCAGTTCTGTAGCTCTGGGAGAGTGTGGAGTACCCCCCTTTTGTTAGCATTATTTCCAGGTATGCTCTGACACTGGAGTCATACTTGTGAAGATCCCTTCTATGGGTCAAATCCATCTGTTTAGAGTTATTTGTGTTAGATAGAAATACTTAAGATCATAACAAGGTGTAAATTAGTTGCATTAAAAATAGCTAATTGAAACTATAAATGTTTCCAAAAGATTATTATGTAATGGATGTAACAGTGACTTACCGAATGCCAAAGGCATGAACTGTCTTGCTTGTCAAGTTACCATTTGCTGAGAGTTCGGTACACATAGTCGAAACTGCCTATTTTATACAGTGGGCTCATTTGCATAAGAGGGCCAACAGGTGTTGTAAAAAAAAAAGTGAATGGATGTAGGGATTCAGATTTTTCTCAAATTTGGTGAGCATCAACGGTGGCATTATGACTGCAATTGAGATTGACACCATGAGTGTAAATGAACATGACATTAGTTAGTCAACCCAATGAAAAGTTCATATGATAATTTTATATCTACTGTTGTTGACATTTAGACCAGAGGGATCCAAGCACAGCAACATCAGTGGAAGAAATGTGTGAACTGCCAGGGAGACTGTTGAAAAATGGTCTGATTCCATGAAACTTTTTAGCTGACCTTTTGTATAATTGCTTGAACTACTTTAAACCATATAACTGAAAATTATATCAAATTTTGACATTAAATAGAACTGTAAGGGAAATGATATACTTTTAAACAAATAAATCAAAGTAAATATTGATCACTTTAAAGAATATATTCATTTTCCTATGTTGCAGCCTCGTGTAATTATGATTCTGTATTTGAATCCTGGTTGTATAAAATCAAGACATTTTTGTTGTCTACATAGTAAGTTGTCTTTAATTGGAATCATTTTGAGATGAGGCTTCTTAATCTGAGAATTATTATTTTTTTATTTCTTGCTGCCTTCCATAGTTGTTGTTTATCGCACCACGTTTTTGACCAAGTAAACCTCTGGCTGGCTTGGGTAGGATTTAAAACCGCTATCTTCTGACTATGCTCACCTGGAACCGTAGAGACTCAACGCTTCTATCTGCTGTGCCATGGGCCCCAAAGGGCAATCAAGGATGGATTTTTTGGTCTTATAAATCCAATTATTTGTTCTCCTTATCTGGTCTTCCATAGTCGGGTCTGTACCAAATTTGTAATTGTCTTTAATTGGAATCATTTTGAGATGAGGTTTCTTAATCTGAGAATTAATTTTTTTTTTTTCTAATTTATGGTGGACTTTTGTCCTCATCTTGGTAGTGGTGTGATAGACAACAACTATGGAAGGCAGTAATTACTGGGGATACGGTTACAAGACTCAGCATTCCTATCCGAGGTCCCAGTTAATCACCTGAAGAAGGCCAGAAGTGAAATTTGGCCGAAATGTAGTGAAAGAAGAAACAACACAAAAACTACCAAGATGAGGACAAAAAGTCTGCAATAAATAAAAAAAAAAAATTTTTTTTAAATTAATTCTTACATAGTAAGTGTTATATAGTGGCTCATATCACGTGACTTCTGGTATAGCGGAGGTATAAAAGACATCATGTTTCTTAAGCACGAGGGTTCTGCAAGATCTCGGTCAGTAGTAAGACCAACTTCGGACATAACACCCACAGCACAAGCCTTATAATATTTGTTGGACTGTACCACTTGAGTTAATAATTAACTCTTTATTTCATTGTGTTTCCCTTCCTTACCATGATACAACAGTAAGAAGCCGAACACTTCTAGGATGCACACTTAGCGTAATGGTTAGAATTAAAAATGGAATTTGTGACTCGAGTTCAAATCCTGGACAAGGCTGTTTGCATTTCACTTCATGCTGATGCCCTTTCACTTCCTGGCTATGGGTAAATTGTATGGCAGACTGGATTGTTTTGCCTTGGTTAGGCAGTCAGTCTAGGAGAAAGGAAAATCCTGAATTCCAACAAGCTGTACTCTGTTTCAACTGTTCTAGGTATGGTACTAAACTGAATCTGATGGTGAGACTCCAGCTCAGGGGAATGTGGAGTATACCTTCATTAACATTGCTCCTAGCTCCACAAGTACCTGCTGGGTCTCAGTAGACTGTTCAAAAATCATCTGTATTCAATAGAACCATGTGCCAAAAAAAAAAAACTCAAGGAATGTGACAATGAACGAGGGTCAAATGGAGATTCCAGCAGAAAGAAGGTAAGACTTTGTTTGGCGTGTAGAGCAGAGAAATAAGACTTACCTTAAATTGGATGTCGGCGAAAATCAAGAAAATCTTAGTGAGTGGAATATGTAGAGACTAGACCTACATCATATGCAAATTTTTGTTGCATAAAAGTAGGCTCGGAGACCAACACAAAGAACAGTGAGTGAGTGATTGGGGCCGAAGGTATTTTTGACCTCGCTGGATGGGTGTGGGCTTCGGCCCTGCAACCGGACCTACCTTAAAAACGGCCTTGTGCCACATTCGTGTTTTGGTGGGACATATGATAAATAACAGAGTGAGTGATTAATTGGAGAGAAGAGAGAAAGAACTGACCGGACGAACAAGAAGCTAAGTTGAAAGTTAAGATACTCTGCCCTTAAAACAGCGAACTAGTATTAACGACCCCTCCCAGAGACGAACTTTCTTTTTTTTTTTTTTTTTTTTTTTTTTTTTTTGAAAGGCGAATACCATAATCAATTTCAACATAAGGAACAGCAATATGAAAAATGATTCTCTAACCCCTTGGCATAAAATAACTGTAGAAAGGTTGACATGCCGTTAAAAATCAATGTCTGCTTCAAAATCAACTTTATGCTGTATACTGCTTGTGGTAGAAGGAATAGATAAATACATATTAAGATTCTTGTGCGTGATCAAAGACGAATGTATTTTTTTTTGTTTGTCTCTCAACTGATTGATTTCTAAGTGTGTGAAAAAAGAATATTTGATATTCTGTAAAATAGAATATTATAAACCATACTGGTCAAACTGGTCACATATTTGGCATCTTTTGTTTTTTTTTTGGTGGGGAGGGTATTGTAGTTATATGGTATTAGTGTTTTTGGGGGGATTTTTTTGTTTTGTTTTTTGTGTTCTTTCTTTTGTTTGCAATTTAAAAGACCTATTTTAGCAAACTAAACAAAGCTATAATTATTGAGTATTTTTTAAACACTTTATTAGAATTTCAAATGCAGTCAAGTGGATTGTACTCACTGCTTTGAATGTCTCTAGCAACAGAAATATGTAGTTCTAAAAACAGTTTCAATGGTGTCTGATATGAAATTCTTGAATAAATCACAAGGAATATCTTATGAAGGCTGGTGACAGAACTTTGTCTATCTGAAATAAACAGACTGTAAAACTTGGAAATGAATACTGTATGGTGTATGAATTATTATCAGTCTTTGTATGGTATATAAATTGATTTTCAATTGAAAGGTGTGAGTGGTCAAGTGGAATCAGTAAGGACTCAAATTCATACCATCCTGTTTACGGAACTTAAAATTCACTGATTTTATCCCCTTGTAGAAAGTGAAGACATCCCCCTGAAACTTGGTGTCCTTAGTATGACACTAAACTGCATCTGATCATAAGGATTCACTTATAAAGATTTGGGGAATGTGGAGTACCCCTTCATGGCCATTACTCCCAGGTCCACTCTGACTCGGAGTGGTAGTGCTTGTTAGGGTCCCATGTATGGATCAAATAGATCTGTTTAAAAACTATTCATATTTAATATAAAAAAAGAAGTAGCTACATTAATCTAAACAGATTGATATTAAAATCAGTCATTAAGAAACTACAAAAAAAAAAATGTAGATATGAATGTACAATGCAATTCCCTAACTTCTAGGCATAAAATAACCCTAGGCAGGTTGATATGCCATTAAAATCAAATTCATGCTAAGACTGTTCCCTTAACACTAAATACTCTTGGGAAAGGCATGAATCCATTTTGTTTTTTTCTCAGTCATGAGTAAAATAACCAAGCAGATTGGGTTTGCCAACCAGTCTAGGAGATGGATTACTCTGAATTCAAAATTAAGAGCTAAATATAAAAGGCTATAAAAGATACCATACAAACCAAAAAGGATATCCACACTCATGATTACATATATTTACCCAACCTCTCTGCCACACTCAAGCAAGAACAGCAACCACAGTGCTCGACATGCCAAACGCCCTGCACAATCAAACGCATTCTCCTTGAGTGTAAAATTTTTAATAACACCAGAAAGCACTATTTGCATGCAAATACCATGAAGGACTTATTTGAGAACGTCCACATGGATGTTTTGTCGTTCTTGAAAGAGACCGGGTTGTACCAGAAAATATAAACTTGGTTACAATCCTGAAAACACAACAAACTAATCAAATTATTGCTGAATAGAAATACCATTATGTTTGTGTTAGTAGAAATAGTAGTGAGAAATTAAAAAAAAAAAAAAAACTATCATCACTAAATAAACTAATGTCATATAGAAATACTTGAAAATATTTACTCATATGCGAAAAATGAGTTGTTTGGTTTTAGTATGGTATCACTAAATTATGTGTTTATAAACCGTACATATGTATAAACAGGCTTTGACATTAGATAACCTATATAGGTTGATATGCCATTAAACCCAACCAACCAACATCTGCCACATGGGGATGCAACACAAGGTCATTAAAAAAAGACAAAAATTCAGCTGGTTTGAATTCAGTTTTCCTTCTCCTGGTTGCCTAACAAGGTTAAAAGATCCAGTCCACTGTATTATTTACCCATAGTAGGAAGAGATTGATTCCTGCCTTTTCCAAGGGTTTTAGCATGAAGTGAATCTCATGATTTGAACTTGGCTTAAAGTCTCTTTTCCACAAAAATAACGTTTAAGGTTTGTGATGGCACATTTAGTATAATGATTATCGTCATAGGAAATAGAATCAGTTGCCTGAGTTGAAAATCCCAGATGAGGCTATTTGCATTTCCTTTTGCACTAATGCCCTTAAGGCATGAAACCCTCTGTTCCTCCCATGAAAATAATAGAGCAGACTAGGCTTTTTAGCCTAGTTTAGACAACCAGTTGAGAAGAAGGAAAATATTGCCTGCTTGTGGTGGAAGGGTTGTGTAAATAAAAAGTTGTGTAACTGCTAGCTATCTTAGACTTTCTTTACAACTGTGCAAATCAAGATCATGCTGATAGGGGTTAGAGTGGACCTGGGAGTAATAGCAATGAAGGGATACTCCATACTCTTCAGAGCTCCAAAACTGGAGCCTCACCATCGGATTTAGCTTAGTGTCATATCTAGGACACTACATGGGTTATGTGTCACATACTATAATAAACGTAATGAGATATTGTCTCTGTTAAACAATCTTACTATTATGTATAGAATCTGCTGTAAAAAGTGTGCCCTTAAAAGAAACAATAGATTAAATAAACTTTGACAAGACAGGTAAAAAGTAAGGATGAGAGAGAGGAGGAGAATGTGTTGTTTTCTTACAAGAACATGCAAATAAGAACCGCAAATTGCATTGATTGTGTGTAAAGACTGAAATAGTTTGTTCAGCAGGGTAGGTAGTAGATCTGGGTGATGACTTTACAGGAAGTTTTATTGTACAATACACATTCTTTAGGGCTTCAGCAGTAAGATGGAATTAGATGTACTAAAAATAAAATGAATGTTAGACTCGTCTTAAAACTGGGGCTTATTACATCTATATCATTTCGTTTAGGACATTCAATTTCCTAATATGGTATAGTTCTTATCAAATGTTAGAATTACTTGCATATGAATGTGTAAAGTGAAGAGAGAATAAGCTGGAAAGAAAGAAATGGAAAACAAAGAAACTATGCAATGATACAGAGAAGTGAGAATTATAGGAAGTTATAGGAAAATAAGAGCAAGAGAGAAAGATTAAGGATTATAGTCTACCCTATCATTACCACTGAACAAAAATTATGGATATATTTGAGAATATTTTAAAGAAAAGCCAAACACTTACATATATTTAATCTTGGTTGAGTAATGCCTCATGATACTATAAAAATAAAATTAGTTCGTAGTAAGACTATGTTTTGTGACCTCCATCTGTATGTGTATAGTATATAATCTTGAGCTCCCCTAATATTAATTCCTTGTGTGTGTATATATATATATTTATTATTATATATATATATATATATATATATATATATATATATATATATATATATGTATTATTTTTTATGCAATTTTCAGAAAGCCATAAGCAGATTTCTTTGTGCTATCAGAGTAGAGCAATGCTCCATCCATTTTTTTTTTTTTTTTTTTTTTTTTTTTCCTTTCTGAGATAAAAATCCGTGTTGTCAGTATTCTTGTTTTGGACTGAAAGGGAGAAATGTTTGTTTGGATTTATATCGATAAATAACAAACTTGAAAATCAAATCTTACTAAACAAATAAGAAAAAAAATAATTAGCTTAACTCAAATGACATTTTTCCGACAAATACATATAAAACTTAGTTTATACTGAAACAGCAAATTCTTTTAGACATTGAATATGATAAAATTTCACTCCTTGCAAGGGGTTCACATCGGTTTTAACTCTAGTCTGAATGACAGCAAATCTTCTCAGATTTTCCAACTGAAGGAAAAAAACTGCCCAATCAGGAAAGCATAACCTTTATCTTGTATAATCAGGATCTTCTACATCATCAGTCTATAGTTGCTTGGAATGTTGGGTTTTTTTTGGTTTTTTTTGTATTTTTTCTTTTTAATTTTTTTTTTTTTTTTTTTTTTTTTTTTTAAATCATGAAATACCCTGTTTAGATATTAACTCTTAACCGTGCCATTGGCCTAATGAGTGGAGTGTTCGCCAATGGTCCTGGAGACCAATAAATGGTACTTGATGCCACCTTGCTAAGCACTCGGCACTTATAAGGTGAGGATCAAGGGTAAAGTGTAGTAATCCTGGGAATGGACTAGTGCCCTCCCCTGCACCTCGGTGTAGTAGCTATTGAAAAGGGAACCTTTGGGTTACCCTCAATTAAGGTCACCAACTTTACTTACTTACCTCTTGTAAACATTTACTAAGTTGCTTGGCAAATCAGTTGTAAATGGATGTGAATTTTCTGTTAGTTTATTCGTTTCAAGTTTTTATACCAGTATTTTCTGGTGGCTTTGACTGGAGTCCAAGTGAAAACAAGTCTCCTCAGTTCTCTAATGCTTTTCTTGGTGTTTTTGCCAATCTTAGCAGTGCTATGGTTTGGAATATCTCATTCTCTCTCGTGATCTTTCTTTTTCTTGTCTCTTTCCAATTTTATTTATTTTGTAGATTAGAACAATCTAATCTTTCGTTTCATTCTCACCTTTACAATGTTTTGTTTTTTTTGTGGTGGTGGTTGTGATTTCTTTGTTTAATGGCATATCAACCTTTTTAGGTTATCTAATGCCAAAGCCATCTTTCTAAAAGAACAGTAGTGGTACTATTTAACCCATAGCTGGGAGGATAAGGGGGGTTCATACCTTTCCCACAGGTATTTGTCCGAAAATAAATGTAGTAGCACAACTGAAGTTCAAACTCGGTTACTTTGATTCTACAGTCCATCACTTTAACCATTAAACCATGAGGACACCTCCCTTTACTTTTTGTTGGGTGGGGTGGGGTTTGAGGTCCAAGTACTATCAATCATTGATCCTATTTAAAAAGGTAAATTATGTGTTTGAAGTCCAGAAAATTATGGTAATACTGAGTAACATAAATTTTTCTATAAACATTTTAGTTATATAAAAAGGAGGTGCTCATGGTGTAAATATTACCATTGTAGGAAATGGATACTGCGAACTGAGTTCAAATCCTGGACAAGACTGTTTGCATTTTCAGTTAGTGCTAATATGAACCCAACTATTCCCCCTCCAGCTATGCATAAATAGTTGGGTTGACTGAGCATTTTAACTTTGGTGCAGCAACCAGTAGAGGAGAAGGAAAAACTGAATTCTCACTTGTTAAATTCTGCTAAAACATATCACATCCTGTTTGTGCAGAGGAGTTGGAGATATATATATTTTTTTTTTGTGGTCCTATCAGAAAAAAGTAAATATTTTAAAATGAATTACCCCCCCCACACACACACACACACACACTGAAAGTATGTATACATACATGGATATGAACACCCATGCAGACACATAGGATACACTCTTGTAAAAAGAAATATAACATCTTCTCAAACATTTAGACACAAATTCTGGAATTCAAAAGAACCACAAACCTTATCAAAACAGTTGACACTATAAAAACCAAAACCCCTAAACAAATTAATTACTATCTGAAGATGAGGTAAAATGCCAGAAACACATGAAGAAAAATTGACAACTTCAAAACAAATTCTCTTGTAGAGCTATTCATTTTTTATATATATATATATATATATATATATATATATATCTTTAAGAAAAAACCAAAGACCGGTTAATTTAGGATTATAGATTTATTTCCGTACTGTTTTTCAGTTTCTGGTGTGAACCAAAAACACGAAGAAAAAAAATTTACACAGGACTTCTTCAGATCTAATGGATAATTAATTAAAACAGAATAGACATGTGGGGTGGAGTGAGAGGGGGAAGAGATTAAGGAGTTACCTCCTCGTTTTATTGAATTTCCATTTTATTTTAATTTTCAAATTTCTTCTGTCAGTTATAATTACAGTAATATATATATACTTGGCAACTGTAGTCCCTTTTCATTAGCTACTATACTGAGATGTAAGGGAGGGCATTACTCCTTTTCCTGGATTCCTTCATTTTACCCTTGATCCATACCTTATAATGCTGAGTGTTAAGCAAGGTGGTATCAAGTACTTTTTTTTTTTTTTTTTTTTTTTGAGTCTTTGGTATGACTCAACCTGGGATTGGATCCCAGTCTCCCAGGCCATTGGCAAACACTCTACCCACTATGACAATGGGGGCTGGTTATTATAACAGTTTACTGGTTATCTGCTAAATCTTCATTATTTGCACACTGGTAACATGGCACCAAAAATGCATCCATCAATTTCTTTAATGAGAGGCACAAGTCACAGGAAAAAAGCATTGGGAAAATCCAAGAAAACCATGCATATGATTGTCAATACAATTAGGTTCAATAAAGAATAGTATAGACATTTTAGAGCCAATCATAAAACATAAAAAAGTTTAATTTATGATGAGAGCTGTCTTTTGCCTATCAAACAAGTTACTAGTATTCTCTTCATCTATTTTCTCCTAACAAATGTTACAGTCCAGTCAGCCAAACTTAAAATAAGCTGACTATATCCCTTGCAGACTGGTAGATACTTCCAGGATGTCCTGGGTATGCTACTAAACTATATGTGGTGGTAAAACTTTATTGGAGCTCTTGAGTGTGAAGTACCAGTTGGAAACCTGTAGCAACCCTCATGCTAACCCACGACAAAAAAGAATAAGGATCGTACCGTGCGTCGTCTATCAGAGACACACTCAGAATTAAACCAGAAACAGACGACTTATGGAAGAGGGAGAGCGAGCATCCATTCTTTTCCACCCCCTCATTTAGTTGGGCCTTTTGATTGGTGCTGGCATTATGTTGCCAAGTGCCTGGATGCGTAGGCTTTGGCTTCAATAAATGGACAAACTAGTGGCCAAGTAGTAGAAAATTTCAGCTGATCTTGGAGGAGACAGGTTGTCCAAGTACCAAGACAGACAAAGTGAAGAAAGAAAAAGAAAAAAAAAAACAGGAAAACTTGAATGAAGAGTTGAACAAGGTGAAGCAAAAAGGTTACTAAAAGGAGAAGTGGAAGAAGGAAGAGAATGAGAAAGATATTTTTTTTACCTTACATGCATCAAAACCATTACTCCCAGGTTCATTTAGAGTGTTAGTACTTGTCATAATCCCATCAGTGAGTCAAAATTATTATCTATATAACTGTGCAAATTATTGATATTAGATAGGAATACTTGATACCATATAACTGCAAATTATTTTGTATGAAGAATAGTTACTTGAAGTTAAAATTGTTTACAAAGAATTATTATTAGTTACTTGAAACTATGAGTATTAGATAAGAATATTTGAAATGATTGTAAAATATAGTTATGATTATATTTAAACATTTACAATGAACGTTGGTATTAAATAAACCCCCTTTGGAATAATGGTTATTGTCTTTGCAAATAGCCCAGGAGATCGGGGTCCAAACTCAGGTAGAGTCTATTTATCATTAAGAGTTTTCAGGCTATTGTCTTCATCTTTATTGTTATTTCCACAATGTTTCAGCCGATATGTCCCCCAGCCTTCTTCAGGTGTTTGTCGAACTTGGGAACCTACATGGAACTTTGAACTACGTCCATTATTGAATCCACAGGGGTCGCCTGTTCTGATTCTGTTAGCCATAACCAGGTACAAGTGTTAAGTTTTCCTGTATTGTTACTCACCTGTAGTCAGGATTGAACCTGCTGGTTCAATAAAGGACATAATTTAAAGTTCCGTGTAGGTTCCCGAGTTCAACAAACACCTGAAAGCCGGAGGACATATCGTCCGAAACGTTGTGTAAATAACAATAAAGACAATTGTCTGAAAACCCTTAATGATAAAAATCATCCCAGATCGAGTCATACCAAAGACTCAAAAATGGTACTTGATACCTCCTTGCTTAACACTCAGCATTATAAGGTATGACTCAAGTGCAAGTGGAGCAATCCCTGACCTCCACTTTGGTGTTGTAGCTAATAAAAAGGAAGCCTTCAAGTTGCCCTTTACTATGGTCATCCCACTTGCTTATACTGTCAAGTAAACCTGTCCCAAGTGGCTAAAAGAAAGGTCATGTCTCTGTTTGATCTTAAAAAAAACATCTTTTATCTCTTTTGTGCATCTTGAACCTCTTAAACACACTGCAGTTTTATCAGGATTACAAAATCTTTCTCACTTGCCAGTATGATTTACTAGTGATAAGATAAACTCTTGGTGATGAAACAGAAAAATTCAGTTTCTTGTCAACTTTAAAAGCCACTAAGAAATGACATTAACTTTTAACAAACAGCAATTGAAAACTGTCAACTTGTGTCCTGACTAAATCCTATTCTGGCAACAGGATAGAAGTTCTTAATTTTACCTTCTTGGATTACATGACATTTTTTAATGAGAACCCACATTTAGCGTTTATTGGGAGGAAGGAAGAACAGGAAAGGTTCTTGCTTTCTCTCAAGAAACTCAAAGCAACCATCCAGAAATTATTTTCCTTGCACTTTTTAAAAATTTCTTTTCTTTTCAAATTGCCACTCTCTCTTTCTCTCAGCCTTTCTCTCCCTCTTTGAGATGCTAGTAAAACTTGTCTATTCCATGATAATTTTTTACTCTTTTTGTGTAAAGAATTGGGTAATGAAGCAAAAGAAAAGCTTTTTACCATTGACGTTCATTAATAAAAATAGGTGTGTGGTCTTTCTGTATAGAAAATATCTACTTCATTTTCTTTTACTTTATTTCTTTTATGAGATGATTTAAATTTGTTGGACTTTGACTAAATAATGGGGAATATAAGACTTCAAGGAATTTTGGCTTGCTTGAAAATTTATAGGGGGGCACTGGAAAGTTTTTGACTTAACCCTGAAGCGAATAATCTTGAGCCATGAAACAGACATGAGGCACTCATGGTCATCATTGTAAGAAATGGATATGGTGGCCAGAGTTCAAATCTTGGATAAGGCTCTATTTAACATAGCACTAACATCCTTAGGAAAGGTATGCACACTACTGTTCTCCATCCAACTGTGAATAGATGGTAGAGAAGATTGGATTCTTCAACCAATCTAGGAGAAAGAAAACTCTGAATTCAAACCTGTTAGCCTCCACTTAAAAATTGACCTTGTCTCATCTAGCTTATGGCGGAGAGGTTGGATAAATTCATGTATAGATATGACATATGTCAGTCTCGAGAGACAATATATCTGTGCCTAGATCTTGATACAGGCTGGTAGAGCAAAGTTATATGGAAGACTGGCCGTTACCCAGTCGATATTGATGTTGTGTAAGGAAAGGACAAAGTGTTATACAACTTAACATTTGTGTCACTGCAGGAATTGTTAAAATGAGGTTGAACATAATGTCGAACTGCCTTATAAACTCCTGGTTTTACCACTTGACCATCATAAATTACTTTATCATGCTGGTCAGGGCATTTGAATTCATAGACCTCCTTATCCAAGGTTCAAGAACCATATATACATACATGCTATTTGAGGAAGTTGTTATCACAGGAAATGGAATCAGAAACCTGAGTTCAAATCCTGGATGAGGCTGCTTATATTTCACTTCATACTAATACCCTTGGGAAAGGCATGAATCCATCTTTTCTAGCCTCCACCTCTGGGTAAATACAAAATTAGTCATACATTCATGAATAAAATGCACACTCTAACTTTTTGCTTTGAAAATCTGGAAAAAACATCACTTATGTATAATATGCAATGACTTTTTGCTAAATTTACATAAAAGTTAACATTTGTCCAACTTTTATCCAGTTTGTATCAACTAAAAATTTATATAGTGTTTCCAAACACAAAACTTACCCAGTATCTGGGACAAAAGCAAGAACATGTTAATGCGTAACAAGCTTTCTGCAAAAATAAGTTCCAAATGGAAGAAACAATTTATAAATAAACTCTTATTTCACGTGGCTAATTTCTCTGTTGAAGTATAAAAATAAGTTTTCATTATACATTAGTTTGGACTATAGATATAACTTGCTTTTAGTCATACTGTCCTAAATAGGAAGATGCATAAGACTATAAAAAGAAATATTTAATTCTTTGTGTTTAATATACACCTCTAGATTTTAGGTTTAAAATCTGATGGGGAAAAAAGTGTATTATGTTCAAATAATTATGGTAATAGAGCAGAATGGGTCCTCCAGGCTCGGTTTTAAAAAAAAGTCTTGGTGAAGGAAAACTCTGAATTCAAACCAATTATATTCTGCTTTAAAATTGATCTTATATGGCATCCTGCCTATGGTGGAGGGGTTCGGTAAATGTATACTTACTATTCACTAACCAGACATTGGCCTAATGGTTAGTATTTGCCAATGGCCTGAGAGACTAGGGCTCAATCCTAGGTCAAGTCATACCAAAGACTCAAAAAATGGTACTTGATGCTACCTTGCTTAACACTCAGCATTATAAAGTAAGGATCAAGGGTAAAGTAGAGCAATCCAAGGAAAGGAGTAGCGCCCTCCTCTACACCTTGGTGTAGTAGCTATCGAAAAGGGAGCCTTCAGGTCACCCTCGACTAAAGGGAGCCAACTTTACTTATACTTACTATTCAATATATTCATCCATTAATCAGTTATAGAGGTGTTGATGGATGGATGAATAAAGAAAAAAATAAAATCAAATCATGTGGGCCTTGTACCAATTTACTGGAAAAGTGGAACCACATTATTTGATGTGCTATTGAATTAGCTATAAGATGTAATATTTTTGTGTGCCAATTTCAAATGGCCTACTTTCTTCCTTTCTGTTTGTTCTTCAGAAAAATATTGATTACTCTCTATATTTGACTATTGTAGCTATTAGTAAAATAAAGCTGGAATGGTCTCCATGGTATAATGGCTTAATTGTTGGATTGCAGCCTCGCAGTAAGCAAGTTCAAACTCCAGGCAAAGGCATGAATCTCCTTATCCTCCCAGTTATTGGTTAAACAGTATCCTTTCTGATTTTCTTTTTCAAGGATGAATTTAGCATGAAATAACTCATGAAGGTTGATATGCCGTTAAGAGAAACTAAAATAAAATCAAGTGTAGTTATTCAAACTTGCCTTTCTCTTTTAGGCTCATTTCTCTCCCTTTATTTTCTTTCTCCCCCATCTTGGTTGATTAAATAATCTTGTTTTTCTATACTTAGTTTTTTCAGAGGTAAGTGATTCCTTTCAGCTGATGCATGTTTCATTATCATGGGTATCTCTGGTCATTAGGGCATTTTGAAATTTTACTAGTACCAAGTTTTTCATAAGTGGTAAATAGATAATTAATAGATTTAAATGTATTTTAAGGGAGTTTGCAATATTTAACACTTAGATTCAACTAAAGATCTAAGCTGACACATTATTTTCTGATTTAACAAAAGTGCTAAATGTCTTTCATAGTTTCTGATTAACACACACATACACACTCATGTGTGTCTTTGTGTGTGTATGTATATATATATATATATATATATATATATATATATATATATATATATATATGTGTATATATATATATACACACACACACTATTTAACCGAGAAATATTGTAATCCACAGACACTGTTTCATTGTATCATAACTGTTCAATGTGACGAGATATACCAGACGCTTCAAGCTGGGATTGAAACCCACATAACTTTACACTAGACATGGTATCTAACTGCTCAGACATTTTGTCGACATATGTTAGCTCAGGATTTACAACATGTGTATTATCTTTTGTTTGTTTACATTTTTTTGCTATCAGATACCCGAGTGCTCAATTCATTAGAGTTTCTCACACACACACACACACACACACACACACACACACATATATATATACAAGGATCATTAAATAAGTTTCCAGACTTTTTTCGTATGGGCATTTTTATTGATAGTACACACATGAAACTCTAGTCCCCTTAGAAGTAATCTCCTCTGGCTGCAATGCACTTGTTGTACCGTTCCAATAACTTCTGTAAGGCCCCGTGGAAGTCCTCTTGTGTGAGCGTGTCAATGGCCTTTGTCACAGCCTCTTTCATCTCCTCAATTGTCTCATAACAACGGCCTCTGAGCTTAGGGAATAACCAAAAGTCACAGGGAGCAAGGTCTGGACTGTACGGGGGCTGAGGAACTATCTTGATGCCCATCTTAGTCAAATAGTGTGACAAGGATGGAGTTGTGGACTGGTGCATTGTCCTGCTGGAAATGCCACTGACTCGATTTGAAGAGTGCTGGTCTCTTCCGATGGAATCTCTTCCTGAACTCCCTTAAAACCTCAACATAGTAACCCTAACCGTTTGGCCAATCAACTCTGGTGTATTGACTTCCTTACTCCTCCTACACCTCTCATCATCCCTCATAGACTCCCTGCCTTCCTTGAATCTCTTCTATGCCACTCAAAAACTGATGCTCAATTCATGCAAGATGGTCGAAGAGCAGTCTGAAGCATTCCATACATTTCTGTGGCTTTTTTTCCAAGTTTAAAACAGAATTTTATTGCATATCGTTCTTCTAAAGTGTCAGATTGCATTTTTGAAATTCACCAGCTTTGACAATAAGGCTTTAGTAGGGTGTATTCCAATTGCTGCTGTAGCTGTTCATTTGAACCTGAAATCATAAAAATTAGTCATCCCATAAGATGTATAGCAATAACAAACTTAATTTTCAAGAGTCTACAACAAATTTAAATGCCTGTACAAAAAAATCTGGAAACTTATTGAATGCACCACGTGTGTGTATGTGTGTGTGTGTATATATATATATATATAGCTAGTCAGAAGAATGTTGTCTGATCAAAGTGACACTTTGATCAGACAACATTCTTTAGACGAATGGATATGCTACTCCAATAGCATGCCTATCACTAGTGTGTTTGTGTGCATTTCACATCACTTTTCATATAACTATCAACTCCTTTTTAAAAGATTTCTTTAATTAAAAAAAAACTTAAAAAAGCAACTGCACAAAAATGTAAATCTGAACATAAAATGAATGTGATTCTTTAACCTCTTGGCATAAAATAACCCTAAATGGATTTTTCATGCCACTAAAATCACTTTTGTAAGATACTAATAAAAGGCTTCAGTATTTCAAGGGTCCCTGATTTGAGTTTGGTCTAGAATTTAATAATTCTTCTAAAGATATGTTATGGTGATATACCCTATGCATGAACCCTCCCCAATACTTTAAATAGTGACTGACTTGATAAGTGAGTCTTGTCAGTTACCAGTAACCATTACTCTCTTTATATCTGTAAATATATACTGCTGTAAAACTTACATCTTTGTTTTATTCATTTCTGGCCCTTCAAGGCCACAACAAGGTACTAAAATCTTATCTCTTTTACTGAAACATTATACAATCAGAATGGATATTATGATGAAATAAATACTACAAATAAAGTATAATTAAAAATAGTACACCTGGCCCATTGATCTAGCGGGTAGAGTGTTTGCCAATGGCCAGGGAGACTGGGGTTCAATCCCAGGTCGAGTCATACCAAAGACTCACAAAATGGTACTTGATACCTCTTTTATTAACACTCAGTTTTATAAGGTACAGATCAAGGGTAAATGAAGCAAGCAATTCAAAGAAAAACGTAGTACTTTCTCCCTACACTTCAGTGTAGTAGCAAATAAAAAGGGAGCCTTCAAGTCAACCTTGACATTGGTTGCCAACTTTACTTATCAATTCTCTCTCTCTCTCTCTCTCTCTCTCTCTCTTATATATATATATATATATATATATATATATATATATATATATATAAGGTAATCCAAGCAGGAGAGATTTTTGAGAAATAAAGGTGATACTATAGTGTTTCAGTTTTAATGATCCATCATCAGGACTGGGAGGGATGACGTTGGTGATGGTAAATCAACAGTGGATGGTTAAAGAAAACTTTTTAAAAAATTTTAACCATCCATCATTGATTTAATATTACTAATGTGATCCCTCCCAGTCCTGATGATGGATCATTAGAACTGAAACGCTATAGTGTCACCTTTTATTTTTCAATAAATCTCTTCTGCTTGGATTACCTTATTATAAATTTTTTTCTCTATATTGTCTGATTTTCTCCATTTACTTTCATATATATGTGTCTGTGTGTATGTTATTTTTATTTACACTGAATGTAAACATTGTACAAATGACTATAATTTAAAATTAGTCTGGCATCTGTTTAAAAGGGTAAAAATTAGACTAATTAAATGAAATTAATATATGGGCATACTTGTGTGTGTGAAATAAGCAAATTATTTTCAAAATGATTTTTCATCAATAAAATGTGGTTAATATTGGCCAGTAAAACAGAATAAAAACCACAAATGTTTGCTCAACTTTTTATGACAGTCTCATTACAACAGGTTTTATTTACTTTTACAAAACATAAAATCAGCAGATGAGTCTTGGAGTAAATTGAATTGGCAGTAATAAACCTGCCATGGTGAAATAAACATTCATTTCATTTTATATACTAGGAGTGTTCAATAAAAAAGTTGACTTTTGAAATGTAGCAACACCCACAGAGAAAAAAAAATGTTGCTTTCATATTCAATTCAATCACCATCCTTTAAAACACATTTTTCTCGTTGAAAAATAATCTATACCTTTTCCAGTTCAAAATGGGAATAATTCAGTTCAAAATGGAAAAATTATTATAAGTATAAATATAAAAAATATTTTATAAATTATTTTAGCAATAAAATTGTTAACATTTTATAATATAAAAAAAATTTCTTAAAGTCATTTATTAGAACACAACATCTTCTAATGCTACACCTGCAGGAATTTTAGATTGAATTCTAGCTATGAAACGATTGCATACTTCTGGTGTAACCCTCCCCAATTCTTCCTCAATTAATGAAGTCAAAGCTCTTGCCCTTTGTTCAGTAATTGACAAGCCATCTCTTCTCTCCATTGCAAGAATATTCACAATTTTAGCAGCCAATTCCTGCTTGACGTAAGCTTTGATTAAAGACCATACTTGTTCAATCGGATTAAACATTGGACTGTATGGTCCCAACCTAAGCACTTCACATCCTAGAAATTCTTCTTCACTAAAAACTTCAATGTTTGAGTGACATGGGGCATTGTCAACAACCATCACAACTGGACCCTCATATTGTCTCTTTGCAGCTTTTTTATATTTATACTTATTAAAATTTTTCCATTTTGAACCGAAGTATTCCCATTTTGAACTGAACTACTCCCATTTTGAACTGGAAAAGGTATATTGTCTATTCCTTCCACGTAGTAATCTTTGGACTGATTTTTATTGCCCATTTGGCTGGGGCTGTAGAATACACCGACTGCATTTCTGCAGAGGTTTAAGAGCACCCCCACCCACCAACAAGTGCCCTGGATATGACACTAAAAAATCTGATGATGAGGTTCCAGTAATCCTGGCGCTTTGGGGAATGCGGAGCACCTCTTCATTGCCATTGCTCCCAGATCCATTCTAGCCTGGAGTGGTAGCACCTGAATTGTTTGAATTAGAACTGAGTAAACTGAATAGTTTGAAATAGAAATGTTTTTGACAAACTGTGTACTCATGCTAAACTTAATTGGTTGAAATAGAACTGAATATTTGTATAAAATAGATTTTGTATTAAATAACCTACAAAGGTTGATATGCCATAAACCCAAACAACTGATTTTTAGCCATTTGTTCCCATTGCTCTCCACTTCATCATTGCTTGAAAACATTGTTCCAGAAATACTTTGGAGGTTCAAACAAGGGGAAATCAGAGGGGGCCAGATCTGGATAGTAAGGAGAATGAGGCAGCTTTTTGTTTATTCCTTCAACATAGAAATCTTTAGACTGAATTTTTAGCCATTTACTCACTATGCTCTCCACTTCATTACTTGAAAACTTCATTCTACACAGAAATTCTTTGTGATGTTCAACTAGTAGAAATGTGTGTGTGTGTGTTAGGGGGTAGGAGGGTCAGATCTTGGACTATAAGGATGTGGCAGCTATTCTCAACCAAATTGACTGATGGTTTCCACTGTTTTTTTTTACAGTATGCTGCCTTGCATTGTTTTAGTGGAACCCAGCAACAACTGACCTTAGAGAAGGCAAGCTCATCTGCACAACTTCATGTGCTGTAGACACAGAAATTTCCAGTTGTTCAGAAATAAATGTCCTCCTCTATTGAAACTTTTCTGTCAGTCAAAATGAGTGCATTTGTAACATATTGACCCTCGACCGAGCCGTCAATCAAAAGATGCACCTGTGTAAATAAGCGGAAGAACAGCAAAACAGGTGCATCCGGTTGAAGATATCGGAATATCACCTTGACCTGTGGATGTGGTTGAATTTGGTGCAGATGCGTATGCCCACAGGAAGCAGGCGGGCATCAAACAAAAATATAACCTGGTGCCACTGACGGCTTGAGTCAGTTCAATTCCAGTTGCAGTTGCGGACAAGATGCCAGCAGGAGAATCAGCTTGCAGACTGAGGGCCGCAAGCCCTCAGTGACCCATGGTTGAGCAGCCCTGCAATGACACAAAAAGTGCTGCTATGGTCAGAAGAACTTTGGGTCAATATGTAGCAGTCTGTCCCCATCTCCAGCTCACCTCTCACACACAACCAACATCAACCATTTTGAATAAAGTGTGAGAGGTATATTTTTATAAAGAAGTGTGTTCGTTCTTTCGTTCATTGAAGTTCATCATTATTGTTGACTATGTTCGGTACATGTTATGTATACATATAGTTATGGTTGTGAGTGTACAACACATTAACTGAATCCCATTTCAGGTGTGCTTCTCTGTTCACATCATACCTTCAGTAAATTTCACATTGTTTGCACTTTTTGGCCACCTAAAACTTGATGAGACTACCGTTTAAGCCTGAAGCACTCTATTTGATTTGATACTATTTTGAATAACCTAAAAACAAATATTTTTGTGAGATTGAAGTAATTTTTGCTATTAGCCGATTCCAAGCGATGCAGAAGTCACATTGATGGAAAAAAAAATTCTGAAAAAAATTTTTTTTTTTTCACTCCCCCACAAAATTCTTAATGATGAATAACTCTTACGTGTATGTGTATATATATATATATATATATATATATATATATATACACAAGTCTGACAGTATAAAGAAAATTGAAAAACAAAGTAATCCAATAGTGATGAGCGGAATCGTAGTACACGAGTTCGTACTCCAGTCACGCTATTACGTTCACTTTCAGCCAAATACCCTTGGGAAAGGTATGAACCCCCTTATCCTCCCAGCTATGGGTTAAATAGTACTACTACTGTTCTTCTAGGAGAATGGCTTTGGCATTAAATAACCTAAAAAGAGTTGATATGCCATTAAACAAAGAAACCAAACCAAACCAATAGTGATGAATTTATTGTTATGGAAAGTCAACATTTAAAATGTTTTGGTTTTAGTAAACCTTTATCAAGATGGTAAAACTGTTGCCAGAACAACAATGAACGTTTTGATAAAATAACAGGAGAAAATATATGTACAAAGAAAGATCACAAAACTGTTCAGTCAGCATTCTTTTTTTTAAAAAACTATCACATGAGTGGCACAGGCAATGATGTTTAAATATATGGAACTTCTAGAAGATACAACTGATTGAAAGATGATAAAAACAAAAATTTGCTAAAACACTCTGAGAAGAGAAGGGAAAAAAGGAACATTTTAGCATTGACTTTTCATTATAATAAATTCATCACTTTTGGATTACTTAGTTTTTCTATTTTCTTCATATATAATATAATATATAATGACCTGTCTTTACATGTTCCATGTTGTCAGGGAAATATTTAAGTCTACAACTTAATATTAACAGATCTGTATCTATTATTTTATGCTTAAATTTGAGGTTAATTTTAGTTACAAATAAAGCATTTGATTGTATCCCCAAAAATGAATGTTGCTCAGCTGAGAATGTTCTTTGCATGCTGACTAATTTAATTTGTTCAACCAAAGACTGTCTTGAAACTTTGATCACCACCACATATGTATAGTATCACCTATAAATAAATACACCTCTAAGTTAATTTTCTTGTAAATCAAAGATAGCTGGATTTTATTATTTATGTGCAATGAGTGGCGAGAGAGGGTCAGGGATATCCGTGCTACCAGCGCGATATGATGATGATGTACTCAAAATAGACTTTATTAGGTATTATCAAACTTTATACATTCTGAAACTATATAACCAAGAAAAAAAATTGAGTTTGAAAATTTATAGAATGTTGCGTAGGAGTGCACTTATTTTGGGACTGTTATGTAATCATAATTTTTCAGTTACGGAATTTTAGTGTTGTAAAATTTGGTAATAAATACCTAATAAGATACATTTTGTATCATTTTCTGTTAGAAGTAACGTTGGTCTCTTTAGTTTAGAAGAAAATAAGCAAGGAAGAACTCATAAGCAACTTTCTCTTGGGGGACTCCTGTGCACGAATGTTGAAATGTTGGCCAACCAGTAGACTTACTTACATAAGCTCTGTGCAGACCCTAGATGCAGCCTAGAAAACCTGCCAGGAATGATGGATAATAGGGATGGATGGTGAGAGAGGGAACACCATGCTGTCAGTGTGACTTAATGATGATTTTTTTTTAAAATGATTGTCATGTACTTATTCATGAGGGATTGTGTGTTATACATACATGCAAAATGAGGTGCGCGTGGTGTAATGGTTATCATCATAGGAAATGGACACAGCGACACGAGTTGAAATCCTGGACGAGACTGATTGCATTTCACATAGCACTGATACCCTTGGGAAAGGTATGAATCCAATTATTCTCCCTCCAGCTATGGGTAAATAGTAGGACAGACTAGGTTCTTCAGCCTTGGTGAGGCAACTAATCTAGGAGAAGGAAAACTCTGATTTCAAAGCTGTTAAACTTTGCTTAAAAATTGACCTTGTGTCATATCCTGCCCGAGCGGAGGGGTTGGGTAAATATGCATACATGCAAAATGAAACGATGTTCACTGGGATTTTTAACACATGAAATACAAGAGAATTTATCGCAGTTCTGAAATGTCTGTTTAAAGAACTCTTGAAGATATAGCTTTATTATATTTATGTAAAAAAAAAAATAAATTGCTATATTTAAAATAATGTTGATTTTTGGATTACTCTAGATTTTAAAAAGTTTAACTTTGGTAAAATTACTTTTCCCTCAACAATCTAATACATGCTCAAAAGCTTGTAAAAAAATAAGTTTTCTGCCTTTTTGAGACACAAAACAAGTTAGGATTTGTTTTTGTTTTTTTTTGTTGTTTTTTTTAACTAATGCAACAGAACTTCTCCTCAGGATCAGGCTGTAGTATCTGCAGCTTCTGCTTAGTGACTGCCTGTCTGCAGCCTCTACTTGGGATCAGGCAGTAGAATCTGCCACCTCTGCTAGGGGTCAGATTGTAGTATCTGTGTTTGATGAAAAATGTTACCTATTTTCAAACACACACACAGATTATTTAGATGCACTTAAGTGTGAGTATTTACTAATGGTGCCAGGAAAATTAATTTGAAAAATTTTCAACCATGAAAAATATCTTTTTTTTTTTTTTTTTTTTTTTTTTTTTTTTTTTTTTTTTAAATATCTTTAAGCATAGAAATTATTTGAAGACCATTTCTTGACTGAATTTTCAAGATGAAATATTTTGACCCCTTGACAAATACATTTGTAGCTGGTTGAATTGAATCATTGATTTGAAGGTCTGAAGATCTAATGAGAGTATACAAAGGGGTTACTATTGATTTTAAAAGTCAATCGATATTACTTTAAAGTTGCTTGTGTTTTCCATCTGTCCATTGAGCTTTCCTGCTCCACCTGTGCCTTTGTGCATCAAGCTAAAAGGATGCTACAAACAAATGATGAATGGTGGGGTCGGTCAGTCAATGAGTGCAAGAGTAATGATTAGCTCAAAGGAAAAGTGGTTTTATAATATATATATATATATATATATATACACACACACATACAAATAAATCCGGGGGTGTCCTCGTGGTGGTATGGTTAAAGCGATGGACTGCGGAATTGTAGTAAGCAAGTTCGTACTCCAGTTGCGCTATTATGTTCACTTTCGGGCAAATACCCTTGGGAAAGGTGTTGAACTCCCTTATCCTCCTAGCTATGGGTTAAATAGTCCCAATACTGTTCTTCTAGGAGATTGGCATTAAATAACCTATAAAGGTTGATATGCCATTAAATAAATAAACCTAAAGAAGAAACAAATCCCTTTATGCTGAGTAAAAGGTCAAGACAAGAATTACTGCTGGTTATTTTGAAATTTATGGGATTTAACTAAACTGATATTACTTGACTTCAACTTGGGGACCAAAAAGCCTATGTGCAACTGAAAGGAGTGATGTATGCAGAAAATATTTTGGTATTTGTTTCAAATTGGTGTCTGCTTGGGAATACAAACAAATGTACACAAAGTATTTATATGCAATTTATATGCTATTTTTGCATTTAAATGAAATAAGAACTGATGGCTGTTCTGTTAAATTTAAAACAAGACCAGTATTTTTTTTTTTTTTTTTTTTTAACATAGTTCCTCTTGTGGTCCAAATACGTTTATCAATGTTGCATTGCTTGGATCCCTTTGATATGATATAATTATATGGAAGACTATAATCAACAAAATTATTTCAGTCACCAAATCGACTCTTGGAGTTATATCTATGGCCCTAAAAAGACCAAATCATTTTCGGCTTCACTCTAATACAAATGTGTCAAAAAGTCATTTATTTCTATATCTGATGTTGAGCTGGATTAGAAAATAATGCTTACATTTAGTTTGGACAAGACTAAGTAGAGTGTACATAATAAACATTTTCAAGTCCTACCGGCTAGTGGGTAGAGTGTTTGCCAATGGTCTGGGAGACCTGGGTTCAATCCCAGGTTGCGTCATACCAAAGACTTTTAAAATGGTACTTGATACCTCCTTGCTTAACACTCGGCAATATAAGGTACATATCAAGGGTATAGTGGAGCAATCCAGAGAAAGGAGTAGTGACCTCTCCTACACCTCAGTGTAGTAGCTATTGAAAAGGAAGCCGCCTTGTCACCCTCAACTCCGGTCGCCAACTTTACTTTTTTCCACTTTTGTAGGGTCATGATACTTATAAGACACAAAGAAATATGGTATTTGTTCTTTTAAAGATGTCTGTGTAATATATAATACAAAATTTGTAAGCAAAAGATCTAACTGAAATGTTGATTAGAATCTGTCACTGCTTTCTCAAAAGAAGCATCAGTAACATGGATACTTGTTACAATGAGAACCAGATTAATAAGCCATTGTGTGTGTGTGTATATATATATATATATATATATATATATATATATATATATATATATAATAATTTTTCAGAAATATATCATTGCCACTAATTACTCATGTTGGTATTGTTAGGTATCTGTGCATCATGGTCACCAATGTCATCAGCAAGTAGTATTTTTATCTGAAGATTTTTGAAACCATTAATTCTGTGAGTCATTTCAGCGATATTTTCACTCAACTAATATATATGTGGTTCATTAAATAAGTTTCCAGACTTTTTTGTACATATTTACCAACCCCTCTGCTTGGGCAGGATATGACACGAGGTCAATTTTTAAGCGGAGTTTACAGGTTTGAATTCAGTTTTCCTTCTCCCAGACTAGTTGCCTCACCAAGGCTAAAGAATCTAGTCTGCCCTACTATTTACCCATAGCTATAGGGAGGATAATTGGATTCATACCTTTCCCAGGGGTATCAGTGCTATGTGAAATGCAATCAGTGTCGTCCAGGATTTGAACTCATGTCGCTGTGTCCATTTCCTATGACGATAACCATTACACCACGGGCACCTCTTCCAGACTTTTTTGTCCAGGCATTTAAATTGTAGTAGACTCTTAAAAATTCAGTATGTTATTGCTATACATCTGAGATTACTGGCCAATTTTTATGATTTCAGGTTCAAATGAACAGCTACAGCAGCAATTGGAATACACCCTACTAAAGCCTTATTGTCACAGCTGGTGAATTTCAAAAATGCAATCTGACACTTTAGAAGAACGATATGCAATAAAATTCTGTTTTAAACTTGGAAAAAATGACACAGAAATGTATGGAATGCTTCAGACTGCTTTTCGACCATCTTGCATGAATTGAGCATCAGTTTTTGAGTGGCATAGAAGAGATTCAAAGAAGGCAGGGAGTCTCTGAGGGATGATGAGAGGTGTGGGAGGAGTAAGGAAGTCAATAGACCAGAGTTGATTGGCCAAAGGGTTAGGGTTCCTATGTTAAGGTTTCAAGGGAGTTTCGGAAGAGATTCTGTCGGAAGAGGCACCAGTCTAAAACTCTCTCCTTCTCACAGACTATTTGACCAAGATGGGCATCAAGATAGTTCCTCAGCCTCCCTACAGTCCAGACCTTGCTCCCTGGGACTTTTGGTTATTCCCTAGGCTCAGACGCTGTCATTATGAGACAATTGAGACGAAAGAGGCTGTAACAAGGTCATTGACACACTCACACAAGAGGACTTCCATGGGGCTTTCCAGAAGTTGTTGGAACTGTATAACAAGTGCATTGCAGCCAGAGGAGATTACTTCGAAGGGGACTAGAGTTTCATGTGTGTACTGTCAATAAAAATGCCCATACGAAAGAAGTCTGGAAACTTATTTAACGATCCTTTTATTTATTTATTTATATATATATATATATATATATATATATATATATATATATATATATATATACACACTGGGGTTCAATCCTCGGTCAAGTCATACCAAAGATTCAAAAAATGGTACTTGGTGCCGCCTTGCTTAGCACTCAGCACTATAAGGTAAGGATCAAGAGTAAAGTGGAGCAATCCAGGGAATGGAGTAGAGCCCTCCCCTACACCTTGATATAGTAGCTATTAAAAAGGGAGCCTTTGGGTTATCCTCAACTAAAGTTGCCAACTTATATATAATATTTACAACCTTCTCTCGGTTGGACCAGTTTCATTATACACAGAAGTTAAAGAAGTTTTCCTACCTAAATTTGAAATCTAAGTTTGCAGAAAAGCGACCAGCTTCACTATGAAATCGGCTGTCAAAGATGACATAACCAGATTAGGAGTAGGCCTGGTCTGAAGCCAAAGGATTAGTGGATAACCCACTTTGTTATTTTCCTTTCACTAGCATGATCGCCAGAGTTCCAGACACAACCACCTTGGTTTCCCATCGATGCATAGTGAACTCAGCTGTCCAGCTATTTTCAACTGCCCTTTTCAGCATGAGAAAGTCTGTCTTGCCAATTTGGCTAAGAGAACCAGCCAGTTCCAGACCAGCCAGCCTGATGCACCGACACCCAGAGTAACAGAATGATCAACCCAGTGCAGTGACATAATTCCTGGCCTATGACTCCCCATCATTATGTACTGATGACACCACTCTATGGACAATGCTCAGACTGATGATGCTTTCATCAGCTCGCTCACAGCTAACGCTGAACAAACCCCATATTAGTTGCTGATGCAATTACTGGGTTGTCGATGAGCTTGCCTCAACATCCCAACATGTCTAACCCTCTAGTTGTCTGCAGACACATACTTGAACAGGTTGCTGATACAACTACTGGGATGTCAACGAGCTTGCCTCAGCATCCTGGCATGTCTAACCCTCTGGTTGTCTGCAGACACATACTTAAACAGGTTGCTGATACAACTATCATCCAGATTCTCTGTCATCAACAAATATTAGACACTCCAGTCTACGCTTTTGACGTTAACAGGAAACAATTAGAGTGGGGGGTTCTCGTGGTGTAATGGTTAAAGCACTAGGCTGCAGAGTCATAGTAAACAAGTTCAGACTCCAGTCGCACTATTATGTTCACTTTCAAGCAAATACCCTTCGGAAAGGTATTAATCTCTTTATCCTCCCAGCTATGGGTTAAATAGTGCCACTATTGTCCTTCTAGAAAGCTTGCTTTGGCATTAAATAACCCAAGAAGGTTGATATACCATTATATAAAGAAACCAAACCAAACCTCAAGCACTCTTCTAGTTATTTCTTGCTGAATAAAAATTGCCTCTTAACATACTCTCTTGTGTTGCTTGTCCTTGCTATTATCATTTATTTAAAAATGTCTGCAGGGTCAACATATTCAATAATCCCATAACAAATAATTAGTTTTTTGAATAATCATTTAGAATTTCATAAAATATAATTTGGTGAAAGCTTATGCATGGTAGAAGCACAGTATTCATATTTAAATCCTTAGAAACCTGTGCCTCCCACGGCTATAGACCTTGCACCTTGGGAGGGCTCCTGGCTTGAAAAAATAACTAAAAATGTAAAATGTTGTAATCTGCTATTCAACTGATTTAAGTAAAAGTAAAGTTGGCGACTATAATCGAAGGTGACCAAAGGCACCCTTTTCAATAGCTACTACACTAAGGTGTAGGGGAGGGCGATACTTTATTCCCTGGATTGCTCAACTTTACCCTTGATCCGTACCTTATAATACTGAGTGTTAAGCAAGTCCTGACCAAGTACGAAATTTTTTTCTCCTGCTCACATAAGGAGGGCAAATTGAATCTTGTTTCAAAGGTACATATTTAGAATAGTTTTCTGGTTGGGCAATCTCTCTCTCTCTCTCTCTTTCATTAGATTTTTATCTTAAGAAATTCTACTCGTCTAACACCAGGTAAAAATTGATCTTTTTATTATTGGCACTGTTCCTGTTATAAGTTGATGAATTATTGCTGAATCAACACACTCTCTTTTGAGTGCTTTTTTTTCTCCATCTCTCACTATAACATTCAATATTCAGCATTTCTTTCTACGACACATTTTTTTTTTCTTCCATCTTATTCTTAATTCATTTTTTATTTATTTGGCTTTACCCCATAACCTCATTTTTCATTACGCTGTAGTATGTATCTACCCAACTCCTCTACCACAGGCAGGATGATATGCAAAGCAGATGTTTCAACTAAGTACAGCTGGCTTGAATTCCGATCTTTCCTTCTCCTAGACCAGTTGCCTTTCTATAGTAATGTGACTAGGTAGGTTATAGGAATAATAATTCGAATCATAACATACAATGAAAAGGGTTTATTGTATAAAGATGTGTTAACAGAAGTATATTATTAGCTTGACTCAACAGAGAAGCTGACCACCTAGCTAACAAACGTAACTGCAAATATTCAAATAGAACAGTCTATTCTAATACGGAGGCGTATAATCTCTTCTCTACAAAACTTACTAAGGTTAAAAAAAAAAACAGTATGGCCTGCTATTTACTCGTAATGAGGGATAAATATGACAAGATCTCATATTTATGTAGGGGATGTCCCCTAGTGATTGCAGCTAAAGTGCTTGACTGCGACATCTTAAAGAGTTCAAACTCAAGTCATACTATTACACTCACTTTTAAACTAATACCCTTGATAAAGCTGCGACCTCTTTTATCCCCACCCCCAGCTATGGATTAAATTGTACCACTATTCTTTTACAAGAACTGCTTTGACATTAAATAACACTTGAAGGTTGATATGCCATTAAACAAAGAAACCAAGCCCTACGCTGCTGTTGAGCCAGATTCTGTGAAAAATATGAAGGTCAACAGAAAAATTCATTGGCTGACAAAGATACTCATGGAATGTGACCCAATGTGGTTTATTTGTCAGCATAGTCCACATTGTGGTCTACACACTTCTTACATCGGTGTTGCAGTGCTTGGATCTCACCAGTCAAAGGAGTCAAGATATTTCATCATATGAATTTTTCAGTCCACCCTCATATACACAAAATTCCAAAATGCATATCAGACAATATGTATGTAATATACCCAACTCAAATCTAGCTTTGTTTTTCAAACTGTTACAATTTTAATTTTCATATTCATGGGTCATTGAATGAATAAGGGGGAATTTAATGAAAAATGAAGAATAATTTTTTTCAGAATTTTTTTTCCACAAATATAAACTCTGAATTGTTTGGAATTGGTCTATAGCAAAAATTATTCTAATCTCACAAAAATATGTTTTGAGGCTATTAAAAATGGCAGCAAATCAAATGGTGCTCCAGGCTTGAACAGAGGTCTGTCATCAAATTTTTTTGTGGCTAAGAAGTGTTAACCATGTGAAATTTACATAACAATGTTTGATGTGTATAGAGAAGCATATTTTTTAGAAAAAGAATGTTTACAAATAGGCTAAATATGGGTTTGCCACTACAAACTTGAATCAAAAAGATAGTTCAGAGTGAAAACACTACTTCTCTGGTAAAGAATAAGTTCTGGGTCAGTAAATAAGGTCATGCTGACAATCTTCCAGATAAGAAAAAACCCATGTCTTGATTTCCTTGAGAAAGGTACAACTGTGAACAGTACTTCCTATTGCTCACTTCTCAGAAAAAATATATTTTACAAGTGTCTTTCAATGATACATATTACAGACAATAAAAAATAACATTTTTTTAATTATTTTCCCTTTGTATTAGAAAACAGTATTGGTTTTAAATTTATCTTTGAATAGAAGTTCTCAATGTCTGTTATTTCTTTTGCATTTCTTTCATGTAATTTTTTTTTTTTTTTTTTTTTTTTTATAATGGTCAAAAAAAAAAATGAATACATTAAAAACTACCATAACTCCTTTGGTCTAATTTCCAATTCCACCTTTTTGAGTGAGGGTATTTCATACATACAAATGACTTTATTCTAATGTCTTGTTTGATATGATGACTTCAAGATTTTCAAAGTGTTTTGTTTTTATATTTTACAGGGCTTCTAAGCTGTGAAGTAAATATGCCTGGAAAACAAAGTTTCTGTTGGTGCTTTGGTGGCAGTCGACCACCAGAGATCACCCATGGGATTGAGTTTGGTCATACCCCTAAACCTATGGCTCTAGATATACCCATGCCTAGTGATGAGAATGAATTAAATGAAAAATTTGAAAAGCTAGTGGCAAGTATAATTTCTGTTTTTCTCTCAGTAATTTTTATATTGATGTCTTATCAAAAATGGATGTCATCGTTTGTATGAACTCATAGAAAAGAGTAAATGCCAGCATCAGTGACCATTTCTGATTTAATAAGAAAAAATCCAAAGAGTCGGTCCTAAGGGTCTTTTTCTCGTAAATTTTCTTTTGCTCTCCCACATTTTTTTTGCAGACACCAGCTCTGTGCAGACACCAGATGCCAGAAGGGATGAAAAATTGGGACAGATTGAGAAAAAGAGTCAAGGGACTGTACTATCAGTATGACTTGATTTTATATATATATATATATATATATATATATATATATATATATATATATATATATATATATATATAGAATGTAATATAGTGTTCTGGAATGAAATTAAACTCTATCCAGTGGTGAGGCTCCAGTTTTGAACCTCTGTGGAGTATGAAGTCACTCCTTCACTGCAATTACTCCCAGGTCTACTCTGAAATAGTGTAATAGTACTTGTTAAGATCACATAAATTTATTTGAAAATAGTTGAAGATAGGAATACTTGAAACGACATGTGTGCAAAAAAATTATTAAATCGGAGTAGTTACTCTAAACCATAAAAATGACAACAAAAATCACCTAACTAGGATTAACATACCATAAAATCAACAATATATATATATATATATATATATATATACACGCACACACAGAATCTCTTGCTCTCCCACATTATTAAATCGGAGTAGTTACTCTAAACCATAAAAATGACACCAAAAATCAGCATTAAATCACCAAACTAGGATTAACATACCATAAAATCAACTATAATATATATATATATATATATATATATATATATATATACACACACACATACAGTCTCTTTTGCTCTCCCACATTTTTTTTTCTATTGATATCATCTCTGCTTTTTAGAATTTCTAACTCATTCTCATTGTCAACTACTTAAAGTTATCTAGATCTGTTTGGGATGTCCATACATCTATACTCTTTACTTAAATAAACAGTGAAAGATAAGGAGTGATATAGGGTGGCCACTAAAAGACTGAATTATATAGACCGAATGACATACTGCTAGCACTCCTGAGTATCTTAAAATCATAAAGTTTGGACCATTTAACATCTTGTATGGAAACAATTGTAAATCGAGTTTCAGTATCTTTTGAAATGATGGTCTGGTGATTCTTCATTGAACAGAACAATGATGAGTTGAAGCGGATGGATCCTCAAGGACACTTTGATGTAAGGCTTCTGCCACTGCATCAGTGCACACAGTTGCGAGTGGGATCTTTTCCTGGAAGATTGCTGACTGATCCAGTTCTTTTAATACAGAAATTAGTTTTCGTGGTGTAAGTGCACACACACACACACACACACACTCTTACATGCACACATTGACATACATAGATGAACAGGTACACACACACACACATACTCTAACATGCACATATTGACATAAATAGATACTGACAGGTACACACACACACACACACACACACACACACACACACCTGCACAAATAACCTCGCTCACACACATGTATATGAAGAAAATAGAAAAACGAAGTAACCTGAGAGTGATGAGTTTATTATAAAGGATAGTCAATGTTAAAACGTTTGAGTTTTAGTAAACCTTCATCAGGACTTTAAGATGGTAAAACAAGTGTTGCTAGAACAACGATGGATGTTTTGATAAAATATAATCACAAGGGAAAAGAAAAAATATATATACAAAGATCATATAACTGTTCAATCATTCAATTCTTTTATAATTCATCATTTTAGGATTATAAGTTATTCAATGTCAATATGACTTTCCTACACTAAATGCAACCTCTCTTATTGGATATGGGTAGCAATATGTATCTATTTGCAAAATCTAAAAGGCATAGGCTGTTATGCTGCTCAACTCATGTAGACCTTAAATCTATAATCATGTTAAACTATTTGCTTTGAAAAATCGCTTTCTGATGACAGCGAATGCTCTGCATTCTATAAGAATGTGTTTAACTGTGCAAGTTGTCTGACATGTCAAACACTGTTGTGGTGGTGGTGGTTCCTGATTCAATATGAAAGAGTGAGTAAGCCTTGTATGATCAATGTGTAATCGGGATATAACAACTTGTTTCTTCTTGATTTTCTAAAAGCTCGTCTCCATTCTCCCAAGGTGGGCTGAATTTGGAAGAGTTTATTATGGATGTTCATGTCCCATTTGTTCGAAAACGTCAAAATAGATGACGTTCTATCCTTCTTACGAGAGACTGGGTTTTACGAATTAAAACTGGTTAATAATGTGCAAACAAATGAAATCCTGCTCATAGAAAATTTTACCAAAGTATTCATTCAAAAATCTTTGGTTGAATGTATATACATATGTAGACAGAATTTGGCATTAAATAACCTACAAAGGTTGATATGCCATAAAACCCAAACAACCAAATATAATCATGTTAATACTGTTTTCCCTGTACATAGCTGTACTCTCCACATCTGTTCCTACCTCAGTGAAGGTAAGCAGAGAGTTAATTAGAAAGAACAAACCAGGGTTCCACATTTTGCCTCTACCCTGCCAAACTCAGCCATCCTTAGCATTCAGTTTCCAGCTCTCTACATATTTTTGCTTGTTTTCTTTTAACCCTACCCTTTTAGCCTCCCCCATCACAATCAGGAAGGGATCCATCCTTTTCCTTATAACTCAACACTCTTTTCCAGGTGCCTTAATAATTAAGTGTCAAGAGTAAGAAAAGATTGGAAGACATGATTGCTGGGGGGTGGGAGTTATTTTGGAAAAGGTTTTGTGTGAAGGAAGTCCTGACAGAAGCCAGAGATGAGGTGGGCATTTCCTATTCCTCGTCTTTCTCTCTCTGCCCCCTCCTTGCCTTTGCCTGAATCCAACACTTTCTATCAAGTTGAGCATGTGGAGCTAATTTTCTGCAATGTGAGCACATACTCAAACAAGATATACTTATAAGTCATACACAAAGGTTAAAAAAAAAAAGTGCATGTAATTGTATGTCCATATAGGATTTATATTCACCAACAAAAGTAAAAATATAAATACTTACTTGCATCTCTCTCTCTCTCTCTCATACCAGGGTGAGCTGAAAAGTTAACATGACATCATATCTGTTGTTGATAACTTTTTGACCAATAGGATCCAAACACTGCAGAACTGATGGAGAAAGTGTGTGTACTATGAGGAGTACTGTTGAAAATAAACCTCAGTTGGTCACATTCCATAGGAATATCTTGGTCAGCTTATAAACTTTTCAGTCAACCCTTGTGTATGCAATATTTCAACTATAAAGTAAAAATGGTGAAAACTTGAAACTCTTCAGACGAACTTGTATCGACACATCTAAAGTCTGTTCCACTTGAAAATCAGGCACACATGACTCAGTTTTCACCCTGTTTTTTGAGGTTTTTAAAAAAAAATTTTTATTTGATATTGAAGTATTGCTCTGCATCCTTCTGCATAGAGCACTATTTTACTAATTTAGAGCAGTTTTAGTGATAAATTTTGATTGTATTGGATCTATAAATAATCATACTTCAACCCTACTAGACACATACATATGTTATTCAAGCTCACATTTCTATATATATCAACCTTACTAAACACACACATATTCTTTACCCTTCTAAACACCCAAACATTCTCCAAGCTTACTGCCCTATTGGCAGGGTTTAGAATATACAGACTGTTTTTACCACAGCGGGGTAAGACCCTTCCTCTCCAAAGAAAAAGATTCCCTGCATATGACACAAAACTACACAGTGGTAAAGCTCCTATTCTGGGGATCTAGGGAAAGTGTAATACCCAGTTGTTACTATTCATCCCAAATCCCCTCTGACTCTTGGCGGTAACTATACCTGTCATAATCCTACCAGTCAAATTTAAAAATTATTCAAATAATGCAAAAAAAAAAAACCCTTAAGAAATAACTAGATAAAAATGTAGATATGAATGCAATTTCCTAACCTCTGGGCATAAAATAACCCCAGACATGCCCTTAAAATCAGTCACTTTCCTGGAAGAAAAGGGACTTTATCTCTTCCCTTTCTTTTCCCTCTATTTACTTGAGTAATACTTTTGTGTTGGTTTAACAATTTCTCATCACCCTTTGAGATTAGCTTCAGTGACTATATATATATATATATATATATATATATATACACTCACATCTATATAGTCATCCACAGACAGACTGTTTCATTGTATCACAAATCTTTTGTGTGACTAGACACGTTCCAAACCTGGATCAAAAACCGGCTAACTTTATACCAGGCTGATGACATATCCCTGGGCCAAGCCTGTGACTCATTATCAGCCCAGGAATAAATGCATTGGTATCAAATTTCGCTTGATTACATTTTACACTATCAAATGCTGGAATTCTCAATTTGTTAGAAGACCTTTGCATTACGAAAGTAGCAACTGTTATATTCCTTCACCAGAGTGCTCAACCGCCACCAAGGAAAAGATCCCACTCGCAGCTGTGTACACTGATGCAGTGGTGGAAGCCTTACATCAGAGTGTCCTTGAGGATCCATCCGCTTCAACTCGTCATTGTTCTGTTCAATGAAGAATCACCAGACCATCATTTCAAAAGATACTGAAACTAGATTTACAATTGTTTCCATACAAGATGTTAAATGGTCCAAACTTTATGATTTTAAGATACTCAGGAGTGCAAGCAGTATGTCATTCGGTCTATATAATTCAGTCTTTTAGTGGCCACCCTATATCACTCCTTATCTTTCACTGTTTATTTAAGTAAAGAGTATAGATGTATGGACATCCCAAACAGATCTAGATAACTTTAAGTAGTTGACAATGAGAATGAGTTAGAAATTCTAAAAAGCAGAGATGATATCAATAGAAAAAAAAATGTGGGAGAGCAAAAGAGACTGTATGCGCGCGTGTGTGTGTGTGTGTGTGTATATATATATATATATATATATATATATATATATATATATATATATATATATATATAATGTGTGAGTTGATTTTATGGTATGTTAATCCTAGTTCTGTGATTTTTGTTGTTATTTTTATGGTTTAGAGTAACTACTCTGATTTAATAATTTTTTGCACACATGTCGTCTCGAGTATTCCTATCTTCAACTATTTTCAAATAAACTTATGTGATCTTAACAAATACTATTACACTATTTCAGAGTAGACCTGGGAGTAATTGTAGTGAAGGAGTGACTTCATACTCCACAGAGCTTCAAAACTGAAGCCTCACCACTGGATAGAGTTTAGTTTCATTCCAGAACACTATATTACATTCTATATATATATATATATATATATATATATATATATATATATATATATATAAATAAAATCAAGTCATACTGATTGTACAGTCCCTTGACTCTTTTTCTCAATCTGTCCCAATTTTTCATCATTTCTGGTGTCTGCAAGTCTTTCCTGATTGACTAACACTGGTTTGTCTGTATGGAAGTCCATTGTAGGATGTCATTTGAGTTCATCACTTATAAGTTCATCATTACTACTTCAGCACTGTTCATCTTACTTGGTTTGTGAGATGGGAGGGAGGTGTTCATGCAGCTGCTTTTTTGTGAGGTGCTGTTTCTAAGATTTGTTCAAAACAACATTTAGCATTCTTATGTAGCTCTCTTCTAGCTTTTTCTCTAAGCGTTTCATTAGAATCCAGGTGGTGCAACTATGCAGTAGTACTGACCCAACCACAGCTTTTAAGAAATCCTGTTTTATTAGAGAGATCAGATTTCCATTTGATCAATAACCTGTCAATAGCAGTCCACATCTTCTGTACATATGTTAACATTGCTTTCAGTAGATGAGATATTGCTACCAAGGTATGTGAACTGGTCTAATTTCAGAGACTTGCCATTTAATGTGGATATAGCTCCATCTTGTTTAAAAGACAAAGTTCATGTGTTTTTATATATATATAACTCATTTTCTCTTTTCAACATATTTGATTGGATCGACACTTTATTTTTGCCTATTTTATTGTTGATCCATTCAAGTTTTTGTATGTTTGACTCCTGGATGGGAAAAATTTAAGAGAGCACCTGAAATTACTTGGAAAAAAATATGGCATCTTCTTGAATTCATTCCATCCAGAAGTCAAATGACTCGTACAAAAACTTGAACTGGTCAACAATAAAATTGGCAGAAACAAAGTGTCGGTCCTATTTGATCAAATATATCATTGCCCACTGCATCCTGTATTAAAACTGATTCAATGACCTTCAATATCCTTTAATGTTGGCTTAAGGCTAAAACTGGTTTGGATTAACAAAATTATTTAAAAATAACTTTTAAAAAGTTTGTATCCATTCTTTTGTTCAAATTCTGTAATAAAATAATAAAGCCACATGAATGCTACAATATCTTCTCAGAACAACTTGAGCATGGATATTACTCCTGGATACTGAAATTTATATTTACATGTTCTGGTAGAATGATTTCTTGGATTTAAGGTTGCTAGATCCATACAGGTATTAGTCATGATGAGGTGTGTCTTTGAGTGGCAGTAGCCATGTCATTTCATTTGCTATCATGTTGTGAAAATGACAGCATCATACATTTGTGATTGAAATTTACTTAAAATTCTCATTTTTCAAGAAGCCTCATCTTACTTTATGGTGACGTCCGTCTCATGCCTGGCTTGCTTACCAGATCTCTTCGGCTGTGATTACTTCCTCTGGGAATAACTGACGGCTCAAGTCTTTACATTTAGGCTTTGGGCGACTGACCATCTAAAAGGTCTTATTCGTCATGAAATAGTAACAATTAGGAGAAGCAATGACGAGGCAAGTGCTGCAGAACTTTTGGGTAAGGCTTCAGGAGTGTATAAACACATGGTGGGGGGAAGCTTTTGAATGATGTAATTTTTAAAACAAACTGATGACAATAAGACAAAATGGTAAATATCATTTTTACTTCTAATAAAATGAAATTTTGAATAAGATATGTTGGCTTTTTGTTTCAAGCCCGAGAGATCATTCAGCCAGACCCTTTATTCATATATATATATATATATATATATATATATATATATATATATATATAAAGACCAGTTGCCATACCAAAACTGATATTTACTCCTAGCTGAAAGGATTCATACCTTTTGAAAGGATATAAGTGCTATATGAAATGCAAACTGCCTTGTCCAGGATTTGAACTTGGGTCATCATGTTCATTTCCTATGATGATAACCATTATACCATGATTTCCTATGATGATAACCATTTATACCATGATTTATGATTTAGTGTCCAGGATATGACACTAAATCAACCATCTGATGGTGAGGCTCCAGTTCTGAAGATTTGGGGAGTGTAGAGTACTCCTTCATTGCCATTACTCCCAGGTCTACTCAAATCCAGAGTAGTAGAACCTGTTAGGGTCACATTCATGGATCTGATAGAAGTGTTTAACAAATTATTTGTATTGGATAGGAATACTTAAAATCATTTAACTGTATGAAAAAATTGAATCATTGGTATTAAATTACAATACTGGGAACCATTTGATTGCGTACAAATGAATTGATAATGTTAAATGAAATTTGTGTTGAATAGCAATACTTGAAACCATTTAATAGAGTGCAAACAAATTAACTCTAATTCATCTTAAAAAGAGGTTAACTGGATATGACATTAAACTGTATTTGATGGTGAGGCTCCAGTTCTAAAGATTAGGGGAGTGTAGAGTACTCCTTCATCACCATTATTCCCAGGTCCACTCAGATCCAGAGTTGGATTATCATATTTACCCAACCCCTCCGCTCGGGTAGGATATGACACAAGGTCAATTTTTTTAAGCGGAGTTTTAACAGGTTTGAATTCAGAGTTTTCCTTCTCCTAGACTAGTTGCCTTACCAAGGCTGAAGAACCCAGTCTGCCCTACTATTTACCCATAGCTGGAGGGAGAATAATTGGATTCATACCTTTCCCAAGGGTCTTAGTGCAATGTGAAATGCAATCAGTCCAGGATTTGAACTTGTGTCGCCGTGTGCAATTCCTGCGACGATAACCATTACACCACAGTTGTATTATTAGCATCAAATAGAGCTGTTTTAATTATAAATATTTGATAGGAAAGCTTGAAACCATATAATTTCATGCAAACAAATTATGATTCAATGGGAATAATTAGTTGAAACCATAAATTAAGACTACTTGAAACTGTACAACTGTGTGCAAATTATTCATAATAGATAGGAATACTTGAAACCATACAACTGTGTACAAATTATGTGTATTAGATTGGAATACTTTCTGATATATAACTGTATGCAAAAAATAATTATAAACACAGGAAAAAAAAAAGATTTTTCTCTCAACATTGAAAATAGTTATGATTCTATTAAACATTCAGCTGCCCAGAATACATAGACTGCATCTCTTCAAAAGGGTAAGACTCTTCTAATGAGTGTCCTGGATATGACATTAAACAATCTGATGGTGAAGTCCCAGTAATGCTAGAGCTTTGGGAAATGCAAACTACCCCTTCATTGTCATGGCTCCTAGGTCCACTCTGGCCCGGAGTGGTAGCACCTAATAGGGTCCTATCTATGGGTCAAATAGAGCTCAACTGAGTTGCTTGAAATAGAACTGTTTTTACATTTAAGTGTGTATATATATATATATATATATATATATGAGAGAGAGATTTGACATTAGATAACCTACAGTGGTTGATATGCCATAAAACCAAACCAATCAAACATTTAGAAATTAATCCCATTTTGGCATTAAATAAGCCATAAAGAGTTGATGTACGATTAAATATACCAAACCTAACCTAGTCTACTACCAAAATTGTAAATAAGACAAGAACATCTCTACTGTCTGATAACTGGGGAAAATTAAAGCAAAAGTATTTATAATATATATATATATATATATATATATATATATATATATATATATATATATATATATATTTCTGTGATTGCAACATCTAAAGATTCTTTGGTTACCCATAGAAATATAAAATCCTGTTTGTTTTGTCAATGACTGTGTAGCAATGACATCAGAGTCTGTTTTTAATGGTGCTACAAAACATACTTTACCAATTTGGGCACCAATGCTTTAGCCTGCCCATGTGGCTTATCAACTAGCAGAATCAACATTCCTGGTTTTTTCATCTGGAATTCTTGTAGAGAAAGCCATTTAACCCCATCTAATGTCCTCTCCTGGAATTTTTTTTTCTACTAACCCTTGTCTTTTACTGCTATTATGGGTGGGGCATTGTTAAAGATAACAAATTTTGGTAACTTCCTAACATCATCACTGCATGTCTGCAATATTTTTTTTTCTCTTGAGGCTATTTTAGGTCCTTAAAATGGATCAAACTTTTTGTTTTGGTAATATTAAAAAAAAAAAAAAAAAAAAAAATTAAACTGTGTCAGCTGTTGAAATTCATTGTTCATTTTTATATATGATTATCTTTGCATCTCTCTCTCAAATCTTAGATGCTTCCTCCCTTTCTCTTGTAACTCTTAGACCCTTTCTCTATTTTAAAATTCTTATATAAATAGTCACTTTCCTTTGAATTGAAGAAGGCCAGAGAATGTACTTGTTAGAATGTATGAACAAAAACAAGCTCAATTATCCAAAGAATTCTTCCTAAAATGGAGGAGTTCCGCATGGCATAATGGCTAGAGTCATAGACTGTGGTCTTGAAGTAAATGAGTTCGAATGCCAGTCCTGCTATTATGTTCACTTTCAGATTTATACCTTTTGGAAAGGCATGAACCTTCTAATCCCTCCAGCCATAGGTTAAATAGTACCATTGCTGTTCTTCTACAAGGATGGCTTTGGTATTAAATAAACCCACAAAGGTTGATATGCCATTAAACAAAGAAACTAAATCTTCTGGAAATGTCCATAATTTGGAGGAGTTTCTTGCTCGCTCTCTCTCTATCTAAACAGCCAAATGACTCACTGTAGAAGTTATCAAATTAAATGTTTACTTATATGACCCCAGGGTAAACTTTTAGTGGAGAAAAAAAAATCTTTGTTCTTCAGGTAAAGTTTTTAACAATAGTGGGAGGCCATATCACTGCTAGGCATAACTAATTGTACAGAATATAAATTTCTAAACTTCAAAAGAATAAAAATAAATGATTTGTCTTCGTCAAATAATTATTTGCATTTAATTAAGCATTATTAATTAGGTTTATTGGCGGTTCCTCAAGTTAGAGATATAATTACATAGCATTAATAATTACGGTTAACAAACTGCACTTAAATTAATACTTCTTGTGTGTCATTCAAATCTCATATCAACCTGTTAATGAGACTAAGAATATGCCAAATATATTCCCTTCAGAGAGGTAAGAACCTCCCCTATCAAAAAAAGATGTCCTGCATGTGGCACTAAAATCCATTTGATGGTGAGGTTCCAGTTTTGGTGCTCTTGAGAGTGCGGAGTCTCTCCTTCACTGCGATTATTCCCAGATACAGGTTGTGTCTCTGGGTCGAATTATTGTTTGTTATGCTTCTTGAAGCATCTCTGCTTTTTACTATCTCCTCACACAGCCCAGTTGGCTGGCAGTGCTGTAGAATACACTGACTGCATTTCTTCAGGGTAGTAAGAACCCCCTCCTCATGAGTGTCCTAGATATGACTCTAAACAATCTAATGGTGAGACTCCAATCTTCAAACTTTGGGAAATGTTGAGTACCCCTTCATTACCATTGCTCCCAGGTCCACTCTAGCCTGGAGTAGTAGCATCTGACTGGGTCCTATCGATGGGTCAAATAGAACTTTTTGACATTTTAAACTGTGTGCAAAAAATGACTTGTGCTAAATTGAATTGTTAGAAATAAAACTGATTATTTAACTATGTAAACAAATGACTGATTTTTAATTGAATTGATAATGATACATAATAATACTTGGAACCATTTAACTGGATGCAAGCGAACGAGTAATTTTGACTAGAATAATTACTGTTAAATAACAATATTTGTAACCACTTCTCTATGCACAAACAAATGATAGTAAATTGAATTATTTGTACTTGATTGAACCGCTTGAAACCATTTGACTGTTTGAAAAAAAAATGAGCTCAAGCTCATTTAAAAATGTTATCTACAAAATGTGTTTACAAATCATTTATTTAATATATATTCATAAAGAGGATTTGGCATTAAATAACCTACAATGGTTGATATGCCATAAAACCCTACCAAACCAAATCCTGTATATTTAATATATATGTTTAGAGGATTGGGCATTGAATAACCTACAATGGTTGATATGCCAACCAATTTTTTTCACATCAACTTTAAAAAAAAAAAAAATCTTTACACAGAATGTATGCAATATTAATACTGTTTCTATATAAACATCAAATTCTCAAAAATTATTTCAATCAATAATAATCAAATATGTGGTCTTTTTTATTTTTTTTAATACACGATCAACATAAAAAAGATTCTTAAATCTGACCTTATTTTGAATTCTGATAATACTGGAGAACAAAACTAAGGTGACTGACCATAGTTGAGGGCGACCCAAAGGCTCCCTTTTCAATAGCTACTACAACGAGGTGGAGGCCAGGGCACTACTCCTTTCCTTGGATTGCTCCATTGACCCTTGATCCAAACCTTATAATACTGAGCATTAAGCAAGGAGAAATCAAGTACCATTTTTTTTTTTTTTGAGAATTTGGTATGACTCGACTTGGGATTGAACCTAAGTCTCCCGGACCATTGGCAAACACTCTAACCATTATACCAATGGGCTGATTAAACAAAACTAGGTTCTTTTAACTTATCTCCTTTTGGTAAATTAGTTTTGAATTGTTACAATATCTTTTATTCGAGTTAGATTTTATCAATCATAACTTAGTAAAGTAAAGTTAGCGACTGTAGTCGAGGGCGACCAGAAGGCACCCTTTTCAATAGCTACTACACCGAGGTGTAGGGGAGGGTGCTACTCTTTTCTCTGGATTGCTCCGCTTTATCCTTGATACATACCTTATATTGCTGTGTGTTGAGCAAGGAGGTATCAAGTACCATTTTTATGACTTGACCTGGGATTGAACCCAGGTCTCCCAGACCATTGGCAAATGCTCTACCCACTTGGCCAATGAGCCATTCAACTTAGATATACTTACATTCAATATTTTTATTATGAAACATTTTAATTTTTTTTTTTTTTTTTTTTTTTTTTTCTTCAATCACAAAAATGACAGTCTAGTTTGAAATGTTGGAGAGTGCAAAAAAAAATTCATTTTTCATATGAAAATTATTTCTTCATATGAAGCATTAAACAAAAAATAATACTGCTTTGAAGATGAGACTAAAATAATGACAACAAAAAAAAAATACATCATTTGAATATTTCGTTTTTCATATTATTAAATCAAAATATGAAAAAAAAAATATATATGTGTGTATGTAATATCGTCATCCACAGACAGTTCCATTGTATCACAACTCTTCAGTGTGGCTAGACACGCTAGATTCCCGAAGCTGGGATCGAAACCTGGCTGACTGTAATGCCAATCCAAGATTCTGCCGTGAGGAAACCAGCGCAAGTGAAGGAAATTTAAACGCTTATGTATCACATTTGTTTTGTTTACATATATCCGCTTAACGGCTACCAACAGCTCAATTCATTTGAAGAGCCTTGGTTTACGCTAGTGGCAACCATTACTTCCCTTGCTAGAGAGCTCCTACCCACAGGGGTAGGGGAACATATATATTTTTGTAATATATATTTACTTATATTTATGTGATATATAGATAGATGAAGTTAAAATACAGTGTACTGTTTTACTTATTTGTTTAAATATGGCCAGGAGTTAATTAGGGGATGAAGAGGACTAGATGCATGCCAATTTTTCAAGTAATGAAAGATAATCATATGCAAACCATTATAGCTTCAATTAACTATTCTTAATACAAATAATTAGCAGTTATAGGGTCTCAAGCATTCCTAATTAATACCATTAATTTATATATAATTATATGGTTTCAAGTAACTAATCTTATTTAATAATTATTATTTCCAATGTAATGCTAATTATTTTCCAACAAATCTATATAGAAAGAAGAATGAAAGGTGATCTAATTGAAACTTACAAAATAATTAATGGAATTCCTAATTATGGTGGCCATTTTTTTCAATATTTCTCCCCTAACTGAAAATTTACTGTCAACACAAATTTCAAATACTAAGTCTACTAACCAACTGAACATTTTTGCAAATAGAGAAATATTTTTGGAAGAAATTTGCTGAACAGATCAAAAATAGCAAATGGGTAAAAAGTGTTAAAAGTAAATTGGATGATTTCAGAAAAGAGAAAAAAATTAAGACCACATTTTTGGAAACTATTTGTTGAAATAATTTACAAAATTTGACATTTATATAGAAATTGTATTAATATGGCATACATTCTGAATAAAGATATATATTTTTTTTCAAGTTGATGTGAAAAAATTAGTTGGTTGGGTTTTATGGCATATCAACCATTGTAGGTTATTTAATGCCAATCCTCTTTATAAATATATATCAAATATATAATTTTTCAACAAACACATAACATTTTTAAATGAGCTTGGATATGACACTAAACAATCTGATGGTCAGGCTCCAGTAATGCTGGAGCTTTGGAGAATGTGAAGTACCTCTTCATTGCCATTGCTCCCAGGTCCACTCTGGCCTGGAGTAGTAGCACCTGACAGTGTCCTATCGATGGGTCAAATAGAACTGTTTGACATTTAATCTGAGCATACAAATAACCAATGCTAAATTGAATTGTTAGAAATAGAACTGTTTGATCATATAACTGTGTGTAAATAAATGCCTGATGTTTAATTAAATTGTTAGTTAAAGGGTTCCAAGTATTACTTGGTATCACTGTGTATAAAAAAGAGCTCAGGTTCATTTAAGAATGTTATCAACAAAATGTGTTTACAAATTATATGTATAAAGAGGATTTGGCATCAAATAACCTACAATGGTTGATATGCCATAAAACCCAACCAAACCAAATCATATATATTTAATATATATGTATGAAGTGGATTTAGCATTAAATAACCTACAATGGTTAATATGCCATAAAACCCAACCAGACCAAATCAT